>OY720345.1:4436272-5036272 GCA_963082975.1 Labia minor | reverse complement strand
GTATAGAAATATTGAATGTTCTTAGCGAGATTTTTTAACCTTTCACACATACTTTCAAATAGAAAAGAAGAAATATTCAAATATATAGAAAGAATAAATAAAAATTAAGTTAATATAAATATGATCTAAATATTTTATTAAATTAATTAAAATGGGAACTTTTAGAATAAATGATTTAATTGAATTGATATTTAAATATTAGAATTTTTAAAATAAAAAGTGAAATATTATAATAATTCTTTGATTGGGAATGGCTATGATAATTCATTGTTTAAAATGTTTCCGCTAGAGCCAGTGGGCCACGCCAGGCTCTTGAATGAACAACACGGAGAATTATATAAATTTTAAAAAATTAATTTCTGCGGTTATTGTTGACATATAAATAAAATTTATAGCCTATGTTACTCTAGGGGTATATAAGAATATTGTGATGTAATTTCAAAGAAATCGGTTCAGCCAATTCTGAGTCTATAAAATAGTAATTTTCCGGACAGACAGACCGACAGACAGACAGACCGACAGACAGACAGATAGACAGACAGACAGACAGACAGACATGAAAAATTCTAAAGTCACTTTTGGATTCTAGAGGTCATGAAACGCGAAGATATGCAAAAATTTTTAAATTCTGAGCAATGTGCAGACAAAAACCTTTTTTTATATATATAGAAGAAGAAGATATAAGATATATGTAAGACCAGGCTGTGACGTCATGAATGGCTGGATGACGTCATATAATTTTAAATCAAGAAAAAACTAATAAATATGATTTTCCCGAGGATAAAACCAATACAATGTGCATGATTCGTGGTGATATATAAAAAAATCTCCTCATGTGAAATTTGGTGTGAAAATAACCCTTCCCTTCCTATCGTCGATCGCTAATACTACCACTTCCGGTTTCCGGATTTGCACCAAAAGTTGATCAATTCATCCCACTGATGCATTAAGTAAATATACCAAATTTCATCAAAATCGGTTGAGCCGTTCAGGCTGTACACATCTATACGGACGGACAGACGGACAGACGGACGGACAGACATCATGCTAAAAATAATTTTTTTTTGTTTAGAAAATGCATGATTCGTGGAGATATGTAAAAATCTCCACATGTGAAATTTGGTGTGAAAACAATACCTCCCTTACTATCGTCGGTCGGTAAAAAAAGGTAAATTGATTTTGTGATCACGATTTTTCAGGTTCCACCTCTGCTATATTATTTCAAAAAAGTACTCTTCAATAATAATTTTTTTAAATGAAAAATCAAATAAATAATAGATTTTATGTTTTTTTATGGGTGGGGGGGGGGGCCGGAATTCTGTCCTTCCCTAAGACCCGAAAATTCCTTAATCCTGCACTGACGTACTTGTACCTTGTATTTGCAAAAGATTAAGAGAGCTTAATAGAAAAATAAATTTTATAAATTATAACGAAAAAATCATTATTTCAAAATATGTATTATCGTTAATATAGGTGTGTATAATAATTGTATTGAGAAATAAAATTATAATTCTATTTAATATACAATGATATGCTAGGCCTTCCTGTTTGTTTATCATCATACAAAAAACTTTGTCTCATGCGGAATTGTCGAAACCACCATAATAAAGTTTCCAGGGATGGTGTTTCATTGCCAAATGTAAACACTGTTCTTCACTAAAATCTATTTTAAAATCGTTAAAAGCAGTGGTGTTTTGGGAGGGAAACGCGGGGGAACGACGTTCCCTTACCTATTTTCAGAACCGGGACGCGTTCATGACCCGATAAATCTCACTTAAATCTACTGTTGGAATTTCTTTTTTTGTGTTCGTTGATATTTTGTATAATAAGAATAAGAAAAAATAAAAACTTATATGGAAAAAAATAGTTTGCTGAAAATAGGAGTTTTTTTTTTTTTGCTCCCTTACTTCTTATTTTACCAATTAAGGTGCACTTTATAGCTGTAAGAATAACACTAGAAGCGCACAACTGTTACAACGTCTTTGGGAAGGGTAGAATGGTAGAAAGAAAAATGCGCAATATTACTGTCAGCTGTATGCTGTATCTCAAAAATTCCAAAGTGGGCCTCTAAACCAGTGCTCCGCAACCGGTGTGCCTTAAAGGAGATACAGGTGCATAATTATGTCTATTTCTAAGTTTCATTTGATCGCGGCGGCACACCTGTATCTCCTTTAAGGCAAACCAGTGTGCCGCGTCACACCGGTTGCGGAGCACTGCTCTAAACAGACAGTGTTTCTTGATAATTATTAGATAGTTTATATTTTGTTGTTTTGGCCAGCTAAAACACTTTTACATGGAAATTTGTTTTAGTTTTAATAAATTATAATTAATAATTTAAATTAAATAAATTATTTACCGTTAACTATATTTGTATTTTTTCATTGTAATTAATTTTAATTTAATTCACCTTGAATTTCGTAAAAAAAAAAAGTAATATATATATATAATTATATAATTATATTACTTGCTTTTTCAATGGTCTTTCAAGAAGAGTACCAGGCTTCCATCATTATTATTGCTATTTGTTGAATAGTTTTTTTTTAATAAATTTAGCTGAAGTGTCTCCACTCGACTATTTCACAATTTGAATTGGAATAAATAACATAATATAATATATTTAAATTAAATTTAATCAATTATAAATTATAAATTAAAATTAATAAATAGTATTTATTAAACCAGCGCGTGGCTTTGGCTCTTTGTTGATGGCACCACGTCCCGTGTTGGCGCGTGAGATTTGCAGTGTTAAAAAATTAATTCTGGTACTTTCAGCGATTCAATCAAGCTGAAATTCTATATATAGCAGTTTTATACAATTTTTAATCATTTGAAAAATTATCAAATATTTATCTTTATTTTTACGGTCACTTTAGAGGAAAAAATCAAAACGTTGTAGGTAATGACCCTCTTCCGGTCGAGCTACATTTCTCAAAAGTTGATAGAAAACTACGAATTTTGAATAATGCCCGTATACCAAATTTCATGATTCTAGCTCAAACCGTTTTTGCGTAATCCTGTCTACATACATACATACATACACACACACAGACAGACATTTTTCTCAATCTTAGTGAAAATGATTCAGGAACCTTCAAAACGTATAAAAACATCAAAATCTCAACATCGAAAATTTTCGTGATCACAATGGCGAGATAGTAAAAATATAATTGGTTGATTCTGTGCATTTTTTTGTAACTTTTTGTTGAATTTGTTTTTAACTTAGAACTTAAATACAAATAGTAAACATTATTTGTTTTCTATTTATTAAAAGTTTTGATTTATAAATAAATATGTTGATTAAATATAAATATTAATTTTATATTTGGAGATTGAGAAGCGAAAAAATTTCTGAAATGTAAAAATATTTATTTATTTTTTTATTCTTTCATTTATAAAATTTTAATTTGTAATAATATACTTTGAATTTCTATAATTGATATTAATTCTTTTATTTATTTTTACTCACATACACATACAATTAGTGTAACCATTCTTTTCTTTCACTAATTTTTGAATGATTACATAAACACACACACACACACACACATTTATATATATAGGATATATTTATAAAAGAAAAATGATATCCGGGGCTTAAAATATTCAACCATATATAAGACATAATTTTTATAATTTTTCTATAATTTTTTATTATTATTTTGTCTGGGGATTTGGAAAATTACTTAACGATAGAATAAATTATCATAAAATGTTTTATTCTCTGGAAAAAAAATCTTACTACATAACAGCTTTGGTATTGTAGGTACAATTGATTATCCAAGGAGGATGAAATTTAAATAAAGAATTTGAAATCTAAACAATCTAAACATTTTTATTAAATTTTCTCCAATTATAATTTCAATGATTCAACTATTCAACTGTATTTTGTGATGTGATTTATTATATATTTTAATTCTTATATATGAGAATTAATATATCAAATTTTATTCAATAAATATAATTGAAATTAAGGAATGCTGCTGTTAAAAATTTGCAACTTTTTGCAAAACTCTATATTTCAGATATATGACTAATATGACTTTAGAATTTGTTATACAATGTCATGTCAGTCGTCAGTCTGTTTGTCTGTCCTGAAAATTGTATGTATGATTAGATAGATTTTTGAGTTGGCTGGATCGATTATTATGAAATTACATCTACTCGTACATACTCTATAAAGTTTATCAATTTTTAATCCAGTCTTTTCCAATCAGTGGGGCGCGCCCTTCCTGGGGGGCGCGAAGGATTAGAACCAATCCCAAGTGCCCGCGAATGCAATTCAAATGCCCGAAAATTTTTGAAAATTTTCGATTTTTTTCTTTTTCAATTTCTTTCAATATGGTTCTAAAAAAAAGGTCAGATGATTTTGCGATGATCTGAACCATGGCCCATCTCTGTTGATATATTATTTCAGAAATGTACCAGACTATTGAAAAAGGAAATTAGAATATTACAAAAATTAAGGGGGGTGCAAGAATTTTTTTTTAAAAAAAAGGGGGCGCCGGTACAGAAAGGTTGGAAATCACTGATTTAATCAAAATTAGAGGCACAATTATAATAATAATAATAATAATAATAATAATTTTTAAAAATCTATGTCATTCGAAACCTACGTCGGCTCACTAATCTTTCTATATTCGAAAATGAATAAATTACAAATTAATTTTACGCAAAAATTAATAATGTCCATTTGGAATTCTTAAAAAATATAATATTTAGATTTTTAATTTTAATTTTATTCTAAAATTCTTAATTGAATTAATTTAATCAAATATTTTAAATCATTTTTATTAAATTATTATATTATTATTATTATTTTATTGGGATTAGGCTCAAGGGGGAGGGGGAGAGGGACTTCACCCTAACCCACAACATTCTTATTTCAAAATCTTTATAGCATTAGGACCTTTCTAATAATGTGGCAGGTTTGCAGTACCACTGCTTTCTGGATGGGAGTTGAAAGTCCATCTGGCACTTTGCCGTTTTGTGTTTTGTAAGTTTAACTGTGATGACACTCCTTCCGTCGAAATAATCACCAATAGGGACAATATTGACACTAATCAATATCCATAGTGACTTCAGTTCCATCGCCAGATTTAAATATTTTCCTATTTTCTCTCCCTCCATTGTCAAGATGTTGTGAGTTAGGGGAACACCGATGTCTATAATCGTGGCCGTCTTTTGTTTTTTGTCTATTAACAGTATGCCCGGGCCACAGACTATCTATAAGACTAGTAAACTCTATTGTCTTTGCTGAAACAAAGTTTTTAGCGCCACCATGCGAGTGCAGGCAGTAACTAATTGAAAAAAAAAATCTTTGACCTACCCAAGTCGTTCTTTTCTTTTATGTGGGTTTAGGCTCGGATGCTGTGGAGAGGGAATTCACCCTAACCCACAGTTATTCTCATTTTTTGTTTTTCTCTTCATTAAATTACATCGCTAGGAATCTTCTAACTATATAACAAGTCTGTAAAACTACAGTCCTTTGGACGAGTGGTGTTAATTCATCTGATATTCCTGCGATCGGATGTTCTTTTTCAAGTTGTTGCTGGCTAGTATTATTATTATTATTATTATTATAATTATTATTACTATTATTTTCTATATAATTATGTAGGATATCAATTTTATAAATATAATTTTTAATAAAAAAAAAAAAATTAGAAATTAATTTATTTTTTAGTGTTTTATAAAATGAAAAATTATTTTAAAAACATTAATTAAAATGTTATTGAAATTCCATTATATTTATTTTTTTGTTATTATTATTATTATTATTACTCAATTAAGTATATTTTATGAGTAAAAATTGTTTATAGATTACCAATATAAATATTAAATTTTTTTTAGTTGAAAAGTGCGTAGTATTACATCACTTTTTTTTTTTTGATTTGAAAGAATATATAAAATTGATTAAAAAAAAATCTTATAGAAATTTATTTCTATAATCCTTCCATAATTACAGATATAATTATAGATATAGATAGAAGATACGAGAAGTGTTTTTGTTGAAACTATTTTTGCGAAAAATTGAAAAATTAAAATTATAAAAAAATACTAACATAACATTTTGACTTGTACAATATGAGTAGGGTTTGAAGTACAAATCATTTGAGTTGTCTTTTTGTTCTGAGACATTTCAAGTTATTTTTTAAGAAAAAATATTTATTTAGAAAATACTCTTTAATTCTAATATTTATATATTATATCATTGCATTTTACGTTTCATTGATTATACAGATTTTCCATTTATTTTTTAAAATATTTTTTATTCTAAGAAAATCTTAACAAACCTGTTTTGCTTTTTTATATAAAACGGGTTCTTCCCTGGGATTCCCAAAGAATTAATGATTTATTTTAACTAATGCAGAATTTTATTTTTTGTGAGTGTTCATTAATTGCAATACGTTATAAGCAAGTTTTACGTTTCATCTAAAAAAAAGGGTGGAGGGAGGGAAGGAGAGGAAGAGGAGGAAGAAAAATTACTAGAGCTACAATTTTACATATGTATACCTATTTATTCGTGATTTTTGTTATATATTGAAAATATTGGAAAAAAAAATAAATAAATTTATAATTTATATAGTTTAATAAAATTAAAACAAATAAAAGGTAAAAATGTTTTTGGTAGCTTGAAAATTATTGGCAAGAACAATCATATTTTTGCAATAGTCTTTGAAAGATAAAAAAAAATATTTATAATTAGTTTTATTGAAAAATATGTATTCGAATATACAATAAATTAAGTTGTTTTTTTTCTTTATTTTCACTGTAATTAAAATATGATTTTGGTTTTTGTAGGCTACTGATGTGGACATGGGGTATTCCCTTGAGGCATCCATTGAATCCTCAAGGCCCTTCGTTGATTTGCTCGCCAGATTAATGGATACCCAACCAACGACTATCCAAGAGGCTAACATGTCAGGCATTGTTCGACTAGCCTTTGATAGATATCATGATTTGCTCGATACCATCGGTGGTAAGTGAAAATGGAATGAGAGAGAAACGAGTTTATCAGAAATTCATTAAGCGTTCATATTACAAAAAATAAATATGTATTTGTAGTAATATTTTTTAATTAATTAATTGTTTATTATATTAATGCACCAGTTTCCAACCTGTGGGGCGCGCCTCCCTTGGGGGGCGCGAGTCTGTTGAAAGGGGGGCGCTAAGGCAATTCAAGTGCCCGCAAATTTTTGAAAATTTTCGATTTTTTTTTCAATTTTTTCCCAATATGGTTCTAACAAAAAGTCAGATGATTTTGCGATGCTCTGAACCCCTGTTCCCTGGAGTTATATTATTTCACAAATGTGTAAGGGGCGCAAGAAAAGGGGGGGCGACGGTACAGAAAGGTTGGAAACCACTGTATTAATGATTTAAAAAATTGAAAAATATCTAATATAAAATTTTAATTCAATTTAGATTAAATTTATGATGACAAGTTTTGATTTATGTTTTTTTTTATATATATAATTATTATATTATTTTATTATATATATATATAATGATTCAAAAAACATTTAAATAATGAAAGTTTAATTTTAGTTAAATATTTAATTTTATGTGTTTAATATAATGTGATTATAGTAATGTTAAAGTAACGCAACAGGTGAATACTTCATATTTAATTAATCAAAAGTAAAAATATTATATTTTTTTTTTATTTATGCGAGAAGGTAATATAATTATGTATGTATTTACAGGATTTAAATTTTTTTCATTTCTCCTGCTTCAGGAAATGAATGATAAACAATATTTATTATTGCAAAAATATTTCAAGTTTTTCAAACATTAAAATTCTTTCAAAATAAAAAATTAAAAAAAAAATAATTGCTTTAAACCTGTTTGGAATTTGAAGTAGTCTTGAGTGTGGTGTCTTAAAATGTAACGACTTTTTTTTCGACTTCTAGTCATTGACGTAATCACTGATCCAATCTTTTTCTTCTTCTTCTTCTTATTTTTATTCTCGTGTGCAGAACAATCCATTTCAGTTTAAACTAATTAAATTGATTTTAGAAAATTACATTGATTAATAAAATATTAAAAAAATTTTCTCTTATTTTATACCTATACTATTATTCTAAAATATAAGATTGGTTAACCTGTTGAAGGTTAACAACAATTTTATATCGATTTTTTTTTTTTTATTTTTATTTTTATTTTGGAATCCATGATAAATTTTTTCTTTGATTTTAAAATGTATAAGGAAATTGAAAATAAAAATTAATGAAATAAAACGAATGGATAAACAAGTTTATTGTATGTTGGCATATACATACTTATTTATAGGCATAAGTATAATATAATTTCATTTTTAAAGAATAATTATTATATGTACTTTATTTTTAATATTTTTAATTACTTATATCTGATCCTGTTTCCAAATTAACATTGATGATCCATAGGGATCATGTGTGTGAAAGGATGTTTTGATAATACAAAAACATTTATTTTATCATAATATGGTAGGTAACATATATATTTATTTTTAAATTAATCTTCAAAACACCAAAAGATTTTGAATTACGAGGGTGGGGTGAAAAGTTTCCGGACTGATCAAGAAAAACGATGTTTTTAATTTTTTTTTTTTTTTTTTGCTATATTTTTCAACATAATCTCCATCAACACTGATACATTTCTTAATTAATTAAATAAATTTGATTTTATTTAATTTAAGTCTCATCAACAGTTATGAATCGACGCAAAAATTCGTTTGGATTACGCCTACAGCACCAAATTGTCGGTAGAAATGTTTTTTTGGGAAGCAGTTTTTGGTCTGACGTTAGCAAACGCGGCACCCACGTTGCACACAAAGGCTTGTGCAAAATATTTCGCACACGTTCAGCTGACATCGAACAGGTCTCAGCTATGTATCTTGAATGTTGAATAATAAAGCAAAAAAAAAAAATAATTTAAAAACATTGTTTTTCTTGGTCAGGCCGGAAACTTTTCACCCCACCCTCGTAAATTTATTACAAATAGAGCACACATTTATTTTATCATGTGAATAATTTAAAATTAAATAGATATACGAGTATGTATATCAAAAGAAAAAAATAAATTAAATTAATATATAATTTGGAAATTTTAAATACAAATAAGTAAGTAAGTAATAAGTAATTCTAGTGAGAGTTAAGCCTATAGCCTAGTTACAAAATACAACATAGGTATATACACATGTCACACCTCTTTACAATTAGTATAAATAAACGATGCAACGACTTGTCAGATGATTCAATGAAAAATATATTTCGATGACTTTTGAGGTCATTCGTCGGACGAACTCTCACTTTCGACCCAAGTCGTACTATTAAATTAATTTAAGAATGAATTTTTCAAAAGAAATGTTTTCCAACACAATTTGTAAATACCAAAACAATAAATTAATATATTAGAGTAAAATACACACACAGAATAAATACAATACATAAAAAAATATGCTCCAATTTTTTCAGTTGTTTAATGTTGCAATTCTAAAGTCAAAATTGTTACCTTGCATATTTAGCATGGCATATACTCATATAGCATCTATTGTAGTATTCTATTTTCATATTACATAAGTATATTGTCTAGTCATTGTTTTGATTGTGCATGACAAAGCATTTTACATAGATTATTTATTTATTTATTTATTAATAAAATCATCAATAAGAAAGAAAGACAATGTTGATCCTACTGGTCATTGACATTGAACGTGAATACTATTTTCAAAGTTAACTAATAAATATCTTTTAAAATAAATAAAATAAGAACGAAATTAAAATTAATTAATATATTATATGTATTAGATATTAATAATAATATTTTATATGTTATCACTTCCATCTTAACACAAGCCGTGTATGATGGATGATACGGAAATCATTTCAATTCTATAAAAATTATTAATTAATCAAATCAATGGAGTGGAAATATTTTTTTTCAATATTTATACGAGAGTGGGGTGAAAAGTTTCCGGCCTGACCAAGAAAAACGATGTTTTTAAATTTTTTTTTTTTTTTTTTTTGCTTTATTTTTCAACATTCAAGATAGCTGAGAACTGTACGATGTCAGCTGAACGTGTGCGAAATATTTTGCACAACCATTTGAACATGGAAAGCTGTTTGCAACGTGGGTGCCGCGTTTGCTAACGTTAAATCAAAAATTGCTTCGAAAAACCATTTCTAACGACAATTTGGTGCTGTAGGCGTAATCCAAACGAATTTTTGCGTCAATTCATAACTGTTGATGAGACTTAAATTAAATTAAATCAAATTTAATTAATTAATTAAATAATTTATTAATTAATTTAATTAATTAGAACACCGTTATGAGAAATGTATCAGTGTTGATGGAGATTATGTTGAAAAATATAGCAAAAAAAAAAAAATATCGTTTTTCTTGGTCAGGCCGGAAACTTTTTACGTCCCACCCTCGTATTATATAGAATGGTGGAAAAATTTAAAAAATAAAAAATACATTTTTTTTTACTTCTTTCTATTTCTTTTGTTTATAGATTCTCGTGTGAGTGATTGGCCTCTCATGGACTCCCCTATTCCTACTGTGATCATGGTGATCACTTATTTGTATGGAGTTATAATCTTAGGCCCCAGATTGATGGTCAACAGGAAACCTTTCAAGCTCAATAACGTCCTTATTGCTTATAATGCTTTTCAGGTTGTGTTTTCACTAGTCATGCTTTACGAGGTGAGTTTATAAGAAAAAAAAAAATAATTAATCACATTATAAAAGATTAAAAATAGGCATATAAACACAAAAGTTATAATATCAATAATATATTGATCAATATATTTTTAATTTTATTTCATAAAAATAAAGTAAATCCGATACGTTGAACTTTATTGTATTTTGCAAAAAAAAAAAAAAAAAAAAAAACAAAAAGAAAATGAACAATACTTTGAAGATGTCCAAACCAAAAATTCCTACTATTAGAAAAAATATTTTGAATTTTTTTTTTTTTTTTTAATGATTATAAAATATTTGATACAGGTTTAGGAGATAAAATAGAAAAAAAAATTTAAAATTTAGGTAATTCTCCCCTTTCCATTCATCCTTTATCCGGTCAGTATAAATTTATTAATTATTTTAAAATTTAATTTCATATTATATTAAAAAAAAAACATGTTATTATACAAGTCAAGTGATTTCAGAATGTAAATTACGAAAGATGACCTAAAATATGAAAGGTCTTTTTTTAGTAAAGAATGTGCAATTTCTTAGATATTTTTGATAAGAAATTACATTGGATAATTTTTTTTTCTTTTTTATCTAAATATGAACTATTGATAGGATTTCATCCTTTAAAGTTTTTTTTTTTTTTTTTTTTTTGTAGAGGATTAACTTATTTTTTTTTTATCTTTGCTTTAAATTTATAGACATTTGATTTTGAAATAAAAATTCATTTATAAAAGATATGTACATTATGTAGTATGTATGCAAAGAAATTATTTCGAAAAAGGTGATCTCTTATATAATCGTGTAATATATTGCAAAAGTCCATTAATAATAAATCGCCCTTTAAATATCGGATTAATAAAATCTTGAAATGATCTCCAATTCTTGTTTGAAATTATACAAAATATACAAGTATGTGATTTAAATAATATTCATCTTTCTATTTATTTATTTATTATTATTATTATTATTATTTTTGTTTTAATTTAGGTCAAAATTTAATCATTTATAAAAATTATTAAGAAATGAAAAACAAACAAACAAACAAACTTTATATGGTGTTTATACTTTTTATATGTACTTTATTATAATCATTATATAATATATATACTTTTTTTGTTTTTATGAGACCATATAAGCTTTTTTTAATTGAAGTATTTTAAATTATTAAAGCTTTGGTGGTTGTCACTGGGCGCTCGAACAGTGCAGTTGCTTGATAACGATTGCAGAAGTAGCAATCGAAACGTTGTGTATATTTTCGTAATTTTTGAATAAATTTACAATAACAAATATTAATATGAGGTTTAATTTACAAAATTCCGTTAAAAACAATTTGAATTCTTTAATTTATATATATTAATATCAGATTTAAATAGATTACATACTTATTTAAAAACAAATTTAAATGTATATTATTTTTCACTTTTAATTAATGATTTATTAAATACGTATTTATTTTTTTTTTAAATAATTTTTATTATAATTAATAATAAATAAAAATAAATCCATTTGTTTTTGTTTTTAATTAAAATTTCGTATACCTACCTATAAAATTAAAATGTTAATTAATGTTAATAAAATTGTATAAGTAACATATTTTCAATTTCGAGAATAATTCTATAGATTATTTTGAAAATTTGTTTTTCTAAAGATACCTATATATATACAGAGCCGGACCAATAAGTGCGGAGCCTGTTTGGACTTTCTTTGACGAGGCCCTCTATGTATTAAATATTTAAATAAAATTATATATATAAAATATCATGGATCATAAATTCCTAATATAAAATAGGTAAACTTCTACATATGGAAAAATAAAAATGAATAAAATACAAAAATAATTACATTTTATTAAATACTAGCTGCTCAGAGCTCCTTCGTCGCTCTCCACACCTAGACGGGGGCTCTGCCCCCTGTACCCCCCCCCCCCCCCGAGTGTCCCTATTCTGAGCTATAACCATCTAACTCCTACCCTGTCCCATCTCTGTCACGTTCCTTCCTACATTGTCCACCCTGTTCACAATTGGTCTTCCACACAGACGTTTTCCAATCGAACTCCCCACCAATATATTTTTCCTCTCCCATTCTAGCCATGTGCCCTGCCGATCCCAGCCTTCTCTATTTTATGACCTATATCTAGAGATGCATAGAGGTCATGCAATTCCTTGTTATGCAGTCTCCGCCATTCCCCGGTGTCCTCATCTTTCTTTGGCCCATAAATGCTGGGAAGAATCCTATTCTCAAATACTCTGAATCTATTCTCATCTCCCAGGGTTATAGACCATGCCTCCCACCCATATAATACAATTAATAATTTAATAATTTTGATCCCCTTTGATAATAATTTCCAGATTGTAACCTCGATTTAAATTCTTTGCAAATATTATTCTCTCTGATACTAATTATATTTTGTCTTATCACTATTAATTTCAAACCCCATCAATTTTCCTGCCTCGATTCATTTTTTTATGCTACTTTAAATGTTATTAATTTATTTTAAAAAAAATCAAAGTAAACAAAATAAAAATAAAATATAAAATTAGCATAACACTAAACTACTATAAAAATAATATTAAAAAATATATTATATATTAAAATCTTACGTGAAAATCCAATTATGAGATCAAATTTTCTTAATTAAAATAATTTACTCACATAATCTTAAAAATTAATAGTATTAAATTATAGCCGTAATGTGAATGTTTTCAAAGTTTAAAAGGCCAATAAGATCAATTGAGATATTGTAAATATCAATAGATATATAAAAAGATTTTTATCTGCACATTGCTCAGAATTTAAATTACCGCCAAATTATCGCCACCAGCGCCTCTATTGACATATTTTTGTTCTACATAATTTCCACTACCCGCCTATAATATATTCTTTATAATTTTTTTAAAATTTTTCTAATTAAAAAATCGAAAATCGGGCTTCGAGGTCTGGTGACCAGCCACTTTGTGCTTCCGTGTAAAAAATTCCAGGTCCCTGCGTGCGATAGATATGGCTGGAGTGCTCGGTCAAACAGACAGACAGACAGACACATTACACTTGCTTTTATTATTATAGAAGAATATATTTGCTTTAAATTTTTTTTTTTTTGTTAATTGTGGTAGTGATGTGGGGCCCCTTCAAGCGCGGGGCCCGATTGGGCCCAATCGCTCCAATCGCCTTAAATCCGGCCCTGTATATATATATATGCATTTATTTAATTAAAGGAGTGCTTTAATATATTATATAACTTTTAATATCTATATATACCTAAATATTTTTTTTTCTTAAATTTATATGTAAATATTTCAAGTTCAAGTTAAAATTGATATATACAAACATTTGTGTTTGTTTGTTTGTTTTTTTAAATAAAAATAAAAAAATGACTTGCAATATTATTTTGGTGGAAAGTTGTCTAAAGAAGATGAAATGTTAATATTATTAGGTGAAGGAAAGAAAGCATTGACCATGAAGAGTGTAAGAGTGAAAGTTTGTTACAAGGACAACAGGAAATAGCCTTGACCCTCCTCAATACACTTCTGGGTTAAATCCAATAGAGATTTTATTTTCAGTTTCAAATAAAAAAAGTTTCGATTCAATCTTGAAATAATAAATAATTTATTATTATCAATATTTATTATTAATTATAATGTGTAGTTATTAATAAATTTATCCGAAAATATAGAAAATAATAATAATAATAATAAATTTAAAAGTATAATCTCGACACTTTAAAGTAAAATAATAAAATTGAATGTTACACATAATAACATTAAAGTATTAGATGTTTTATCTTCACATTAACATTTGTTACAATTATTTGTTTAGGAAATTCTAAATTGTAGACTTAAAAGTTACTGACCTGATCTTATTATCATCCTAATATTATTAATTGTATATTTTTACTGAAACTGACTTGTTTTGTTTTGTTTTTGTTTGTCAATTATAGGTAAATAACGCATTCACACCTTAAAAATAGGCTAAACGAAATAAAAAACATAAATAAATGAAAATATTTAATTATTATTAGAACGAGGAGTTAATTTCTGTAGTTTATTTACGATAAAGAAACAGAAAGAGTCTTCTTTTTCATTCTGTTTATAATATTAATTATAATTAATTAGGAAATTTAAATCTATTGAATTATTTATTATCTTAAAAACCTTAAAATTAAAAATGTATGAGTATATAATCAATAGATAGTTTTGTAAGATTCTTACGTATATCGTAATATAATACGCGTATATCTTATATACTTCCACTTTAAGGGACATCCTAAAAGTTCTTCCCCTCAGATAAGAATCAAGGACCCTTGTACGAACGATATCGATGGGAAGTTCCCATTTATTTTCACGAGAAGGCCGGCCAGCCCTTGTCTTATCAAAAGTTCACTCACAGTGATTTTCGAAGGTGGACTTTGAAAAGTTATAAATGTGGGGGTGGGGAACAAAATATTAAATCAAAAATGTTCGGATAGGAGAAATCTAATTTATTTTTTTACCATTTCGTTTTAACATTTGTCATCATTTCAATGTGTTTGGGGAGTTGAGATTGTAACTTATGTAACTTAAGCCTAGTTTACACGAGCTTAGTACTTGTCATTAGTTCATTAGGGGTGGGTGGGCAAATACTTTGAAGCGCGGGTTTTTTGAACGCTCGCCGGCCCGTTGAAAAGTTGGCTCTTATTTTGATTTTTTTTTTGCCCCTCGCTTAAAAGTATTTGCCCACCCCACCCCTGAACTAATGACAAGTACTAAGCTCGTGTAAACTAGGCTTTGTGTATCAATCAAAGGGTAATGTGTGTGTGGTGTCAAAGGAAAGTTGGCCAGGAGCGTGGACTGATGAAAGGTCAAATAAGGATTTTATTTCAATGGTAGGTAAGGTCATTGAGTCTCGACTCCAGATTCCATAAAAAAGTCAATCAAGTCTGGAATTTCAGTCTCGTAGGTTCTCCTGTAGAAATGTGCCCCAAACTTTGCTCATTCAGGGCTTGTCAAATTGGCATTCTTTCACTACTACTACTACTAGTAGTAGTAGTAGTAGTAGTAGTAGTTGGGTATCAGTGAGTGTGTTTGGTGTTGTAATCACTCCCAATTAAATCAATATTAATATTCTCTCTCAATACTCAATAATACAAAATTACCAAATATTTTTTTAATTTTATTTTATTTTTTTTTTTTTTTTTTTTTTTTTGTTTTAAAAAACACCTCCCTTTGAAATAAAACTAAATCAAACGAAAGTTTATATTTTAAAATAAAATAAATTAATATTTAAAATAAATAAATGTAAGAGCGAGAATACATTTACATATCATATCGATCATATAGAAATCTTTAGAAAATCTTAATTTGGTAGATTAAACATTAAATATTCGAGTTATCATTTTATCTATCTATACACTTTAAACACAACATAAGAATTTTTTTTATTTTTTAAATAAATAATGATAATATAATTTATTGCTTAACGAGAGGAATGGTATGACATCTATGAACGTTTGAAAGAAGTTTGTGATTGTGATTCCTTCAAACCAACATTTTAAAGTTATTGTTACTAATTACTATATGTTACTAATTACGAAGTAACATAATTACTTCGATAAATATAGATTATAGATAGAATTTTTATATTAATTAATCAATTAATATAATAGTAACCAATAAATTTATAATATAATTATTATTATGACTATTGTCAACCTCCTCAATGAAAAAAATAAGAAACGTTTAGGCAAAACACAAATTGAAAAGAAATATTATGGATGTATATTAAAACAAATTTTTAAATAGATCATATATATAAAATAAATAAATAAAAAAAACATAAAAATATTTCGCTAAATGTATATGTACATATGACAAATAAAATAAAAAAATAAAAATAAAAAAATTGAAAATTTAATTTCTTATATTAAATTGATATTTATTTTTAGCACCTCATGTCTGGATGGCTTATGGATTATAGTTATAAATGTCAACCAGTCGACTATTCACACAATCCAACTGCTTTAAGGGTAAGTCTTATTTTATAATCATCTTATCATTAAAGTATATGTACATATGTATGTATGTATAAACAGGTGGACTGAAAAGTTCATAGGCTAGCATAGAAAAAAATTGTTTTTTTATATAATTTGTTGCTCTAAACACTCCTTAGAATCATCGATTCGTTGTTGTTTTTGGTCGATTGTCAGCTCGCACACGCTGCACCAACTTTGAACAGATCTTTCTCATATCCATATATTCATGCCCGATAACACCGACCAACACGTTCATTGGATATCTTTAAGTTGTCAGCTATCTCACTCAACTTCACTTTGTGATTATCAAAAATTATTTTGTAGACTTTTTTGATGTTTTCGTCCGTAACAGCCACTTTGGGACGTCCATTGCGTGCATCGTCCTCGGAACTCATTTCGCCTCGTTTAAACTTAGCAAACCACTTCTGTACGGTTGATTTTGCTGTGGTGCAGTGTCCGAATAATGTTTTTCAAGCCAAGCCTTTGATTCAACAGTATTTTTTTTCGCCACAAAGCAATGCTTTATCAGCACACGAAATTCCTTATTTTCCATTTTTTCAAATTAACAAAAGTTCTATCACAAAAAATTCTATCTAATAGTCTTATATGAATATAGTTCAATGTTTCAGAATGAACAATATTTTATAAAAACTTTAGAAACAGGCTTCATACCTCCAGAAGCATTTATATACCTAAGACAGAAATACTTACATCCAGGATAATAATGGGATTCCATTAATTTATCCTATCAATCGTAAAAAATGATAAATCAATTAATTATGAACCCTCTTTATTAAACAAAAATATGGTATATCTTTGAAAATTTTAAAATATAGCAATTCTATTCCAAATAAATAATAATAAATACAAATAGGATCAAAATTTCCAGCAAATGATAGAGTGTCACCATACCACCACAGTAATTACTATATTGTGTACATACATATATTATAAATAGAAAAAATATATATAGAAATGTATGAAATATATAAAAAAAAAAATTTGGAAAATAGCCTTTGCCTAGACAAAAGCCATTTGGCTAAATTTTTGTTGGGTATTTTGTTTAGATTAAAAGATAAATATTAAAAAAAATTGTATGTGGAGAGAGATACCGAATTCATTAAAATTTATTTTATAAGAATCATGATTTTATTATTTTATTATTTTTTACCACTATTTTTAAATTTTCTTACAATTAGTATTTAATATATTTTTTGTTTATTGAATTCACATAGTAAATTTTATAAAATTTTAATAAATTTTGATTTATTTGCAGATGGCTAACTTATGTTGGTGGTATTACATTTCAAAATTGACAGAATTCATGGATACGGTATGTAAAAAAGTTTTAATTTAAAAAAAAAATATTTTACTTAAATATTACTCCTATTTATTAGCAATGCAATCAAGAGAAATCAGGAATATCAATTTTTTTCAATATATATATATAATTAGATATAAACTAAATATTTGATCTATTTTTTTAAAGTTATGTTGCATGAGATAATATATATTATACGAGTATATATGTCGTAGGCAAAAAGGGAAATTTTAGGAAAATATCATTTGCCTAGACAAAAACCATTTGGCTAAATCTTTCTTGAACAAATAACTATTACATGAGTTGTAGAAGTGTAAAAGAATAATTTCTATAAAACATTCCAAGTTCACAAATTATTAAGGAAAATATAAGATGAAAAAAATGAATAAATTTATAAATATTAATTTGTAGATTAATTAATTTTTTTATCAATAATATTTTACGAAAATAAATGATAAATGATTAAGTATTAATAAATTAAAAAATAATTATAAATTTCATTTCACATTAAAAATACATATATTAGATGGATTATATAATTTTTTTTTTTTATTTTCAGTTCTTTTTTGTTTTAAGAAAAAAAGACAATCAAATAAGTTTATTGCATCTTTATCATCATTCTTTGACTCCTCTAGAAACCTGGTTTTGTGTAAAATTTCTAGCAGGTATTTCATTTAATGTCCTTTTTAAATTATTTATATATATTAGATGCTTGCAAGTATTGTGATCACTTTTTCACTTTTCACTTTAATAAGGAATTTATTCAGAAAAATTGGTACAATATATATTAATCAAAATATTTTCCACTACTTTTTACCCATCTTTCTTGCAACATGACGATGCCGTGTCGAAAGAACGATATTGGATTGGTAGCGATCCAATCATCGATCCATTTTCACACTTCTTCAGCATTTCGAAACAGGTTGCCAGCCAAGACATGCTGCAACGATCTGGACAAGTGTTAATCAGAAGGCGCTATGTCTGGTGAGTACGCTGGGTGCTGCAGAACAGTGTATCCTTCACAATTCTTGCAACGTGTGGCAGATGACTGCGTCTGTTACTCGCTTTTGCAATAATACGTCGTTCAATTTATTCAATTGACGTAGGTAGACATCTGCATTTACAGTTTCATCATGTTTTAGCAGCTAGTAATAAATACACTACACCTTGCTGATCCCACAATATGCACAGCAATACTTTATACCCATAAATATTCCGTTTTGGTGTCGATATGAATGGCTCGAAACAGTTCATTCATCAACTGCTAAGCCGTCTGAAGATTATTTGAAATTTTGAGCTGGGTTCTCGTCCAATAAGTCTTGCAATTCAGTATTCAGTTCGTTCATTGTCATTGATATCAAAATCACCACTTTTTAATCGTTGAAACTAAAGCCGACAATTGGGATAGGACGGAGCAGCATCATCATAAATTTCTAAAAGTGTTTGATGGACTAGGACAGCAAATTTCTTCAAATCAAACAACAAAACTAATGATTGTCAATTTTGAATGTTCAATGATATGCGTCTAAATACCTTGAATAACTCAATAATACTAAATGGAAAACTGTTGTTTTATGTAGAAAAATGTCAAAACTATCGAATTTAATAGTTAGGTTAGTTTGTTAGCATTGATACTTCACACTTCAACGATAAATGTCGCTGATCAAAATACATGCAAGCACCTATTATATATATAAATATGATATGAATAAGTTTAATAAAATCTTATGATGTTACAGGTGGGCATGGAACATTTTCTAATTTGATTAATAATATTGTACATGTTATCATGTATTTTTATTATATGATGTCAGCGATGGGCCCTCAATATCAAAAATATCTCTGGTGGAAAAAATATCTTACAACTCTTCAATTGGTAACTATAATATTATTTATAATAGAGTATATAATATAATATAATATATATTAACTAAAACATAAATTAGTATTTATGAGATTTTAGGAAAATTAAATTGAAAATACTATATAGGTAATCTAAGTAAAATTATTACTAAATCATTAAGAAATTCCTAAGTTGAAATATTATTGTAGTTTTGGTTAGAAAAATTAATTTTATATATTTTATAATTTTATATATTATATATTTAGAGAAAGAGAAGGATATATTAATCTACAATTTTTAAATTTCTCTTCCCCTTTCCCGTTAATTGATGGGTTTGTATATATAATTATAAATTAATATTATTATATTAGTAAAACTTTGAAAATATAAAGAAAAAAAATTTAATAATTCTTCTATGTTATCTTTAAGAATCGAAAGACTTAAATAAATAAAATAAATTCACTATAAAGGATGAATGTCTTAAGCCATACAATCAGTATACTTCAAATATGATTATATAGATTATGTGATTCACTTGTTGATAATATTAATCAAATTATTATTATGTATATTATTTAAAAATTAAATTAAGATATCTAATCACAGAGTTAATGCATGTATTGGTTATAATAATAAATATTGACTAGAAGTATGAAAAAACAAACAACAACTGTGGGTGTGTGGGTACATTAAAATATCTGGCAGTAAGACAAATGTAGGAGAGGATGTAAGTTCAGTATGATAGAGGAGTATGTGGCTGATTTTTTTTTATTTAATTATAACTTATTATTTTAACACTTTGAAAATCTAAGTATAATTTATTAAAATTATCTTTTGTATATATACATATATTATAAGGCGGCATTGGGTGTGTGGGTAGCGAACCTGCCTCACATTCACATGGTCCCGGGTTCAAGTCCCGGGCCTGGCAAGGGAAATTCCCCAGCTGGGGTCTATGGGACGGAGTCAACCCAGCCTCCGGGAACAACATTGGGGAAAAGCTACTTGATAGTGCCTCCGATCAAGAAAATCAAGGTAAAGGTGGAGAGGACCCGTTCTACAGATCATAGGACACCTCATTGATATAACCGACTTGATAGGCGTTATCCTTGCGTAGGACGTACAAAAGTCAGAGGGTTTATATATATATATTATAATACTTGAATAATCACATACTTACTTAAATTATATTTTTTTTCCGAAATATAATTTAAAATTTGACATTTCAATCCCATAAATAAAACTAAAAATTGATTAGTATTTTCAGAGATATAAAACATTTTTCGAAAATTATAAATTTATGATTTTATTTAATTTTCATAAATCATTAAAATTTTGTATACTTATTATATTATATAATTTTGGGTTATAATTAATTTCTGTGGTGGTGTTGGGTAATGATGCTTAATTCAAGTTAATTTTTAATCCACACACACATTTGAATAATTTAACATTCACTATTAACTATATATATTTAGATCATTCACAATTATAACTATAATTTTTGTTTAAATTGACAAGATTTCATTTAAAATGTGTATATTTAATTATCATTAAAAGTATATATTATTTTTCAATATTTTGTAACAAATTTTAAAATTGAGTAAATATAAATTATTCCATGATTAAGTAAATGAGCATATATTTCATAAAATAAAAAATGAAATTAATATCTAATCTAATCAATTAGTTAATATAAATGCAGAACATAGGATTTAGTAGGAATGATTTAAGTCAGAAATGGAGATGGAATTTTATATGCCGAGAGCAAAATTGGAAAGGCAATTTCCTGATTCTGTAATAACGAGAGTTGAAAGTAACAAACATTGCAATGGATAGATATATCGATCTTTTTTAAGTAAAAAAAAAAACATGGTTATTATGTCAAATAAACCGGTTTTGTTTATATGACGTAAAATGTTATGGTATTTATAAATATTTATTTATTTATTTAAAAGTCAATTAATATTTCCTTTTTTTTTTTCTTTTGGTAAATTAATATTATTTTAATAATTTTAATTTGATTGTATGTTATAAAATTTTTAAAATAATTAATTATATTTATGCTTTTCATGCTGTTAATAAAAATATTATTTTTAATAATAAAAAAAAAAGAAAAACTAAATAAAATCAAGAGTTTCTCGGTGTCATAAAGGTATATATACATATAAATGACCTTTATTTTTATTTGACCACCATTTTGATATTGTATACATAATACACCTGCATCGTCGGGTTTATTTTGGCATGTGGCTGGACTCCTTTTTTTTTTGTCTTCTCAATTGTCGTTATATCGAAGAAGTTATTTTTTTATTTTAGCACCAATCGAATCTATTGCGAGGTCCCTTTGAATCAGACATACGCTTAGTACTTTGTTTTGGGGAGAACTGCTGTATAATAAAACACTATCAATTGATATTGGAATAGCAACAGTAATTGAATGAGAAAATTTAATTTGACATCGAATCTGATTTTATTATTCTAATTAAGGATTAAGAAGGCAGCTAGCTGAGAGTGTAGCGTAGCAATTTTCTACACAAGAAGTCGGCATTCGATTCCAACTAAGAACAAATTTTTCTAATAAAATTAAATTTAACATCAGCTACCTCCGGCTCCAGGAACTGTCAGTAAAAATTTATATAAAAATCGGATGTATTAAGGGAGCCTCTGAAAAAATCCGATTATTTAGGGAGCCGCAATCCAGAAAAGATTGGGTACCTCTGGTCTATAGCAAACTATATATATATATGTTCGACGTTGGTACCTATAGTACAATTATTTTTAGAAACGAAATCATTTTTAGTAATGGTACCTGAACATCCTGCGGTGCCAACTTCAAAAAGTTTGTGCGCCGCTGGTATATTATCTGCTAGAAAAATCTTGTATTATTATTCGCAATATCTGTCAAAATTAAAACACATTCTTAATAGGAAAATGATGGTTAATTTTTATATTTAATGATTTCATAGAATTGTTTTTATTAAATTCATTATGGTAAAAATGTAAGATTCTAATTATATATGTATATTTTTTTTTTCAGGCACAATTTACTCTTGTATTTTTCCATTCTGCTCAAGTTTTCTTTTTCGATTGTGGATATCCAAAACTGATCGGAGCATTTTTAATACTGCATTCAATAATTTTCTTTACCCTTTTCTATGATTTTTATAAACAGGCATATAAAAAGAATGAAATTAAAAAATTGGAATGATTAATTAAGAGTAAGTTTTAAAATTAAAATTGTTTAATGTATATATACAGGGCCGTCTTAAGGAATTCGGCGCCCATGGGCTACTAAAAATAATGCACCCTTCTTCCTAAGAAAATACTATATCGCAAATAAAAAATTGCCGCCTCAAAAGGCTTGCGCCCTGGGGCTATAGCCCATTTAGCCCTGTGGTTAGGGCGGCACTGTATATATATATATATATATATATATATATATAAAAGTATATACATCAATTAAATTTCAAATTATACTTTAACTTTGTTCTTGTATAAATAATAAAGTGGTATTTGTCAAATTAAATTAAATAATTTTGAAATATTTTATTCACTTACATACATGAATATATTTTTTATTCACATTTCACATTTTAAATAATATTACAAAGATTAATTTGTATTTATGTAATTCACAAAAGTATTTATTTTTTTAACTTTTAATTAATAATAACTACTGATCGTATATCTTCAGCAGTTAGAATGATAATTAAAATTTATAGGTATTTTGTAGGCAGTGCCGGCGCAACTCACTTTGCCACCCCGAACAAAACATGTGTTTGCCCCCCCCCCCCCCCCGGTAGCGCCGGCCCTGTTTGTAGGAGAATATATTTGTTAGTTAATGTGGAAACATTATATAAAATAAAATTAATTTATAATGAAAACAAAAAAAAAAAAACTTTTTGCTTTTTATATATAAAATAAATAAATTAAATTTATATTTTTAATTATTTTTAGATGCTGTTGCAGTTTATAGGTATGTGATTGATAATACAAAATGTACATGTACATGTATTTGTATATATTTACATTCTACTTCTCTATGTCATATAAATAAATACATTTGTGTATTGAAGATGATGTACGTATCTAACAATAAGAGATACATAGTTAGTTACATCTAAAATATTTAACTTTTAAAAAAATAAGTTTAAAATATCACTCTCACCCTCAGTCATATCTATTAATATTAGAATTTTAATTTATTAGATAGTTTAGTTTGCTCCATTTTATATATTTACAAACAAATGTGTTAATAAATCAATCTGAGAGAGATTAGGTGCCAATATTGTTATATCGTTTTTTTTTTGTTTTTTTTTTCTACTTTCTATTATTAATTTTAAAAATGAATGGCATTATGAAGTACATAGTATATATATTGTATATCTAATTTTATATTATATGTATTTGCAAAAATTTTATCTTCCTTTGTATTTATGTATCTACATATGTACGATATAAGTATTTTATTTCTTTCTGATCATGACTGAAGGCATCACAGGATTTTTACAAAATTTACATAATATAGGTAATATCATCAAGTATAGGTCCATTATTTTGTAAAATCATTTTAAATGTTTTATTGTTTCTTAATTATAAGCAATTAATCAACAAGTGCCAATAAATATCAAAGGATAGCAAAATCAAAACAGTAAAATGATTCTAAGTGGCTTAGGATCTGAATTTAGAAAACATAAGTGAAAAATGTATAAGTGTAAGTACCTATATACCATATGAATGAATATCATTAGTTTATATTATTTAATTTTTAATCTATTTTAAAAACAATATTATTCTTTAATGGATATTATTTTAATGATAATTAAAGCGAAATATTATAATACATATTATATATTTCTATTATAATAAAATATATTAAATAAAGATCATCAAATAATTTTATTAAATTATTTAAAAATGATAACTATAAATTAATATAAAATTTTATATATTTTAATTTTTCTGGAAATTGCTATTATTAATACTTTTGCATCATTATCAGACAAGTACAGGCTTGTAATCTGTACCGAAGATGGATGGAATCATTTGAACATCACGGACATAATTATTTTTATTTTTTTTTTAAATACAGTTTTTCTGATAAACTATTAATTTTTTGTAAGTTTATATTTAATATATATATATATATATATATATATTTAAAATAGATCGTTCATATTATTTTCCTTACTCATTTTTAAACAATCTAAATTCTAAACAGAGAAAAATAATAATTTTTCTATTTATTATAAAATTGATAGAAAAAATATTCAAAATATAAAAAAAATTTTAGTATGCTTCATTTTATAAAAAGCAATATTATCAATTAGCAATGTCACTCGTGTTCAATTCTTTATAGAATCGATCGATTTATATAATTTCATTTATTGAATCCGCATCTCAATAGAATGTGATTCAAGTCTATATATATATATATATTGTCGTATATTGGATGGCTTAGGTAAGGTGGTTAATGAGAAAAAATTGGTTGAAAATAAGATTAAATTAATTTGGTAGCACTCTGGATTAATTTTGAAGAATAAATGGGTATTGAATCCGCGAAGGTTTATAAGGGAAATGATAAAATTGAATTCGTTCAGATAAAAAATGCAGATATAAAATTAAACTAAAATAAGTTGACCTGTGGCCAGGTCCGAACCGACCGACGGTTTGAAGTAAATTAATTTCCAGCTACAGAAACAATTTCAAATAATTTTAATATACTTATCTATTAATGCAATAAAAAACAGATATGGATGGATAGAACATAAATATTTTTAATTTTATTGTATCTTATCTTATTATGCTAGCTAAAATTGTATATATCTACTAGCTGCCCCGAGCGCCTACGGCGCTCTCCGCACCTAGACGGGGGCTCCGCCCCCTGTACCCCCCGAGTGGTACATAGTATTTGGTTAAGAGTAGTAAAAGGTTTTCATCCATTTTGTTTCAATCAGTATATTACATAAAACATTCATTTCTTTTTGTGTTCTTATTTAAAATATATTTTAATTATATATATTATTATTGTATATTATTGTATATGTTATATCTATCTATCTCTGTGACTCTAAGGAACTCGAAAGTACTTGGCCGCAGCAACCACATTTCTCCAAGTGTCCCTATCTTGAGCCCTTGCCCCATCTCTCTTACGTCCCTTCCTACGCGTCCTTGGTCTTCCAAGCGGACGTTTTCCAATCGGTCTCCGCACCGTTTTCCAATCCAATATCTTTTTCCTCTCCCATTCTAGCCACGTCTCCTGCCTATCGCAGCTTTTTCGCTTTTATAACCCTAACTATTTCTGAAGATGCATAGAGGTCATGCCATTCCTTGTTATGCAGTCTCCGCCATTCCCCGGTGACCTCACCTTTCTTTGGCCAATATATGCTAGAAAGAATACTCTGAATCTACTCTCATCTCCCAGGGTCATAGACCATGCGTCCCACCCATATAATACAACAGGCAGGCAAAATAATTGCTTTATATATTTTAATTTTGATTCCTTTTGATAATAATTTTGATGAGATAACCCTCTTTACTGCATGATAACAGGCGTTTCCCGATTTCTACCTCGATTTAAATTTTCTCAAATATTATTATCCTTCTACATATTCAAATTCTACATTTTGTATATTAAGATTTTGTTAATAAATATATTTTCTTATCACTATTAATTTCAATCTGAATTAGAAGAAAATTATAAATTGCCTCCTCTTCCAACCCATTTACCTATCCAGGCATCTTAATTTCGTAACACTCCGTTTTTTTAAAATTTAAAATAGAAGGAGAAAAATAGTTTTAAATTATATTCGAATGGTCTATTATATTCTATATATGAGTATTTTTTTCTGAATTTAATACTAAGTTGATTTTCAAAATTTTCCATTCGTTATGCATATGATTGATTACATGTGTTAAAATTTAAAAAAATTCAAATATTCTAATTTTTAATTTTATATACAATTTAATATTATTTTTTATTAATATCATATCAAAAAAGAGAATTTATTAAAAATTAAAAATAAAAAAAGAAGCCTATTAATAAAAAAATATAAAAAAGACATAAATTTAAAACATCTCGTTTATATCATTTGTCTAAAAAAACATTTTAATTAACCAAGAAATCATTTTTGCACTTAAAATATATTTGTAATTAATAATTGAAACAAAAACAAAAATAATATAATTTAGTCATTTTAATTGACGATTAGAAAATATTTTTGTATTCATAAAAGTTTAAAAATAATATATTCTGTTTTTTTAAGCTTTCACTTTCAAATAGAAAAGAAAAAATATTCAAATATATATAAAGAATTAAGTTAAATATGATCTAAATATTTTATTAAATAAATTTAAATGACAACTTTTAGAATAAATTATTTAATTTAATTGATATTTGAATATTAGAATTTAAAATAAAAAGTGAAATATTATAATAATTTTTAAATTCTGAGCACAGAGCATCCAGCTGCAATATGCAGACAAAAACCTTTTTTATATATATACATAGATAGTTGACCCTAGGGATGGCAATATGGGTTTTTCCAAGAAGGAAGAGAAAGTTAATATCATTTTAAATGAATGAATGGGTGAAAATTCAAATTTTATATATAGTTTTTTATATTTGTTTATTTATTCACAAAAAATTAATTGACATAATTATTAATTTAATAAAATAAAATTTAATATTAAAATTTAATAAAATACAATTTAATAATAAAATTTAATTTAATAAAATTAATTTAATAAAATAAAATAATTTAATAAAATATTAAAATAATAAAAATTAATAAATTTGTAAAAAAAATATATAATACTTTAAAAAAAAATGTGCCTTTGCTAGTTTCGAACCGAAAGTACAAAGTCATAAGTTAACGCCTTAGACCGTTCACCTACGAACCACTTATATTTGAAGGCTCCTATCAGGATATATATATGATGTCAAATTATCGCCACCAGCGCCTCTATGAGCTAGTATGGTAACTAAACTATTTTTAATTAATTAGCATTTCCTGGACACACCTTACCAATTAGCGGTTTTCTAAAGGAAGTCTGACATGCCCTGAGACCTACTGAATATACATAAAAAATTTCATAAGAATCGGTCAAGCCGTTTCGGAGGAGTATGATTTCAAAGTTTTGTGACACGAGAATTTTATATATAAGATATATCTATCTATAACCATTGGTTCTCAAAAACCGCTCTAACGATTTTTTTCAAATTCACACTAGATATAGTATTTATAAAGAAAAATTGAGTTTTATTGATCACATCTCTTGAAACTTACAGCTTCATTATTAATTTCTTAATTGAAAATTATATATGGGTGTGACGTCAATGGCATCCATTTTGAAATTTTACTCCCGCATTTTTTTAAAAGATATTATATTAATATTTTTTTTAAAATTTAAAATATTTTAAAATTTATTATTTAATTTCGAAATAAAATTAAAAATATTTATTTTTAATAAAATATATATATATATATTTATTAATCTCTCTCAAAAAAAAACAACAAAATAAAATACAGTTGGTTGACTCCCGCTTTTTTTTTAAATGATATTGTATTAACATTTTTTTATATTTAAAATATTTTAAAATTCATTATTTAATTTCGAAATAAAATTAAAAATATTTATTTTTAATAAAATATATATATATTTATTAATCTCTCTCAAAAAAAACAACAAAAACAAATAAATGTCTTTGAAAGATGGTAAAAATATCTTTTTAATTATTAAAATATCATAGACCAGTGGTAAGAACAATTGTTTTTACTCCCCGAGTTCGAAGGATCGAAACTCGCCGCGTGCATTTTTTTTTTTATCTATTTTCGTGATTTATTTATTCATTGTTCTTTTATTAATTAAGTTTTAGATAGTTTTATAATTTTTAATATTTTTTCAATAAAATATTATTTAATACATTTAATAATTGTAATAAATAATTAAAGAATTGTATATCAATATTTTTTAAAGGGTAGAGCGAGCTCGGTGTCCCAGGTATTAATATTACCAGCCAAATCCAATAATAATGAATCATTTTTTTTAACTTAAGTACCGAGCCGAGGCTCGGGGTCCCGGTATACATATTCATGTATTATTGAGGACCCCAAGTTCCATGCAATGATGCAACATTTAATAATTGTAATAAATAATTAAAGAATTGTATATCAGCTCGGTGTCCCAAGTATTAATATTACCAGCCAAACCCAATATAATAATGAATTATTTTTTTTTAACTTAATTACCTAGCCGAGGCTCGGGGTCCCGGTGTGATCTTAATATATTGTCAGAATTAGATAAATAATGTAGAGAGAAAAATTATTTAAAAATAGATATTTATTTAAATGAAATAAAATTATTTAATTTACAGAATGAAAATGTCTATAATAATGTCTAAATATTTTTTCGAGCGACAGCTCGGTATCCCAGGTATTAATATTACCAGCCAAACCCAATAATAATGAATCATTTTTTTTAACTTAAGTACCGAGCCGAGGCTCGGGGTCCCGGTACTTTATTATATATATGTAAGACCAGGCTGTGACAACATTAATGGCTGGATGACGTCATATAATTTTAAATTAAGAAAAAACTAATAAAGATGATTTCTCTCGAGGATACAATACAAAGTGGATGATTCGTGGTGATACGTAAAAAATCTCCTCATGTGAAATTTGGTGTGAAAACAATACCTCCCTTACTATCGTCGATCGGTAAAAATTGAATAATATTGGGTTTATTCTCGGATGATATTATTATTTATGTAAACCGAGACATGTTTATCTCCCGGAGAATTTTTGCGGGGACAGAATACACACACATAAGAATAAGCAAAATGATGATATGGGATTTGTAAGTCAGCTAAAGAATAAGAATATTTGATCTATCAAAATTAAAAAAAATTTTAGATCTAATTTTATTTATTTATTTAAAATATAAGTTGTGTACCACATGTTTATAATTAACATACATTAAGTTAATTTTTTAAATAAGCTTAACTATATATATTTTATTTCTTTCCAAATATGATTTATCAGTACAATGATAAGAAAAAAAATTGATAATTTATTAATATTAAATTATTATTGAGTATAGATATATTTGATTACAATATATTTATATTCATATGAAATAATTTCCATAATAAAAAAATAAAATATTTTTATATTTGGTAAGTTAAAAAGAAATAATAATGAAAAAGAGTTATATTTTTACAATATATATGATTTTTTTTTTGTGATGTTTGCATTTTAATTTTAAATTGAGAAATTATGATAATAATTAATTCTACCTATATAGTAAAATATTAAAAATATATCAAAGTTTAAATTATGAAATTGAATATTTCAAAATGAAAATAAAAAGTTAAAGAAAATAATCGCGATATTCAATTATTTTTTTATTATTAATTAAATTAAAAAAAAAAACAATTGAATATTTAGTAGGGCCTCCTCCTTTCCCCATAAATTAGCCCTTCCAAGTCTCGCCTTCCGAAATTTAGAAAAAATAATAATAAAGAAAGTTTGCCTTAAAAAAAAAGATTAAAAAAAATAAGGCGTTTGGTCTGTAGCCTCTTTGAATCAGCTGAGAGTGCCTTTGATTTTTTGGATTTCGAAATGAAATCGCGACATTCGGGGCAACCTGAAATAAAACCTACCTAGTAAGGGAGTGCATAGCCTCCATCAATAGGGATGGAAGGCCCATGCTAATCGAAAAAGCCCTGCGCTCCAAAGGTAACCAACAATTTATTCCTGTTCAGGCTAATCCCATTTCGGAACTGTGCTGAATTACCTTCCCGAATTCCCGTTCATCCAATCCACCTCAAATACACTCTCAGTAATACAAAATGGCACAATTCAGACCTGACATGCAATTCATGCAATCCATCCCTTAAATAATAGCATGGCATTTGTTTTATCCACCCACATTTTATTTATTTATTAATTCTAATCTAATCTATGAATTAGTAGGATGAGAACATGCATGGATGTAGGAGGCAACCACCTGAAAATTCCTAACAATTATATATATATATATATATATCAAAAAATAGCCACCCTCCCAGGATAACGCATCGAAACCTACTAATTCTAAAAAATACCTCTCTACCTGTCTCTTCTGCCTCCTTTATTAATGCTTCTTCTTGAAAGATTTACTCTGAAATTCCCTAATCTCACTAAATTCTGTCATATAATTTAATATATTTCTCTATAATCTCCTAATGAATATTATCAAAAGCAAAAAATCATTGTAATTGAATACTACTTTCTATATTATATTAAACTTTACTTTAAATATTATATTTACATATTCTATTTTAAAGTGCGCCCGCCATGCTAAATAAAGAACGATTATCACTTACATTTGGAGAGCTGTATTTCAATAATTTCATCGTCATGAAGGATGGAGAAGATAATCAAGAATTCAAATCAACATTCAGTAGCAGGAACGAAGATGGAAACATGAAATAGAAGAAGAAAAATAACTTATTAGTTTATAATCAATAAATAAATTTAAATTGAATTAAAAATAAAATTAATAATAAATACTGACCTCGGAGTTAATAAAGGGTTGATATTTCTCGCAGATTAAACTCGAAGAACAGCTCGTAGACTTGAATTGATGTCCATCACTCTCACCTCGATCAAGAAAAAAATAATTAAGATTAGATATTTATATTATATACAGGAAATAAAAATATAAGATATAAATAAATAAATAAATAATATTAATAGGATTAAAAAAGTGTATAGATTTTTAAAAATATTATCTTATTTCTATAATATTAAATTATTTTACATCCTATATAGAACCATGATTATAATAAGTTATAATACGCATTTAATAGACATATAATAAAAATATCTTAGAAAACATCAGAAAACTAATTATGATTATATTATTAATTTCACGAAGATTTTATTCTGTTTCATTGAGATATACGAGTAGGTAATAGAAATATTATTCATTTTTCCAAAGTGTTATAATAATATGAAATTGACAAAACAATATTCATATGAGATTGGAAAGGAACGGTGTGAACGATAATGAGATTAGAAAGAATATATAGAATATTTAAAATTATATATTCCTATATGAATATAAAAAATTTATATTTTTTTGATTTATAATTATATTATATGAATTTTGAATATAATCAGCACATCTTCCTATTTTTTTAAATAAATAAATTTTAATAGGATTAATATATATATTTATATTGAAATTTAAAAAATATTTCAATAAATATATTTAAAGAAAAATAAAATTTTGTATATGATTTTTTAATTTTTAAATTATTTTAATTTAACTTTTAATAAAATTTAATTAATGAGATCTGATAGAATATTTCAGATTAATTCTTTTCAAAGATTGGAATGAAAAATTTATAAATTTATTTGGGTATATGAATAAAAAAAATTAAAAAATGCACTTTATAAAATTTAATTTTTATTGAAATATTTTTTTTTTAAAGTTCACTAATCTTCCTTTTAATTAATAAAAATAAATAATAAAATTACAATTAATTCTTGATTAGCGACTGATTAAGGGATAATTTCAGTGGAGAGGCCGCTTAGGGTCTTACACGCACCAGGGAAGGGGAACTGAGGGGAACTGAATCGTTCGAGTCAGTCGGCCGGCATGAGGAGGTCAGTTCAGGCGCTGGAGGGGCATGGAGAGGGGTGAGCGGGGAGTGCAGAGGTGAGCGCTCTACTGCAATTATTTCAAATAAAATACATATTAAAATTAAATAAAATAAGCAAATATTAATTTTTAAAATTAGTGGTGTTTTAGAATACGTCTTAAATCGAATCAATAAGTTTAATTCTATTAATTCTATTAAATCAATAAGCTTAATTTTATTCAAAGATCTTAATGAAATTATCATATTTTGAAAGAAAAAAAATCAAGGACATGGCGTATTAATGTAAATGGTTCAATTTAAATTTAAAATTGTTTGCCGAATGTGATATAATTTTAATATAATGTAAATATATTTCATAAAAAAGAGGGTAAATGGTAAGCATTGTTCTTATCTTGGTTGGGATACGGTATAGTAAGTCTCCATGTCATTTCGAAGATATCGATGAGTTATGCTTTTCTTTGTTGTGTTCTTAGCAAATTACGTTAAACAATTCTTTTCTAGTATGAATTTCTATTTTAATTCTAAAAAAAATTTAGTAAGTAATACATTAGTTACATACCCAATTAACATTTTATATATCTCAACCTTCTTTGGTTCCAGTATATTTTTCAGTTGGAGGAACTATTTCCAAAATAATTTTTTATATATGCAAATTAATTCATAAATCTAGTCCAGTTTTTTCTAAATTTTTTCAATTTGCTTCTTAAAAAAATAAGTTGACCTGTGGCCAGGTCCGAACCGACCGACGGTTTGAAGTAAATTAATTTCCAGCTACAGAAACAATTTCAAATAATTTTATTATATCTATTAATGTAATAAAAAACAGATATGGATGGATAGAACATAAATATTTTTAATTTTATTGTATTTATTATATATATGCAGTGGCGCAACCAGAATTTGCTCCTGGGGGGGGTTTTGACTAGCCGCTCCACCTTCCTATGCCCCCCCCCCCCCCCCCCGGGCTCACTCAAAAACAAATTTTCATTAAGATTTTTTTTTTTATATTAAATATTTAAAAAAGTTTTGTAAATGAAACACTGATTTTACAAAATCTGGCAAATTTTGTATTTTATTTACTCGTATTCACAGTTTTAGAAAGAAAATATTTTTTTCCAGATATAAGTAAACCATTTTAGCTTTCCTCATGAAATAAGGATAGCTTTTACGATGATCGGAAAATTTTTGCTCCGAGATTCTTCGAGATTTCCACTTTTCAGACGGTTCTGAATCCAAACTTGCAAAAAAAAATTTTGATCCGGCCGGCCGTTCGTTACCAAAATTAAGTCTAAACGAAATGAGATATTATCTTGGGATTTGATATTTAGATGTTTTTTTTTGGAATGATGGGCGGGGATTGGATTGTTTTTGGACAAGATGGGACCATAAGTAATGCTAGTTTAAAGAGGTGTCAAAACACATTTTATTGAATTTCTTTATAAATTCCGATTTTTATGAGAATTATCATATCATATTAAATTTATAGGAAATCGCATTTACTAAAAGTTTCATTATATTCATTTTTACCTAAACTTAATAATAAAGGAGTTATTTATAATAAACTACTTTAAGATGTCGAAAGCTTTTCGTCCGCCCGTAGTGGTAGGATAATTTGAAAAAATTAAACTTAAGAAAATTTAGAAAAAAAAAGATTTTATGTGTGGGAACTGAAGCTCCCGAACCCCCCCCCCTGCCTCTTCTCTGGCTACGTGAAAAAATGAAATTTGATTTTAACCCATTGGTGACCAGATATCATGTAGATAAATATAGAAAAAAATATTTTTGAAAGGGTTTTTGGTGTATAAAAATAAATGTTCCCATTTGGGAACGCTGGCTCTACAAATGGGTTAATATATATAAACAAATAAAAAAAATTAACCTTTTCAGTTGTGAAATCAACTATTTCTTTATTGTCTTCTTCGCTATTGCTATTAACACAATCTGTTGTTTCTGAAGGTCCAGCTTCACTATCTAATTCTTAAATGGAAAAGTATTTAAGAATTAATTCACTAATTTAAAAAAAAATTTTAAATCTTACCTTTCTTGTTTTTCTTATTTTGAAAAAAATCTGAAATTAGTCTTCGCTTCATAATCTTTATGAAATTAGCAATTAATGTATGTAGCAATGTGGAAGGGGTTGAATTGGTGTCTAGGGTAAATGTTCTCGATAGAGCAACTTCTTGTTTGCGAATTTCTATAAAATGGTTTATTTACAAATGCCCTACCCGTTGTGGTGGAGAAGGGGGGAGACTTTCTCCTGGACGTCACCAAAGGCCCTGTGGGGGTGAGGGCCTGCGTTTCCGCTATCCCTCTGTTAAATTTTACAACCAGGGATAAGGAAGTGGAGTGAGGAGCTCGAAACATCCCTTGACCTCGGTATCAATTTCCACATGTATTAATAAAAAAAAACTTTTTTATTATACACTAAGTTATATTTTAAGAATTTTTTTTCTTTTCTATTTGAAAACATAATATACAGCAATTATTTTTTTTTTCTCTCCTGGGGGGGTTTTAACCCCCAAAACCCCCCCTGGTTGCGCCACTGAATATACAGCAATTATTATTTTTTTTTCTCTCCTGGGGGGGGTTTTAACCCCCAAAACCCCCCCCTGGTTGCGCCACTGTATATATGTAAGACCAGACTGTGACGTCATGAATGGCATGAACGTCATATAATTTTAAATTAAGAAAAAACTAATAAAGATGATTTCTCTCGAGGATACAATATAAAGTGCATGATTCCTAGTGATATGTAAAAAATCTCCTCATGTGAAATTTGGTGTGAAAACAATACCCCCCTACTATCGTCGATCGCTAATACTACCACTTCCGGTTTCCGGGATTTGCACCAAAAGTTGATCCATTCATCATACTGATGCATTAAGTAAATATACCAAATTTCATCAAAATCTGTTGAGCCGTTCAAGCTGTACAAATCTATACGGATGGACGGACGGACGGACAGACATCATGCTAAAAATACTTTTTTCTGTTAACAAAATGTATGTATGATTCGTGGAGATATGTAAAAATCTCCACATGTGAAATTTGGTGTGAAAACAATACCTCCCTTATTATCGTCGGTCTGTAATTAAATATTTAATAAAACAAAAGAATTAATATTATAATAATTGATAACTAAATAGTTATAAAGAGTTGTTTGTTTTTTAAGGTAACGTTATATTATAAATGAAATGAAATTTAATTTCATTAAGCAATTGCAATTATATTAATAAGCAAGGGTCGATCACTTAGCTCTATGATTGATAGGAATACATGAAGAATTCTTAGAGACGTGAGTCTTGTATGTCATCCTGCTGATTTCTTTGGAACATCTCGGGTGGCCAAGATGTCACTCCTGCAAGGGATTTGGTGTCCCCTTCTCCAATTCTAATCAAGACTAATTCAAAAATTCTCGTTACACCAATAACGAAAACTCTTCATTTCTTCCCCCACTTTGGATACACGAATGGGTCTCTACATCTGGAGATCAGATGTTTTATGACCAAAGGTCTTTCATTCTCCAATTTAGCAAAATGCTTTATATCATCCACAAGTGTTAAAAAATAACTTTCTAGAAGGTTGCCGCACCATTCTATATTAAAATGCATTTTCATGCTTATATATTACAATATATATATAAATGTATTTTTAAGATAGAATAGTGATCTGCTTTAATCATTGTAAAAATATTGTAGACAGAAAGTCCTCTGTGTCCCCCCCTCCTACAAACACCTTAACTAATTCTGGGAATGGCCCAGAAGGAATGGGTAAGGGGTCTATTGTTTTGCACCCATATAAAAGGCCAGAAGGCCAGTGTGAAGGGACAGTTAGTGTACACTGAGAATTACTGAAGCATCCTGAATAAGATCTCTCTCTGTATCGTAAGCCTGCTACAAAAGGTTATACTACTTCAGAGTCCATAAGCCAGTTTGAATCCAAGCTAATCGAGAAGGTCTTTCGATCTCAAGAAACCCGCGAGACACCTTCCAGCACACCCACTCAGCGGCCCAGATAAGTGACACAATCCACTCTTCAATACACAAATCAGTGCTAGCTGACACTTAAAACAACTTTAGTATTAATAATAGTGATTAATCTTACTTAATATCAATTGATATTTTCTGTAATTTTATTGAAGCCAGAGTGCTAACTAGTGTATAATAAATTTAGAATAAGTATTTAAATATTTTATTTTATTTTTTTCCTTCCTGATTATCCTGTTGGATACTAATATACAATATATATTAAATATCTCTTAAAATTAAAAGAAAATCAATTTAAATAAAAATAATATAATTAATTTCGAAGGTCAAAATATTATAAAATAAATAATATACAATGTGTAATAATTCAAAACATTTATTATTTGTGACATTTTTTAAAAATACATTTTTTTTTTCTTATAAACTATCCTATTTTTAGGTTCGTATTTAATATATTTTTAATATATATTAATATATTTTTAACATATATTAATATATTTTTAATTAATTTTCTTGCTCTTCTTTAAACCATCCAAATTCTGAACGAACAATTAAACCAGCTTTCAATAATATTGGATGAGTTAGGATGTCTTCTATATTAGCTCGTTTTGCCACATTTGGTTCAATCATGATTTCTACCAATCTTTTATCTGGATGTAATCGGGACAGTCTTTCATAATTACAAGTCATTATATTCATGATCATTGATGATAAATTCTGATAAATAAAAATAATTATGAAAATTATGAATAAAAATAATAATGTATCAGCTAGGATATATACAAATAGATATTATAATTAATTTATGTTTATTATTATTAATTTGTATCATTATATTTTTATTTAAACATCTTCATAAAAATAATAATAATAATTTAAAATAATTTATAAAATTTTAATTTTGACTTAAAAAATCAATGATCAGATTTGATAATTCAATAATAAAACAATTAAAAGTAAAATGATAGAAATTTATCTGGTTGATTTTTTAAAATAATTTTATACATTTTGTTTTTATATTTGAAGTTTTTTTTTATAATTTTGAAATCTAATTTCAATATCAAAACATCGATAAAAAAATGAATGTTTTGACTTATAAGTTATCATAAAAAACTTTTTTTAAAGTATCTTCTCCATGTCAGTAAAAAAGTATATATTTATTGGCATAAAATTGTTAAAGCAATAAATTATTGATTGAAACATTTGATTTAATAATTAAAAAAATTAATAAGGAAATAATATACCGAAGATTCAAAAGGTTTACGAAATGTTATCATTTCATATAAAACACATCCTAATGCCCAAATATCTGTCTTGGCATCATAAGGTTTCCCTTCGCATAATTCTGGTGAGTAAAAACTTGGAGTACCCAAAACTGATGATGCAGCATGTTTACTAAAAATATTTTATAAATAAAATAAAAATGTATATAATAAAATTATAATAAAAATATCTATCAATCTTCCTCAAAGGGGAGAAATAATCAATTTATCCCGAGTCAATTGCATCTAATTCCCATCCTCTTTCAAATCTCTCATCTCTAATTTTATGATTATCTTCTTGTTGCATTCACAAGTCGTTTGTCCAATTAGCTATCTAATACTAATCTAAATTTTTCCATTCAAGTTAAATGTTCCTCCTATCCATATTAATCTCCACAATTTTATAATTTGGAGATGCATAATGATTCATTATGAAATTTCCGCCATTTTCCTCATATATTTAATCTATTTCTGACTGTTCGAATGGGTTGAAGAGATTTTTATTTTATAAACCTTATCTCTATTATCATCAAACCCAAATATTAAATACAACTTATAAAGGGCTTTTTATTAAAAGACCACATATTTGTATAATTTATTTATTGAATTAAATAAAGTAAAGGTAAGTAATTAAATTAAATAATGCTTATTCTGCAGTCGTTATCAAGTTTTATATGCTTGCTCCAACTCACAGACCATCAGACTCAAGCGGACTGACTTACAATGAACATAACCTCTTTTATATACAAAGACATCAGAGGCACCTACAGTGTAAAATAAGAACATACTTTACCCGCCAACTTTCACATATCATCATAAAGTCTCTCTCAGTCACCAATCTTAAAAACTAATCCCTTTGATAATTATGAAAAAACCATAAAAGTTTTAATAAATTCATCAATCATGAGATAAATTAAATACAACTAGTAAAATAATACTTTTATATATTTTCACTTACTCTTCACTTGTTTATGCATAATAGGTTAACACATTTTTATATTATTACATATATTATTTTTCTTGAATATTGTTTTGGTATTTAAATATTTAAATTTTTAACATTATCAAATTCTACGTTCTATATTTTAGATTCTGTATATTATTTATTTTATTTTTTCCACTATTAAAAACATTTTTTTTTCATTATTAATTCCCGAGACCTCCTATTACACTGCTCTTCATTAACTTGTCTATATATTCTATAATTGAATTTCCATCGAGGTTTCTACAATACTTATATCATCTGCTTATTAAAAATACGAGAATAAAAAATATTAAATTATACCTTGATAAGATCTTTGAAAGTCCAAAATCACTTATTTTCACTTTCATTGTTTTAGTTAGTAAAATATTACTTGATTTAATATCTCGATGAATAATTTTCTGTTTATGTATTTGGTGTAAACCAAGAGCAATTTGAAAAAATATTTTTTCTACTTCCTAAAAAAAAAAGAATTCATAACAATAATATCACTTTTGTTTATTTAGAAAAATGTAAAGAAATTAGTTTTGTGCAGTTATTAAACACTTTTAAAGGCTTAACACCGAAAGAGATCAAAGCCAAATTGGATGAAGTTTATGCTGGCACATCTCTATTCCTATGTTTGTGACTGTTTACATTTGAGTAAGAGTTTAACATGGTCGTATATTTAAATGATTTAAATAATCCAGTGGAATTGACTTTCTTCGAAATACTTAATAAAATTTGTGATATGATTTTGAGTGATCAGCAAATCAAAGTGCATTATTTCGTTTCAATCTCAAAACTTTTAATGATAAACGAGTCTCGAATAAGGCCATGACCAGTGGCGGATTAAGTTGATTGGGGGTTCCAGGCGGTAAAATTGAAATGGGCCCTCTGTTATTTACAATTATAATTGAAAGACAAATTTTATTTATATTATAATTTAGGCTGTTTTATACTTACATATATACTACTTATGTAAAAAATACATAATTTTTACTGTGGTCGTCGAGACCCAAAATTGATTATTTTTTCTTAAGTTAGTCGGGGTTCAAACACGACCGAATAAAGATCTGTTGTTCAATAAAGATAAGTATAAGTTTAAGTATAAGTATAAAACAGCCTAAATAGATCTGTATATCAAGAATAACTTGTTTTATTTAAACTCCGATAATCAATAAACTCAACAGTTTTTTTAAATTTTTTTTAAGGAAATATTTTTATTTAGGTTTCGGTGGACCCCCCCCCCCTCGGGCTGGTGGGCCTCGGGCGGCCGCCCGGTCCGCCCGGCGTTTAATCCGCCTCTGGCCATGACAGTAAAATCAGCCGATAAGGTGATATCTAAAGTTTTCTTGGGATTTACACAGAATCATCTACATCTATTACTTAGAAAAAGGTGGCCTGTGCTATAATACTGTCTATGTCACCTTCGCTATGAAGACCACGATTTTTGTACAATGAAGATGTAAAGATTACGCCCGGATACGGAAGGATACCCCAGAATGTACATCAAGATGGTATGTTTTGTGAAAAATTAAGTGGAAAATTAAATACAATGTGTAACAAAACAATATTTAAAAAATTGATGTTTACTAGTGTTTACTCATAGCATAATTTGTAAATAGCATTTTTATAATTTTAAATAATTTTTAAATAAATTTTATATATTACATAGAACATTTTCGTTTCTTTTAGATATGTGAATTACATAAAAGATTGTAGAATTTCCAGAGGCAGTGAAAAATTATTTATTTGGAAATAAAACTTAAAAAAGCATAATTGATTGCTGAAATGTTAGTTTTATTTCTGAATAAATAATTTTTCACTTAACTGGAAATTATATAATTTTTTAATTCCCAATATTCCTTCAAAAAAATATAGTCACCCTATCTACACTGCATAGGCTACTTAGTTCATTGCCTAACCGTGCGTCTTATAGCGCTAGCTGTCACTGCTGTGCGTACGCGCAACTGTCTAGAATTGTGGACAACGGATAACGGATGGTCTGTGCAGCGGAGTGTGGAGGACAGACCATCCGTATCATACTTGGTCACTCAATGTTAATTTTTGAAACCGTGCCTAGCTCGCTTTTTTTTATTTAGAAGAAATATTGGAGATTAAAAAATTGTAGAATTTTCAGTTAATTGAAAAATTACAGGATTGAAGGAGTACAGGCAGTAAATAGGCAATGAAAAATATCGCCTTTACTTTATGACTACGAGGTTCTGAAGTGTTTCAATTTTTTTTTTTTTTTTTTTTGGCAAAATCATAATATATTAAATTAATCAATAATTATTTTATGAAACTAAATATTTTTAAACTTAATAAAATTGATAAATATTTTTCATCTGTATATTTATAAGGTAGGCGTCGACTACCTTGCCTACCCTAAAAAGAAAAAAACTAATTTTAACAATAATTTCGCACCATTAAGAGGAAAATGTTACAGGTGTTGCGATAGAAATCATCGGGGGGATTCCTGTAAATATGTAAGTGAGTTATGCACATTTTGCAAGAAAATTGGACTTTTGGCGCGGGTTTGCTTAAAGAAATCACAAAATAAGGTAAATCATCAAATTGGATGTTCTGATAGTGAACTGGAAGACTATTTGTCTGAAATTAAGATAGTCAACGGTAACACGGACAATGAAAAATTTATTATTCAATTGCAAATTGAAGGTAAAGCTATTAATATGGAATTGGATACTGGAGCGGCTCTTAGTACAATATCTTATAATAAAATGAAAATACTTGGTTTAAAGAACAAAATATATCCGACTAACATTAAGATGAAAACATATACATATGAAATTATTATCCCTAAAGGATTTATTTTTGTTAAAATAAAGTATAAAGGAAATGAATTTTTTGGAAAACTTTACATAATTGATCAAGATGTGGACGCAATATTTGGTAGAGAATGGATTCGAGAAGTTAAATTGGATTGGGCTGATATTAGAGCTGTTAATATGATGAACAGTAAACGGTTGGATCAGGTTTTATTAAAATATTCAGACATTTTCAAAGAAGAAATTGGTTTAATTCCTTATTTTAAAGGACACTTAAGATTAAAAGAAAATTCTTCACCTATTTTTATTAAACCAAGGCAAGTACCATTTTCTTTAAAAAATAAAGTTGAATTGGAATTAAATCGGTTAGAAGAAAATGGCATAATTTCAAAGATTGATTTTTCAGAGTGGGGAACACCCATTGTTCCAGTAGTTAAACCTAATGGAAATATTCGAATTTTGTGCTGATTATAAAGTCACAGTTAATAAAATGATTGCTGACGAAAGATATCCTATTCCAAGAATCGAAGAAATTTTTGCAACAATGAATGGGGTAAATATTTTTGTACTTTGGACTTAAGTAACGCCTATCTGAACATGGAAATGGATGATGAAAGTGCAAATATTCAAACACTAAGCACCCATAAAGGACTATTTAAAGTAAATCGGCTCATGTTTGGCGTTAAGGTTGCACCAGCACTTTGGCAACGGTTTATGGATTCTATATTACAAGGAATTGAAGGTGTTCAATGTTTTTTTGATCACATAATAATACAAGGGTCAACTTTTGAAGAAACACTTCAACGTTTACAGCTTGTTTTTGATAAAATTAGAATAAATAATTTAAGATTGAATCAAGAAAAAAGTAAATAAACAAGATGTGGGTAAATATAGTTCAGGTAAATAAAAGAAAGATATAAGAAGTAAAGAAATCCGAAGTGAAAAACAATGAAATGAAATGAAATAAAAATATTTTATATTTACTAGAAAATGTAGGGGTGAATTGGTTTCTTTTCTTTTCTTCAGATAATCACTTAGTGATCCTTTTTCTGCATATTCCATTATAATATATATATCTCCATTTTCTATAAAACTTCCATAAAATTGAATAATATTATGATTTTGTAATTTTAACAATATATTCACTTCATTTGTAGTGTCCTGAAATAAATGTAAATAATTTAATATTTAATAAAATAAAATTTGTCAGATGACGGAAAAAAGAGACCAGTCCTAGCGCAGCGCCTTTCTCAACAGCATTAATATTAGAAAAAAAAATTAAAGAAATTAATTTTTAATACTAAAAAAACATATAACTCACAAGCATTCAAAATTATATTAGTAAATGTGTAATTAAATGTGTACAAGTGTAAAATTGTACTACAAACAATTTATTCATAATTAATTTATATCATTGAGATAAGATTAACTATTAGGCGAATAATCCTGATTTTTTGAAATTTAATTAATTAATTTAATTTATTTGTTTTGCCTTTCAGAAACCAATAATTTTATATAAATCTTTTAATCTACCTTGATACTTGAAAACTCTATTATCTTCTTTTTATGTTCTATTTTTCTACTTTATATTAATTTCTCTAAACAGTTTGTATATTCTCTTATAATATATTCGTAATGATCTTTTCAAGTAAAAGGTTAAATATAAATAATAATAATATAATTTAAATTTACAATTTTTTTTTAATCGATTTTAAATTAAATAATTAAAAGTAATTTTAATTATCTATTACTTTCTTTATAAATAAATAATGTTATCTATCCTAAATGAACTCATTATCGTTGAAAAAATTTACATCAACCTTAATTAGATTGGGATGGAAATAACCAGTACTTATATATATAATTCAATAAATTTTTACTTGTTTTTCATTTGAAGATAAACAATCAGTAGATATTTTTTTAATAGCAACAGCTTGGTTGTTAGATTTGTTCTTAGCCAAATAAACATGTCTGCAAAAAAATTCAATTATTCAATTAATTAATTAATTTCAATCTATTATTTTTGTTTTTTCTGAACTCTCGCACTTTTTCCACATCTTAAAATTATTAAAATACCTTTAAGTTGGTAAAGGCCTTGTTTACCCGAGTTTAATAACTAATCATCATCAATCATTAATATTTGTACTCAGCTCATATAAAGGTATAATAAAAACATCTGGGAATGGTAGGAAGCATTACTATCAACGAACTTTTATTCATATTTATTACAAAATTGCATAAATAATTCCAACTTATATGATCTTAATATATTGTGAGAATTTGATAAATAATGTAGAGAGCAAAAATAATAATTAATAATAGATATTTATTTAAATGAAATAAAATTATTTAATTTACAGAATGAACATGTCTACAATAATGTCTAAACATTTTTTCTTTATAATTTTACATTATAATAACACTAATTACAGTAATTATAATATATGGGAAATTTTCAACTTTGACCGCCTATTTGACCGATGATCCCAACCGAATTTTAAAAAAACCAAGACCACTTTACATTTACACTTTTTTAAGCTCTACTTGAATCCAAAATCAAAATTTTTGGCGATAGACACACAGATATATCGATTTTATAAATGAACTAAAAGTTCGTTGAAAATGATATGCTAAAATACTACAGTATAATGTACATATAAAAAAAACATTGTCATTGTAATATTTTAATTTATCTAACAAAAAGTTTAGTAAATATTAAAAAAATATATAATAATTATTACTTACCCAAAAGCACCTCGGCCTATAATTTTTCCTATATGATAATTGTTCATACTTTTAAAATATTTAATAAAGTTTGATATTTTTTATTTATTAATCTGAAAATAAATTATTCAAATACAAAGTATGTTTCAGTATGTTTGTCTACAATATATTTTTCAAAGAGAATAAAATAAATAAGTAAATTAAATATCTAAGAAGTTTGATGAAAAATTTAATCGCTAGAGCATTTTACATATAAATAGAAAAATATTTTTATAAATATATATATATATATATATAATTTTTGCTAAAATAATAAGATTAGATGTAATAAATAATATTTAGAATATACTAATATATTAGAAATAAAGATAAAATTTATTTTTAAAATTGAAATTTAATTTAATAAAACTAAAATTTATATAATTTTCAGTCTTAATCCTGGGAAATTGTTTTATTATCAGGATCTAATTAAATTTGAAAAATTGGAATTTTTTCAAAATCTGTGGCGCCTAATAGTAAAATATTATATTCATTATTATATTTTATTAAATTTTCTTTTAGGATTTTATATTGTAAGAAATATTGGTAATAAATCGTATATAAATTAAAATAAATGAATATTTGAATTTGTTTAAATTTTCATACTAGTAATCAATTAATAATAAATGCAATGGGTGCCATTGCAGCTATTAATAAATAAAAGCAATAAAAGTAATTAAAAATATATTTTTTTTTATATGATAATTTAATAAATATACATTTTTTTTTGTTTGCAATTAAATTCGTTTTCGGAAAGAAAGACGAAAACCAAAATACCCCTCCATTATACATAGATGGATTTTAATTTTACTTTACTCAACTCATTTTTCAGGGTAAACTTCAATCATTTTTTATCCTAAATCATTTAGTGGATGATCACCAATTTTATCATAATTACATATCAGTATATTAAATTTGTTCTCCCCTCCTAATAATAAACCTCTATCTCACCCTATCTTTCATCCACCTACCTGCTCTCCTTGTTCAACCTATTCAACAACATTAAAGCTAGTAAACCTCCAATGCCAACTCCTATAGAGTAAAGATCCAATAGACTTTTCTCTATTTTATCCAAAATGTTTAAGAGAATCTCCCATGATAGAATCCTACCATTCCTAGTGGATAGGGAGATTATCCCCCCACATCAGTTTGGAATTAGATTCTACCATGGAACAAGAGAACAGGTTCATAGGGTACTCTGTGAAATTCCTTGAACTGGAATAGCGCAGATATTATTCAACAGTCTTCCTTGACGTTTTACATGCCTTTGATAGGATCTCCTAATGAAATTATCGAACCTAATATCCGCCCCGTTATATCGAATCGTGAGATCATATTTGTTCGAAAGATTCTACAGGGTAATGGTTGGTAATACCCTGAGTAAGCGCTCTTCCTCTTATACCTCGTATTCACTGCGGACTTCCTCCATACCGATCTCACCCTTCTGTCATCGTTTGACCGATTGCCATAAAATTTTGCAGATATATGTATTTTTTTCATGGGGAAGGTTTATATGTTTTTAAATTAGTTGTAATTTGACACTAGCTGGCGCTGAAAAACATCAATTTCATAAAAATGGATGATATAGATCAGCGGTCGCCAAACTTTTTGACCTCACGGACCAGTTAATTCATAATTTAAATCCCACGGACCACTAATAGGATTTTTTAAGTGTTAAATATATTTATATAAATAAAAATTGTGATCAAAGAACACATAAACATTGAGTTTTTATAACTTATCACGTATTGTTATGAATTGAATCATGTTTTAATGCATCTTAAAACATAACTTAACATGATGAGTAAGTATATTCCACATTTTTCTGCGGACCAGCAAAATTTTCTCGCGGACCACCACTTTGGCAACCACTGATATAGATTGTTAAATATATTAAATACGAGGGTGGTCTGAAAAGTTTCCGACCTGACTAAGAAAAACGATGTTTTTCAATTTTTGCTATATTTTTCAACATAATCTCCATCAACACTGATACATTTCTCATAACGGTGTTCTAATTAATTTAATTAATTAATAAATTATTTAATTATTAATTAAATTTGATTTAATTTAATTTAAGTCTCATCAACAGAAATGAATCGACGCAAAAATTCGTTTGGATTACGCCTACAGCACCAAATGTTGTTAGAAATGGTTTTTCGAAGCAATTTTTGGTCTAACGTTAGGAAATACGGCACCCACGTTGCACACAGCTTTCCATATTCAAATGGTTTTGCAAAATATTTCGCACACGTTCAGCTGACATCGTACAGGTCTCAATTATCTTGAATTTTGAAAAATAAAACAAAAAAAAAATTGAAAAACATCGTTTTTCTTGGTCAGGTCGGAAACTTTTCAGACCATGTTAAATTGGATGAATTTTGTTGTAAATCTTATCTTATTATGCTAGCTAAAATTGTATATATCTATCTATCTATATATATTGGTTCTCAAAAACCGCTCTAACGATTTTTTTCAAATTCACACTAGATATAGTATTTATAAAGAAAAATTAAGTTTTATTGATGATATCTCTTGAAACATTCAGCTTCATTATTAATTTCTTAATTGAAAATTATATATGGAAAACGTCAAAATTGGCCTCCATTTTTATTTGTATTAATATTTTTTTTTATTTAAAATATTTTAAAATTTATTATTTAATTTCGAAATAAAATTAAAAATATTTATTTTTAATAAAATATATATAGATATTTATTAATCTCTCTCAAAAAAAAAAAAATAAAATAAAAAACATCAAATCTGCCTGCTAAGACAGTAAAAAAATGACAATTTTTTATCTAAATATATTTAGTCAAGATGGTAAAGTGATGTTTTAACGAGTGGATTTCGTCGGTTCGAAACTCTCCGGGTGAATCGTTATTTAAAAATGAAAATGAAAATAATGAATTTGTTATTTTTTTTCTTTTTATCTATTGTTTACATTTTAATAAATTACTATTTTATATTTATTTATTCATTGTTCTTTTATTAAATTTAATATTTATTAATATTATTTATTATTAATTTATATATTGATGACATCACAAATGACATTTATATTGAAATTTGACTCCCGCCTTTTTTTAAAGAATATTGTATTAATATTTTTTTTATATTTAAAATATTTTAAAATTTTTTATTTAATTTCGAAATAAAATTAAAAATATATATTTTTTTTATATTTAAAATATTTTAAAATTTTTTATTTAATTTCGAAATAAAATTAAAAATATATATTTTAATAATATTTTATAATTATAAATTACGATATATATTTATCAATAATAATGAATTTTTTTTTTTTAACTTAATTACAGAGCCGAGGCTCGGTCCCGGTATGATCTTAATATATTGTGAGAATTAGATAAATAATGTAGAGAGAAAAAAATATTTAAAAATAGATATTTATTTAAATGAAATAAAATTATTTAATTTACAGAATGAAAATGTCTATAATAATGTCTAAACATTTTTTCTTTATAATTTTACATTATAATAATACTAATTACAGTAGTTATAATATATGGGGAATTTTCAACTTTGACTGCCGATTTGACCATGTTCCCAAACGAATTTTAAAAAAACCAAGACCACTTTACATTTACACATTTTAAGCTCTAATCGAATCCAAAATCAAAATTTAAAAAATCGAAAAACAAACTCACAGATATATAGATTTTATAAATGAACATTTATACAATTTATTTTAATTAATTTGAAACATTTTAGGAAACAAATTTTTAATGGGTCATTTTTAGAAATCCCATTTAACAATTATAATAAATAATTAAAAAATTGTAAAATTTTTAAAGTATATAAAAATAAATTGTATAAATTGGTTAAAGGGTCGAGTGATAGTTCGGTGTCCCAGGTATATATTTTATATTAACACGCCTACTTTTCTGTATAATAAAGATATAAAGAATCATATTTTAATTTTTATATAACCAAGAAATCATTTTTTCACTTAAAATATAGTTGTAAAGCCCAAATCTCCGATCCATATAACATCATCGACTGGGCCGCTACCAAAAGGAGTCTTCTCTTGCTCTGACTAGGGCCACCGGTATTTGCCATTAGTCTCGAAAAAATAATATTAAATTTTATATAAATTTATAAATTAGAATATTTGAATTTGTTTAAATTTTAACACATGTAATCAATCATATGCATAAAGAATAGAAAATTTTGAAAATCAACTTGGTATTAAATTCAGAAAAAAAAAATACTCATATATAGAATATATAGACTATTCGAATATAATTGAAACTCTTTCTCTCCCTCTATTTTAAATTTGAAAAAACGGAGTGTTAAGAAATTAAGATTCCTTATACAACATGGATGGTTAAATGAATTGGGCTCCCTACCTCCCTGACAAATTCACATTAAAAATGTTTATAATATTTTAGTTTATTAAATCAAACTATTATTTTTTTATTTCAATATTTTTAATGTTAATACAATAATTTTTATTTTATAATCTATAAAATAATTTAATTATTTTTAAAAACAACGGTCTTCAATTACAATTTTTTTACTCTCTACTGACTGTTCATTTCATAACTGAAAATAGTGTCGAATAGAAATAGACGATATTACTTGGATTAATCTTATTATGCTAGCTAAAATTGTTTGTTTGTATTATTGAGGACCCCAGTTCAATTCATTTTAATCAGATTGATGCAATGATGCAACATTTAATAATTGTAATAAATAATTAATTGTAGATTAATATTTTTTAAAGGGTCGAGCGACAACTCGGTGTCCCAGGTATTAATATTACCAGCCAAACCCAATAATAATGAATCATTTTTTTTAACTTAAGTACCGAGCCGAGGCTCGGGGTCCCGGTACTCGCCATTAAATGGCACTGCAGCGCATCATTTTCGACACCCTTTGACATCTTTTGATTCTTTTTTGCTCTACAAAAATTTGTTTCAGAATACGCTTTTTAATTTAAAAAATATTCAAAATTTTTTTCAAAACATTTGTTCTTCCCTATAACTCAAACATACATACAACCATTGCGTTTTCCTTCAAATTATTAAGAATATCCAAATAAACAATCAATTTAATGTCTTTATTATTATTTTACAAAAAAAAACCTTTTTTGCCTTTGTACCAATTTTTGTCTGCGTCCAAAGTAAAATTTTAATAAGAAAATGGAGAAAATTTGAAAAAATTTGGAAAGGATATATTAAATTACATACACAAATTCTCCTCGAACTAATATTTTTATAAATTTAAAATTTTTCATTTTGTTTTTCTAATTTATATATATATATATATAATTAATATAAAAAAATGATATTTATTTTTAAATAATATTATATATAAAATTTTAGTTGATAGTCTGTTGTTCAATTTAGCCGACAGATCGCGTTTTAATAGCCTCGGTTGGATAATCAAAAAGGTTAACAATTTTATTGGTATACAATTTGTCTAAAATACAAAAATGGGGAATGCTTGGGCTTTTTATGCACATCCAGATATTACTCCAGATCCAGATAAAGGCCCCTCATTTGATCCTTTGTATGGATTTAAAAAAGGAAGAAAAGAAAGAGGTAATAAAATATTGACCACCATTTTATATTCATTCCTTAATTACACTTAATTCTTTAAGTTATGATCGCCACCGAAGAAGAAATGATATCTGCAAAACTACCTCTACAAGACAGAGACTATTGCGCTCATAAATTATTGGAATATAGAGCATGCAGGCGGGAAAATATGCCTTTTCTCTATAAATGTCATCATTCAAAACATGCATATGAATATTGTCAATATCAAGAGTAAGTAATAAATTATTTTTATTTCAATTATTTATTTAGATTTTAATATATTTGTTAATATTGTTTTAGCTATGTACTAAGGATGAAGGAATATGAAAGAGAACGTCGACTTAAAGAACGTCAAAAGAGGTTAAGTGGAGAGGCATAAAACTTATATAAAATTTAGAACATTGTATATATATATATATTTGGTTTTATTTCATTCTTTTCAAAGAATATACTAGACATTATATTATATGTATTTTTATTTTAATTTATCTTTCCCTATCCTGTTTAAAATTGATATCGTTTCAAAGAAGTTAAATAAAAAAATCTCATTTAGAATCATATCTTTCAATTCGTGCTTTATATTTTGCTTTTTTATAAAGATTATGGTAAAATTTTTCTAAATTAGAATAGAAAAGTTCTCGAAAACTTGCTAAATCTTCAGGACAGTCAACGAAATCTAAATGATTTCTATTTTTACAAATACAAGGTTTTATTTTGTGACTATCTTTTTTATTTTGTAATCTAAAAGAAAGATTAATAATTAAAAAGACAGCTTTATTATCTAATTTACAGAAACATACTTTATATTATCCTGGTTAAAATCCGAACAACAATTTGTTTTGACAAGTTTGTTTGGATAATTGGGTGGTCCATGTTCAAAATAACTTTTATATTTAGAGCATATATTGCACCCCAAATTATGGTCAGTTGGATTATGATCTGAAATAAACAAGTGTAATTATAATTACAAATTCATTCATTCATTCATTGAAAATAATTGATAAAAACTTTAACCACTATTTAGAAAGTTAGTCTTCAGAAAATAATCTTATAATTAAGTATGAAAAGCATAATAGAAACTAATTTTAGAGTACAATGAATCTTTTTCCTTCTATCATCTTATTTTCTAGATTCTCTACAATGTCTAGTTTTACATCTATAATTATGAAACAATTGAAAACCGGGAAAACAGAAGTCGCCGTCAACTAATCTTAAAAAATGTATAAAAATACATATATCCCATCAATTAAGAAAAGATTAGAAATAGATAGAAATTTAAAGCGCATCTCGATTATACATTTTAGTGCTCTCCAAAAATAAAGAAACTAATTTAGATCAATTTTTTAGTTTTATTAAGATCTGTATATATCTACTAAGGATAAAGGAATATGAAACGGTTCGTCGAGTTAAAGACGTCAAAAGAGGTTGACTTGAAAATTGTGAAATATATATATATATATATATGTATATATAAACGATCATATATTTTGTTTTTTTTTTCATTCTTTGCAAAAAATATAATCATTCAAAGTTAAAATAAAATATGAGCTGTGGCCAGGCACAAAACCGACCGAGGATTTGAAATAAATTCATTTCCAAAAAACATTATATTTATATAAAGTATATAAAAAAATATTTTTAAAATTTGAATTAAAATGACTAAATTATATTATCTTAGGTTTAATTTTTAGTTTAATTAATCAATTATTTATCACTACTATATTTTAAGTGAAATATTTTTGACAATGAATATAAAATTAATACTTTGTAAACTATCACTCTCAGTTTCCGGATATACACCAAAAGTTAATGAATTGATGGTACTGTTTATTAAGTAAATATACCAAATTTTATCAAAATCGGTTGAGCCATTCAAGCTGTACACCTCAATACGGACACACAGACGGACGGACGGACAGTCATCATCATCATCATCATCATCAAATACTTTTTTTTTGTAACCAAATGTATGATTCGTGGAGATATGTAAAAATCTTAACATATGAAATTGGGTGAGGAAACAATACTTTCCCCTCCTATCGTCTGTCGGTAAAAATATATTTAGAATTATATCATGCTTTATATTTTGCATATGTGCATTAAATTAATTATTTAAAGTGTAAAAATGTGATATTTAAATAAGTGATTAATATGGCTATAAATCAGAAAAATATTTTGAGGTTGATGAAATAATATATATATATATATATATATATATATAAGCACAAAAAGATAGCAACTATTATACATAAGTTAGTAAAAAGCAGTGCATTCAAATTAATTCTTTCATTTCACAATAAAAAAAATAATATATTTTTCTTATTCTTTTATTAGCATTTTAATTTTAATTAATTTACCATAACTATCGCTATTTTGAGATTTTTCTCTTTCATTATCCTTTTTTGATGAAGAATGATAAAGTTTGCCTGATTTAGACCTCCACAACGGTCCTGCTTTTTTATTACTAGAAAAATAAATTTTTTTTCTTTTAAATTCATAAATAAATAAGAAAAGAACTCACTTGCTAATTGTTGATCGCGGAGGAGTTTCATAACAAAATAAAATATTATGGGGATCTTTTTTTTGTTTAATAGGCAAAGTGGTTGTTTTGGGAGTAACTTGAGAATGACAAACGCTCTTTTGTCGAATTGGACTTTCTCTTTTTTCTGTTCTTTTATTCTGTGAAATTAATTAATTAGTCTGTATATTTCTTGTTGATAAAAATAAAAATTAAAAATTTGGATTACTTTTGAAGTTACAAGTTTTGGATTAATTAAATAAGACTTCGGTTTAAATGAAACATCTTTTAAAATTTCTTCAATTGTTGTTTTTGAAGAAATTTCTATTTTAGGTGCAAGGATGCCCTGAAAATCACATTTTAGTAAAAATAATGTATAGTGTATATATAAATAATTAAAATGAAATACAGGAAAGCTGGCGGTGGGTTCCATTAATAGGTCAACATCTAATCCAGCAAATACATCCTTATCCTCAGGAGATGGATAAAGAACATCCAAAACAGAGGATTCAAAAGTAGCTAAGACTAATCCCATTTCTCCATCTGTCCATTGTATCAACTCGATATAAATTTGTTCATTGGATAAACTAGAATGAATATCAGTTAAAAATCTTGCAGATTTTATTGTCTGAAATTGAATAATTTATCTAAATAAAAACTTAATAAATATTATATACTTTATTAAAATAATATACTTTGGTAAAAATAAATCTTTCATGAAATAAAAGGGGAAATGAAGCTTCTATTGGCAAGGTATTTGTTATTGCTCCTAACATATAAATTGACATCGTGACTTTCCCATTCGGACAAAGCCAAACGCCTGGACATGTTACCTAAAATAGTGCATACATTAATAATTTATAAAAATGTTTTTTATAAACAATTAACTTACAGCATGAATATTTAATTCTATATTAATATTAAAAACTTTCCGTGCCATAATGAACAACAATTAAAAAACTTTAAAAAAGATTTTCGCTCATTTTTCTTATATAAAATATTTTTATTCATGAGAATTATTTTTTTTCTAAAATATTTATAAAAATCATTTTGACACTAATGTTTTGAAATGTAAACAAATCGTTGTCAAGTTAAATTAAACTGGTTTTGTGTCTATAATCATAATCTGAAGATAGCAACAGCAAAATTCTTATTTATAGTCTATTACTATCTTCTTATTCTATATATTCTTTGGTTATGAAAAAATCATCAAAATTTTAAAATAAGTAAGATTTTTTAAAAAAATATTATTTTTGTAGTACATTATATTTATAAATATTTTTATTTTCAGATAATATTTAAAATATAAACAAAATGGGTAATACTCTAACTGTAGCTGAAATGCAGGCTTCTAAATTAATACATCCAGATATAAATCATACAAATTTAAAACCACAAAATCTCTCTAATTATAATTCAAAAGAGATCCCACCCGAATGTCCTATGCATATAAAAAAAACTACAAAGGTAAGAAATTTTGATATTTTTTTTTTTAAATATTGATAGTTTTAATTTTTTAGCAATCAGAATGTCCAATTTCTCACGAGGAAGATATCAATCCATTAAATATGGCAAGTTTAATATTATTTGTTTTTGTTTGTATAAAATAAATTATATATTAATGAGGTTAAATTTCTTTAAAAAAATTAGATGCCAGCACCTAATCAAACTCCAGCACCAGATCAACCTTTTTCTTTATCCACGGAAAGAGAAATTTCCACAATACCAAAAGCTGGAAAGCCGAATGATTACTGGGTTTATCCATCTCAACAAGTAATTATTAATTCTCAATTTTATGTTATTTCATAGATTTTGATTTATAATCAATTCACATATATATATGAATTGATTATATTGTAATCTCTATCATTTAAATATTACTTATTGTTTTTATTTTCATACCTGTATCTATTTATGTTGATAAAAATTGTTTTTTCTGTAATAATTTAATTTAGTTGTTCAAGTTTATAGTATTTTTACATTATAAAAAATTTGGATCTGGGATTAAATACAAAAATTCTTATTTATTAAAACAGGATTTTGGATGGTACTGTATACTGTCCATCATTTACATTTAATTATTTTGTATAATAAATAAGCTATATTATTTTTTATCAATATATTATAGAACATCATTTTGTCTAACAAGTTTAGGTACGACGATATAGATACTTGTATGAAAATTAATAACTAGTTAAATATATTACATATTAAATGATCAGAAAAGAGTAAATTATTTTTATAGAATATTTATTAGGAGTATTAAAGTTCATTGGGATAAAATTGGTTCAATTTTTTTACAAATCACTTTTTTGTCTTTATTAAAAAAAGGGAAATCCATCATGAACATCCTGCCCAAAGGTCTTATACAGTTAGGGTGGTAGTGCCGGACTTGTACCTGCTAAAACCCCACTCCTCGGTCTTAATAATGATATTCTTTGGAACTTTTGTCAAGACTTATCTCTCAAAGCTTTATAAATGTTTTAATTCTTCATTCATTAGATATAATTGAATCTAACTGGTTCAAATGTTTTTATTTACTTATTTTTCTTGCTTTTTAAGAATAATTTAATAAAAAATTGAACAAACTTTATTCCAATTAAAAACTTGAATATACTCCAACGATCTAAATTTTCAATTATATTGTATGTTTGTATATTTATTTTGTTAAAACGTTAATATTTTTTAAATTTTAATAAATAGATGTTTTGGAATGCAATGCTACGAAAAGGATGGAGATGGAAAGACTCTGAAATAAAACAAAAAGATATGGCAGATATTATTAAAATTCATAATGCTAATAATGAACAGGCATGGCAAGAAGTTCTGAAATGGGAAGCACTCCATTGTCACGAATGTATGGATCCTCGCTTAAAAAGTTTTGGTGGAAAAGCAAAAGATTACTCCCCTCGTGCAAGAATACGTCAATTAATGGGTTATGAACTTCCATTTGATAGACACGATTGGATTGTCGATAGATGTGGAAAAGATGTTCGTTATGTGATTGATTATTATGATGGAGGAAGTGTCCATCCTGGAAATTATCAATTTGCCATTCTGGATGTACGCCCTGCAATGGACTCATTTGAAAATGTTTGGGATAGAATGAAAGTAGCATATTTCAGATGGGTCTATGAAAGAGAAGAAAAAAATATGAAAAAACATGAGGCATCAAGTTGATTAAAAATTTTCTTCAATAAGAACTAGATAATATTAAACAGTTGTAAATTATTAAATATTTATTGTTTTATGAAATGACAAAAAATAAAAATAGTAAATATTAATTACTATTCCAAAAATATTATTTTTGTTTTAATTACTTTAATTATTGATTTCCTAATAAAGGTAAGTATCATTTGACATAATTTTAAAAATATAAATTGTGTACACAAGGAAAATTAAAACTAACATTTTTTTATTTATCTACATAAGTAATTTCTGTTGTGATCAATAAGAAATTATTTTTTTGTTTATACTTTATTTATTAAGCATTTATTTTAGAATGTTAATTTCAATGAGGTAAATTAGGACCCTTAAATTAACTTTAAATTAACTGGGGTCTCAATGGAAAAATTTATACAGTGGTGCCTCACACAACAAACTTAATTCCTTCCAGGAGCAAGTTCGTTATGTGAAACGCAAGGGGATGCAATACAAGTTCGTTGCGTGAAACGAAGTTCGTTGTAAGAATCATGAAATTTAGTTCATTATGGTTCGTTGTGTGCAGCGTTCGCTGTGCGAGGCGCTCGTTATGCGAGGCATCACTGTCTTTATATTTCTTCTTTGCCAATTATTAAAACGTTTAGATAGACATTTCTTAACGCAGATAAAAAGGTTTACATAACATCTACACAGTTTTTCTTAAAATAGCCTTATAATTCAACACATTTATTTAGTAAAAACAATATTGTGTTGCAATTATCCGTGGATGACCTCCCCCTCATCACTCATAGGAGTCCTACTGCATATACAAATCTGATTTTTTTCTATCTACCTTTTTAGATATGTTTAATTTACAATCGAAATTACTATAAGTGGCTTATAAAAAGCTGTGTTTGTTTTTATAAGTTTTTATTTGCTTAGATTAGATTTAAAGGTGACAAAGGTATGTTTAAAGAAAATTATATACCCAAAATAACATAAATCTCATGAAAGATAAAAATATAATTGGAGAAATTAACTATTTTTCTATGTGATAGAAATATTAAGCTTATTTAAGTACCATATATTATCAAATGATCAAAATATAAGGGAAAAAAGAACGAAAAAAATAATAAATTTTAAATAAATAAAATAGTAAATATTAATATAAATGGAATAATAATTAAATTTACTGTAGAATTAATATTAACGAGTGCATATATAATTAAAGGAGATGGTGAATCAATAGTAAGAAAGAGGGGAAAATTTGTTCCTGGCGATCTATTTAAAATATTCAGTACATCCATTAGTTGTCAAACTCGTACATGCACTAGTTTTCTTTTAACTCTCCACATCTCTATCAAATTAATGGGCCGAACATGGGAATATGACTGTAGTGATTTTAACCAAGCAGCATATAGTCGGATAGATATCTTCATCTATCCTTCAAGTCTCCCGTGGCTGATAAAAACAAGCCTAGATATTTGAACTTTTTCATTTCATTAATCTCTCAAAGCCACTCAAGAACTTTTAAGTTTAATTTTCTTTTTAAAGGATAATTTTTTCCCCTTCGTCGGGATTTCCATTCTGTGAATTTTTGTGTAAATTTGAAAAATATTTTATATTAGAAATGTTTCCAAAGATTTTATATTAAATTATTATAAAATTTATATGGAATTTTTCGAAAGTTTTAAAAAAATATTTAAATGTGTACAATTTGAATTATAATTTTAAATTTTATAGAAAAAATATAATAATAGTATATGAATAATTCTTGAATTATTGGTATTTTTTAAATATATTATATATAAAATTGTTAATAACCATTTAAAAATTCAATAAAGTAGTTTATTCTACTTATGAACAATTAATAATATAAATTATGCTATTTGTGCTATTTGCTCTCTGTGTGTGTGTGTGTGTGTGTGTGTGTGTAGACAAGATTACTCATAAACGGTGAATAATGAAATTTCCTACACGGACATTATTCAGAATTCGTAGTTATCTATCAACTTTGAGAAATGTAGCTCATCCGGAAGAGGGTCATTACCTACCACGTTTTCATTTTTTTCCTCTAAACTGACTGTAAAAATAAAGATATATGTTTGATATATAGAATTTTAGCGATTGAATCGCTGAAAGTACCGGAATTAATTTTTTAAATTTAAATATAATATATGTGTTAATTAATCCAATTTAAATTTGCGTGAAAGTCGAGTGGAAACACTCCATATTTTTTCCAATTAAAAAATTTTTAAACAAAATATTAAATACAAAAATATAATAATAATTAATCATATAATTTGTTGTTATGAGATACTATTTGATATTACATTTAACTTTTCAAAATTATTTTAAAATTCCTTAAATTATAGTTTAATTTATGAAAATTGAAAAATATTAAATAACGACTTAGGAATAAGTTTTTACAGTGTTTTATTTAATTTGCTTTGTCTGTTAGTTTTTAGTGCATTTATAAATAAAACACTATAACTTAATTTTTTTTTAATTATTTATTTATTTTTTAAATGAAAATATATATATCGAATATTTTTATTATATAATAATTCCAATCATTCTTTTTAATAAACATTTTATAATTTATAATGAAATCTATGTTGTTTCTCATTTCATTTTTATATAGAAGTAGTCATTGTTAAAGGTTAAAACGATTTTAGAGAATATAAAAAGAATTTCTAAATAAAATAGATAACAGATACCCAGATAGTCTGTGGATAACATTCAGCATATGAAATATTGACATTTCAACTGTCAAAATTATGTATTTTTATATTCTTTTTAATAATTAATAATTTATCGATTTTATAATATTCATATGATTCATATGAATTAAATAAATTTTGATATCACTTTAATTAAAAAAAAAAATAAATATTTTTAATATGAAATTTCTCTTTTCCTAATTATTTTATTGACAATAAAATTGAATTCATATTAAGTTAATAGTGTATATATTTACAATATATGTTACATTAGTTCTTATCAGTCTTAATTTTATATAAATTAATTATCATGTTTTTCACATTGAAATTTTTTTAGTCAATTTAATTTTATAAAAATATTCTATTTAATTATTAAATAAGTTAAATATTGGGCACAAATTTCAGTAAATTTCTAAAATCTAATGAAGAGAATTCCATTCTAAAAGTAAATTATATTATAGTAAATAATAGTAAACATTGTTTAAATTTTTAATACATTACCTTTTTTTATTGTAGGATATATATATAATATAGTATAAATGACCTATAATTAAAAATACAATTGGATAATGCATATTTCTATCAATTAAATTCAATGTTTTTTATTTGTTCGTATCATTAATTTTAAGATATTTTATATTTTATCAACATTAAATAAATGATTATAATATTTGAGAGGAAACATGGAATTTGTCCATTATTTGATCTACTGGTTATTCATTATATCAAAGATAAAGCTTATAGAATTCAAATGGTTGTATTCAGAAATAATTTATCATTTATTATTTAGTAAAATAGGAAAAAAGACTTGAAAAATAATAATAAAAAAAAAAAAAATTAATCTTAATGTTCTTTTTTAATATTGATTGATATTACAGTTATTTTGAACTCGTTTAAATATAAGTAAGTAATTAATTTCTAAACAAAAAAAAAAGATTGTGTCTTAAGATCTCTATGGGCACATTACTTTTTTATAATTCTTAAAATACTTAAGCAATAAATAATTTTAGTGATATTTATGAAGAAACGATAAAATTTTGAACTTATTGTCTAGATCAGAGGTTCTTAAACTGTGGTCCGCGGACCCCTGGGGGTCCGCGAAGCCTTTACTGGGTGTCCGCAAAGCTGAATTTTCTTTCTTCAATATTATAATTTCTAATAAAATGTGTTCTACAATATTCAAAAAAATCGTTATTCACCAATCACTGTTAGAAATATTCATCAAATATCCTTGTTCTTATGAGATCGTAAGCCAGAAATTAACTAATAAAATTACGTAAAGTACCTAAAGTTGGGATGGGGCCCGTCAAAAATTTTTGAAGTGAAACTTCTTTAGCGGCGTCCTGACATTTGGTTGAGAATGGAGAGTGAATTGAAAAATTGAAATTTCGTAACGCGTTACGAAACGCAAGAGAGAAAAAAGATATAGATATAACGAGTGAGAATGAGATAGCCTCTATCTCCGACTCTCTTTTGTGCGGTGTTTCGTTTTTGAGAGAGAGGCTATCTGGGTCTTTCTTTTGTCCGGTCTTTCGTCTTTGAGAAAGAGGCTATCTGCCTCTTCGTTTTGTGCTGTCTTTCGTTCTACTACGCTCTCGCTAGGTCCAAAGTCCACGGCGCGCATGCGCGGTAGTACGTTGACGCGGAATAATATTTCTCAGCTTCTACTGGGTCAAAGAATAAAATAAAAATTAGTATGACTTATGATCAAAAGAGGGCGAGATCTCCACCTTGTCCAGTAGATATCGCAATTAAATACAATTTGAATTTAAATATATATTAATTTCAAAATTTGCCTAAACATTTATAAAAATAAATATACATATGAAATTTGTTATTTTTTTTTAATATTAAAAAATATTTAATTTGAGATTAATTATATGTAAAAAGATCAACTATCAAATAGATTCAAACTTTTATTTTCTTTGATTAGATTATAATTAAATATTATTTATATTATTTAAAAATTATTATTAAATTTAATTAATTATAAATTATAAATAATAAATAATAAATATTAAACCAGCGCATGTTTGGCTTTTTGTTGATGGCACCACGTCACGTGTTGGCGCGTGAGATTTGCAGTGTTAAAAAATTAATTCTGGTAATTTCAGCTAATCAATCAAGCTGAAATTCTATATATAGCAGTTTTATACAATTATTAATCATGTGAAAAATTATCAAACATATATCTTTATTTTTACGGTCACTTTAGAGGAAAAAAAATCAAAACGTTGTAGGTAATGACCCTCTTCCGGTTGAGCTACATTTCTCAAAAGTTGATAGAAAACTATGAATTTTGAATAATGTCCATGTACCAAATTTCATCATTCTAGCTCAAACCGTTTTTGCGTAATCTTGCCTACATACACAGCACACACACACACACACACACACACACAGACACACACACACAGACACACACACACAGACATTTTTCTCAACCTTAGTGAAAATGATTCAGGAACCTTCAAAAAGTATAAAAACATCAAAATCTCAACATCGAAAATTTTCGTGATCGCAATACTATCTCTGGCGAGATAGTAAAAAATGATTCATTATTATTGGATTTGGCTGGTAATATTAATACCTGAGACACCGAGCTCGCTCTACCCTTTAAAAAATATTGATATACAATTCTTTAATTATTTATTACAATTATTAAATGTATTAAATAATATTTTATTGAAAAAATATTAAAAATTATAAAACTATCTAAAACTTAATTAATAAAAGAACAATGAATAAATAAATCACGAAAATAGATAAAAAAAAAATGCACGCGGCGAGTTTCGATCCTTCGAACTCGGGGAGTAAAAACAATTGTTCTTACTGCTGGTCTATGATATTTTGATAATTACAAAGATATTTTTACCATCTTTCAAAGACATTTATTTGTTTTGTTGTTTTTTTTTTGAGAGAGATTAATAAATATATATATATTTTATTAAAAATAAATATTTTTAATTTTATTTCGAAATTAAATAATGAATTTTAAAATATTTTAAATATAAAAAAATGTTAATACAATATCATTTAAAAAAAAGCGGGATTAATAAATATATATATATATTTTATTAAAAATAAATATTTTTAATTTTATTTCGAAATTAAATAATAAATTTTAAAATATTTTAAATATAAAATTTCGAAATTAAATAATGAATTTTAAAATATTTTAAATATAAAAAAATGTTAATACAATATCATTTAAAAAAAAAGCGGGATTAATAAATATATATATATATTTTATTAAAAATAAATATTTTTAATTTTATTTCGAAATTAAATTATAAATTTTAAAATATTTTAAATATAAAAAAAATATTAATACAAAATTAAAAAAAGGCGGGAGTAAAATTTCAAAATGGATGCCATTTACGTCACCCATATATAATTTTCAATTAAGAAATTAATAATGAAGCTGTAAGTTTCAAGAGATGTAATCAATAAAACTCAATTTTTCTTTATAAATACTATATCTAGTGTGAATTTGAAAAAAATCGTTAGAGCGGTTTTTGAGAACCAATGGTTATAGATAAATAGATAGATATATACAATTTTAGCTAGCATAATAAGATAAGATATATATCGTGAAATAATTAAAATTCTCAAGTCAAATATACAGCGTGCACGCATACCGACGCATGTAATTGTGTGTGTGAACATGGTCGGCGATTCACACGCCAACACATACAGTTATGTGCGTCGATGACCATTCACGTTATTTATCCGAATCTCAACATTACTTTAACACTACTAAATCAATTTAAAATTATTATTGCATTTAAAACTGCTTTTCTCTACTCCACAGATTTCACTATGCCGAAAAAAAATAACGACCAAAATTTAGACGATATTATTTATTTCATACACCTTTCACTACTGGTTTATAGCCACACAGGTGCTAATGCACTTGAACGAGGCGAAGATAAAATCCCTCTAATTCTCGGGGGAGATTTTAATGTAAATTTTGGATCTGATGATTCGTTGCCGTTGATCAACTTTCTTCGAGAAACATTTGGTCTGCTTATAAATAACGATCCCAAGGAATCAACAACAAAATCTGGAACTACAATAGATGCTGTTTTTACACGTTATATAGAAAATATCGAATCACGAACATATATATCTTATTTTAGTTATCACAAGCCATTAATATCAGTATTACCAATTGAAGCACCAACCGACAATAGTACAGGCAATGTAGATATGATGATAGAGTAGATAATAATAATAATAAAGCGAATATTTGTTACGAAAATTTTATACTGTTATATGTCTTTCGAAATGATCCCTTTATTTTTCTCTATTTCTCTCTCACTCACACTCTCAACTAAAATTTATCTTATTCTCTAGATTGTAAGAAGTTTCACTTCCGCCACGTGTACGATGCTGCACATTTTGCTTTTTTTTTTTCAAGTGGGGGTTTTCGGAGTACATAAGTTTAAGAACCTCTGGTCTAGATCTCTAGAATATTTATTATATTTCTATGTAAAAAGAAACAAACTTGTTTAGAAATTTTATTTCAATAATATATCTCTTTTAATTTTAGGAAGGATTATGTATTTAATAATATAAAAGAAGACAAGCATTAATCTAAATAAACAATATTTTTTTTATTAAGTGAAAATAAATTTTATATATAAAAAAAAACAATTGAAATAACTTAAAAATTATATTTAAAAAAACTATTTCCTTACATTCGTCATAATGTTATAGTTAATATATAAATTTGAGATATTATGATAATAAATGTAATAGTAAATTCTATTTTCATTAATATAATAAGAATTTTTTAATATTTAAAATGTTTCTCTCTATATTCAAATATAAATAAACTATTGAAAGACAAAAATTGATAAAAAAATAATAAACATTAATAGAACATAAATTATTTTAAAGATAAAATTATTTAAATCAATAAAACAAATAAGTTAATTTAAAATATAATAATAATCATAATTTCTTTCAAATAGTATACGATTAAGACTCAATGAACAACTACACAACTCACATTCGGTTTACATTCTCTCTTTCTCAATATATATTTATATAATAAATGAAGCAACAATAATATATTAGTTACAGAGAGAGAGAGAGCTAGATTTAAACTTTGATTTTCAAATAAAGTTCAATCTTTTTATTGTTTGTTTTTTATTTATATATCTTTTTAATTTATGTAAATGTATGTTGAATGAGATTCTTTTAATCTTATTTAAAATTAAATAGATAAATATTTTGCCAATTAGTAATAACATAATTGGTGGGGTATATCATCTTAAAATAATTTTTAAATGGCACTGAACCAAAAATGTAAAATATAGCTCTGTTACACTAAAATTTAAATCTAAGCAAGTAACTAAATTAATTAATCCAAAAGATTCAAGATCGTTTTTAATTTAGTCCTTTAAAAGTGGCTAAAATATTATGTTATGCAAAAAAACCAAACTGTTAAATCTAAACTAGAGACTAGGTCCATTGATGATGGTGTATTTACAATTTTTTATTTAAAAAAAAAAACTCGAAATAGATGGAAATTAGCAAGTTTTGGCTGTAGAATAATTTAGTCAATCATAGGGCCTTTTATTTCTAGCGTACGCCAGATTTAGAATGTGCGATTAACCATTGAAGAGTAATATCTATGTTATCCTTTTCTTTACATGATATTGAATAACAACAAATTTCTCTATCTTGAATAGCTGAAAGGTTCCTTTAAAAAGAGATATATGAAAAAAAAAATAATTATTTAATTGATTCATGAGTATTAAATAAATTAAAATAACAACGAAAAAATAAACACCGAATTTTCTTGGATAAAAATATATGAAAAAAGTATTTGTAATCTATATATATAAAAAAAAAGAATTATTATTAAGAATTCATTAAATTTCTAATAAAAAAAAAAATTAAGAGAAAATTGAAATTTTTCAAAAATTAAATATATTCCTTTTTATATAGCAAAATGTGTACTTTCATGAGAAATAAAAAAATAGTATAAGTAGTTTATAATTATATTTTCATTTAGAATTAATTGTACTAGAATTCGGTCTTTAATAAAATATATTATATTATTTTTTTACTTACATTCTTTCAATAAGTCCATTTTCATCAAGAGCATCAGGCAAATCTCTTTTATTTCCCAAAACAAGTACCGGTATTCCTTGCAATTGGGGTTTATCTAAAAGATTATGAAGTTCATTTCGTGATGCTTCAATTTTTTCTGGATCACCAGCATCTACCATATAACTAAAATTAAAATTATAATGTGCAATAATAATTATAACCATAATAGTTGATAGAATATAAAAGAATAAACATTTAACATACACAATTGCATTTACTCCTCTACAATATCGTTCCCACATAGAACGAAATCTTGGTTGACCACCAATATCCCAAACTTTAATTGTTACGTTTCCTTTTGTAATTTTTCTCATGTTAAAACCAACTGTTGGAATCATATCCTCGCTAAATTGTCCCGACTGAAAGAAAAAATATTATTAAATATTATTTTCAATAATCACAGATAAAATTAATAGTAAAAAAAAACGCTTTAATTTAAATTATTTTTTAAAATAATTAAATTAAAATTAAATACAAAAATGAATACAAAAAGTCAATACATATGTGATTATGCTATCTTTTAGTTAAAAAAATATGTTTAAAGCAAATTATAATAAAAATTTCATATCTATTAGTCACATTAAAATATGATCAATAATAATTTAAATAAAATTTCTTTTGTTCATTTTCTTTGTTAGATTTAGATAATAATTAAGTACAAATGGCACGTTTATTCGGACATTTTACTTTAAGGTGGTAATTAAACCAATAGTTTTTATTGAAAATAAAAAAGGAAAAGAAAAAAAAATATAATAGGGCGTTTTAAATAAAATTAGTTGTTTATACTATACCGCAATAACATTAACAAAGGTAGTTTTCCCTGAATATTGAAGTCCCACCAATGTCAATTCCATTTCTTCTTTCCAGAATAAACTTTTAAACCAATCTAAAATTCTATTTATTAAAGCCAACATTGTGGATATGGGTTTAAAGTTAAAATTGGTATAAAAATGTTCTTAAAAAAGTAATAGTATTAATCATATAAATTATGGAAATATCACACCCAGTATCTTCTGCTTTCACAGTCAAATATCCAATGACAGCTCAGAGTCAGGAGGTGTCTCTTGGAAAGTGATTATATCTTAATTTTTAAAATTTATAAAATAGAAAAATTATAAAATTGAATTTATTTATTTTAAAGAGAATTTTTAATATTAAAAATTAAAAGATAAAATTATATAAATAATAATAACTATTTTATCATATAAATTCTAATAGAACGAAATGAGGGAAATTTAAATTCTGTTCTCATTTATATAGCTTTTTTGTTTATTTTCTGCAATGATAAATAAAAGAAAAATGTTTTTCTTTTCTTTTCTTTTCTCTCTCTCTCTCTCTTGAATATTATCATAAGACAAATAAAATTTTGGGTTCAAAGGGTCAATATTTCCATTCGAAATGATAATTTTTCATTTATTTCTATTCATTTATAAATAAAATTGAAAAGAAAAATTTTTAGACAATAAAATAAAAAAAAAATTAGTCTATAAATATCAAATAATATAGCAAAATGTTTATTTGCAAATATTAAGTATAAATACTTCTACAAATGTATTCCTATTATCTAATAATTAATTTATAGGGCTTTATATGTTTATGATAAGAAAATTTGGAAAGATTTGAAATCAGATAAAGATTATGAGAATTAGAGATGTTTGGAAAAATCTCTATGATTCGTATCTTCAGTTAAAGTTAGATTATATAATTCTATAGTTTGTCAATGGACCTGTATAATTGAGAAACTCATTTGAGAATTAATTGAAATAGTGTATATTATTATACATTTTTATTTTACTTTTATTCCTTTAAAGTAACTAGAGTACTAGAGTATAGCAGACATTTCACGTGCCAATTAAAGGAAGATATGTAGTTTTCAGGTTTCTATAAAAGCCTTTTCCTGATTAAAAATTAATAAATTAACAATAATTGTATAATTATAAATTAAAGTTAAAAAAAAAAGAAAATGAAACAGCTTCCTAATACATTTTTTGTATAAATTTCGTTTAACAACGAATGTGCCATTGTGCACAATTTTGTTATAATTTTTTGTATCTTTTAAATTGTATATCCCATATGTGTTTAGGGATAACACTCTTTGTAAACACCTTTTGTATTCTTTTGGCTTAATAAACACATTTTTAAACATAAAAAAAAAAAAAAAAAACTAAAGGAAGATAGGGGACACAAAAAGCACCTAAAGTAAAAATATTTATATAGTGTAGATATATTTAGAATATAAATATGTGTATTAAAAAAATTAAGTAGGCAAAATAGAAATGAAAAAATGCAAAATTAAATATCTTGTTTGCAAAACAACATCATAACTATCGCCGGAGAGGAGGGCAAGATCGCTATTTACCATAAGTTCCATTTACCCTGAACTTTTAAGAAGTTTAATTTCATTTCTTTATTTCTAATGATGAAAAATTTAATATTACCCAAAAAAATTAATTATAATTTCTAAGAGAAATAGTTTTTCAATCTATTTATTCTATATATGGCTCTTATTGTTAGTATCAAAATTATAATTATTATTATAGTTTTACTAAATTACTCTAAATTAAATTAAATTGCAATATTATTGTAAATTATTAAAAAAAAAAAATCTCACAAATAATATACATAAAATCGTATTTTCATTATATAGATTTAAAAATGTAAATATATCCAGAGGCGGATTAAACGCCGGGCGGCCGCCCGGGGCCCACCAGAGCCCGAGGGGCCCACCGAAACCTAAATAAAAATATTTCCTTAAAAAAAATTTAAAAAAACTGTTGAGTTTATGGATAATCGGAGTTTAAATAAAACAAGTTATTCTTGATACAGATTTTTATTGAACAACAGATCTTTATTCGGTCGTGTTTGAACCCCGACTAACTTAAGAAAAAATAATCAATTTTGGGTCTCGGCGATCACAGTAAAAATGATGTATTTTTTACATAAGTACTATATAAGTAAGTATAAAACAGCCTAAATTATAATATAAACAAAATTTGTCTTTCAATTGTAATTGTAAATAACAGAGGGCCCATTTCAATTTTACCCCCCAATCAACTTAATCCGCCACTGAATATATCTATAATTAAAGTATACAATATGATCTATTTTAATAATTTAATTATTTTATTTTCAAATTAAAATTTAACTCTTTATAATAAATTCTTAAAGAAATTTTCTTATTTCTTTATATTTTTAAACAATTTTTAGGTGATGAATTTAAAGGAAATTCTATTGGATGCTCATTATAGAGGATAAAATCCCAATAAGTTACTTTGTTCATCTTTCCCCTATTCCTCCATATAAATATATGTACCATAAATCTGCAAAAGAAAATTAAAATAGTATTATTAAAAAATAGGCAAAAATTTGAAAGAAAATCATTCATTTATTGGTTTTAATTTAAAATGGAAGTCAAAATATTGATACTTAACTACATAATTTATCAATTACATAACATGAAGACAAATATATAATTCAGGAATATTTATATATATATATATATATATATATATATATATTATTTTATATAACAAATTTTTAAAAATGGCAACAGATATTTGATTTCTTAACACTTATTTTATATATAATTATTATAAGTTTGAATACAAGATTAACAAATTTATTTTAATTTGTTAAACTAATATATATTAAATTTCTAGTATTTAATGATATGACTTTGTTATTATTTATATTTTAAAAACAATCTCAATTTATATAATAATCTAGATAAATCATAAAATTATCTTTTATATAGCTTCAATTATTAATTATAAGAATGATATAAGAACAATAGTATACATAATTTAATTACAAAACAGTCTTATAAATATATATATATATATATGTATATATATATATTATCATTTAAATATATTGTTAACAAGAATGATAAATGATAAATACAATGGATATTTTATTTATTAAAACATATTTATTTTAAGTATTAGTTCTATTAATATTATTTTAATATTAAAAATAAGTTTACTAGAAAAAAAATATAACTTTTTATAAATACTTTGGCATTTTCTTTTAACATGTCAATAACAATAATTAAGAATAATAAATTAAGAAAAATCTTAATTATAAAACTACTTATAATAATTGATAGGTAAATTGTATTTAATTGTTTTATTTTTTTTTTGAAATTCACAAAACAACAGGTATTGAAATCAAAAACACTAGTTGCCATTTCTTAACTGTATTATTTATGTTTTTAAACTATGTAAATTGAATTAACAAAAAATGCTTATTTTTCCTTCTGGAATGTTTACTTATTTTAAATGAAACAATCTTCATTGTTCAATCTCAATTGTTATAAATATATACAAATGTAATTTATAGATTTCAAATGTTAACATTTAATTTAGATGCAATTTTGACCATTTAAAAACAAACAAAAAATGGCTGTATATTTATTTTGGGTTTGAAATATTAAAACAAATTATTTATAATAGCAAATCAAAATGATTAAAATAAAGTTATTTTAATTATTCTATTATATATGGACATGATGTTATTTTTTAAATTGAAATGAAGTAATCAAATAAATAAAATTGAAAATATTGATTAAATATTATTAAATAGTAAGTAATAAAATGATATTTAATTAAATTGTAATTAACATTTTCTAAAAGGGGTTTGAATCAACAATCACTAAAAATCACTAACAAAATAACAATAACGAAAAATACAAATATACTGTAAATAATATTTTTTTTTTTTTACTTTTCACTTTAATATTTAGTAAATCATAATATGAAAATAAAATATTTTTAATAGCAATTCAAATTTGTTTTAAAAAATCCTAATATATGTATATATAAATACTTAATTAAAAAAAAGAATAATCTTTCCTAAATGTTTACATAATATGACGTTTAAAATCCCATCAGTTAATTTCACGAATGACCAAAAATTCACTCAATATTTTTATTATTATATTCTTTAATCTTATCTTTAATCTTATTGACACATTCAATTGTATTTTAATGATCTTTTATATTTATATGATATATTCCATTAACAATCTGTGACAAATTCATAAAATAAGCCATATTTTCTTCTAATATCACAATACCTGCTGTTTAGTGATATAAATACATATTTTTCATGCTTTAAAAAACAATATTTAAATATTACCATAAAATATTTCAAATATTGATAATAAGAATTTCAGATAAATAGTAGAAAGATAAAAATCACCTAACTTTAATTTATTTTTTTTTTAATTTTTAATTTTTATAAAAATAAAAGTAACTAAATATTAAATATTTATATTAAGCCACAATTTGTTAATAAATTTTTTTATATATTAATTAAAAATATATATAAGTTTGGAATATTATAATGGACGCAAAATATTAATGTGTGTATCAAAATATACTTTTAGAAATACTGGAATAACGAAAGAATGATTTATTTTCTATATCTATATCTATTTATAGATATATCCATAGATATAATAGATAAATATTTAAAATTTATTAAAGTAGAAACTAATTGAATATGCTCAAGATTAATTTTAAATTAAAAAAAATATTCTGAAAATTGTAGAGAATTATTATTTAAATTGTTTTAAAAAAAATCAATAAATAAAATAAGGTAATTTTTAAATTAAATATAATTATTAATTTAACATATTCATAATTTTCAATATTATAAATTACGTGACTAAAAGGGTTAAAAGGGAAACCATCACTAGTTTTTGCCTATAAATAAATAAATTTTATTTTAATTTGATTATAATATCTCGATGATATGTTTAGAAATAAATAAAAAAAGTATATATAATCCCATTTTGTGAAATATTGAAAAAGAATTAAATATATATTTTTTTTTTCAATTTAAGAACAAATATTTATATATCATATTAATATTTAATCAAACATCCTAAGAATTTATTTATTAAATTTGAATAAATAATAATAAAAACAATTAATATTAAATTTTAAAGAATCTAGTATTATTTCAATTATATTTTTGAAAAGTATTACAATTTGTTTATATTTGCTAATAAATAATTATTTTGAATATTATTTACTGTACCACTAAGGGAAAATTAAATATTTAAAATTTCCCGTAAAGACCTACAAACATTTTTTTCACCTGAATTTGTTAGTTGACCTGAATATTAGAATATTAATAAGAATTATAATATTTTTTTGGGTCTAAAAAGACAAAAGTATAGAAATATGGTAATAGATTTTTTCTTATTCTAAAATTATTTCAATTATAAATTTTGAACTTTAATCAGTTTCATCATTCAGCAAAAATGTATCTAATTTCATAAATTGGTTTTAAAATAAATATAATTACTATTTCTTGCTTTTTTTTGTTCAATAAAAAAAAAATGAATATTTTTTTTACAAGGGTGGCGAACTAACATTGAATTTGATCTGTAATAACAAAGTAAAATAATTTAATTCAATATAATAAAAATAGAAAGATAATTTTAATAATTGGCACATGTTGAAGTATCATAAATAAATAAAAAAATTATTAGTTATTTTTTTATTTTTATATATATTTAAGTAATTTAAATGAATAAAATATGTAGTTTAATTTTCATTTTAAAAAAATTAATAGATCCATTTTTTTATTTATCTTTTAAATTAAGTACTTATGTTATAAATGATACAATCATTTGGACTTTCATTATTTTGTTTGTTTGTTTAATATATCAAAAAATATTACATTGAGAAATTTTAAAAAATTATTTAGATTGTAATTTGTTTCAAAAATATCAAAAATCTTAATTCGTTTTTTTATTATTATTGTTATTTTCAAAATAAAATATTTAGTTCATCACCCTTGTTCTTAGAAATATAAATAAAAGAGTATTAATTTGTTATCTTTTTTTTATCACAAATTAGTTTGGAATTTTCTTTTTCTTAACATTTTGAACTAACAAAATTAATATTTTTTTCATAAGCATATTTTAATGATTCTAAATTTGAAAAAATAAATTATTTAATGAATAATAATTATATATAATATCAAAATCTATTGTGATTTAGTTGAAATGTCATTTAAAATAAAAATTATTTCTTGGCACACTATGTAAGAAATATTATACATATAATAATAATAATAATATAAAATTAATGATTAATTAATATTTATAGTTGAAAAGAATGATTGAAGAATTCAAATTATAGAGATTTGATCAATTATAAAAAGTAGCAATTTTATAAATGAAAAAAAAAAAAAAATTTAAATATGAGCAGAAAGTTTTAGCATTAATATAGGTAATTTATTATTATATATATATATATATATTTTCAATAACAATATATTAAACTTTTAAATTGATAAAATATTAATATTTAAGTGAAGTGATTTTTTTTTTCTAAAGTCTCAAAATTTAACTTTTTTCTTGTTTTTATTTAATTTACTTTACTATTTATTTTTTTTTATTTTTTTTTATTTTTTATTTATTTAAATATTTCTAATAAAATTTGTGCTTTTATCAATAATATGTGCTTTAAATCTACTCTCTTGATTAATAATATCATATGGTGAAACAAACACAGATACATTTATTAATTTTTTTTTTTAAATATGTCATCCAAGACAGTTATTCTATTTAATCTAAATATGGAATAAGTTCATGCATCTTCATTTTATTGAATCTACTTTATGTTTTTTTTTAGAGAAATAAATTTATTTCATTATAAAGATTGAATATAATAGCTGTAAATAATGACATAAGATGGCAATGTCTAAAATCTCTTAATATTGAGTAATTATAAAAAATTGAAAATTTGATTATATGAATAAATAGAAGAATATAGATTTTTAAAAGTGTGATATGGGATGAAATAAAAGCTTTAAAAAATGATTTTTAAAACTAAAATTCATAAAGATTAATTAAATATGAAAGTGAAATCGATAAATAAAAAAATCACTTGGAATTATCACGATATTATTATTATTTTTTTGTTTTTTTTTAAAATTAAGACTACTTTCAAATTTTCTTTCCTTGAATAGACGTATATTTCTTTTTACAAGCATAAATTGTAACAACGCATTTTTCAACTTGAATAAAGCCTTAAAATAAAGGCTTTGCCGTCACAAACCCTAAATGCCATTTCTTGCACCGTCTAATAAAAATACTCAACTTATTATTTCAATAATCGATAAGAAGTTTGAGAAAATAACTGTTAAATATTGAATTATTATAATTGTTACTATTCTCTCTCTCTCTCTCTCTATACATATATATATATATATATATTTATATTTATAGATAGATAGATATAGTTAGAAAGATACATTTTATAAATTGAGCTTTTAGGAAAAAAATATTTATTTATTTTTGCTTTGAGTCATATATATATATAAACAAGTACATTTTATATTATATTTAAAAGTTTAACATTTAGATATTTTTATAATAAATAATACTTATTTATTTTTTTAAATAATGAAATTCCCAAACTTGTGTTTGTGAATAGTGTTAACTATTTTGTCAAGTGTTATTATAAACGCAGTGGATCGCGGTGCAAAGATGGCACATATGAGAAGACGAGAACAAACCCCCCGTCAGGGACAATATTTTAATATTTGTATATAATTATATATATATATATATATAATTTTCTCTGAGAATATTTAATAGTATTTATTTTTTAGCGTTTATTATATTATAATGAAACGCTGAGTGCTGCCAAAAAATGGAACGCTTGAAAGAGAATCACGGCTCCGAAGAGCGCGCTTCCAAACGGCGCCGCCGAGATCATTCAGCAACGTTCCATCTGTCAAACTCGATGCCACTGTCTGGTGAAGTTCCAAGTGCCAAGGGAGAAGTCATTTGTGGCATGGAGACGCCGCTATTATCACCTGAGCCGGTTTCAAGTCGCACACCAGTCACTGAGCCGCTCGCAGCATCCTACGCAAACATTCACCTTCTTAACATTTTATGACGCTAATCACTGACTCATCTAAACTCTATGATTAATAATAATAAAGAAACTAGTGGGAAGGGGGATCTACACTTAAAACGATACAATGATAAAGTGAAATTCTAAATATCAATAAAATAAATAATAATTTGTATATTAAAACAATTTATTGAAATTACTTAGAAATTGAGTAAATTATTATTAGTATCTGATAAATGAAAGAAATGAATTGGGCAGAATATTAAAGACGAAATTGTTCTACTTAAATTCAAATGTTTAAAAATTTCTGATGTATTAAACCAAAGTTATAAAGATTTAAAACCGTTTTAGGTGCATTTTTCAAAGCTATAAAGAAAATAATTGTAAAAATAAATCAAAATATTTTAATATATGTAAAGATATAAATGAATATTATTATTATTATAAGAAAGAAAACTGTTAGAGCTCCTCAGGGTGTGGAGGGGTGGGGGATAATGATGAGTTCTCTAAAAAGATACCTTATCACTTGCTTTCCTATTTAAGTTTAAAGTGGATAAAATATTACTGAAAGTAAATATAATTTTATTCAATATTCATGAAGTGAGTTTGATTAAATTCGTTACAATCATTTTGAGGAAAATTTCAAAAAGTTTAAAATTAATTAAAACCTATTTAAAAAAAAATGAATCGAAATGGAGAAATGGAATTATTATTTTTTCTATATATTAATTATATAACTTTTTTTTAATCATAAAAAAATAAAATAAATATTTCTGTGGGTCAATTTTTAAATTGTTATTCTCGTGGCATTTATTAATTTTACATAATCATTTATTTATTTATTTTTTTAATTTTTTTTAAAATTTAATTATATAATCTTAAATCAACTTGGTGAAGTCCGACTCCCCTAAACTATTAATTTATATTAATATTTTAATTTGTAATATTTTTTTTGTCAAATGGAATTTAGGCTTCTTTTACTTAAATTTATTTGTTAATCCTTATTATTTAATATATATAATCATAATATTCTATCATTTACTATAAAAGATATTATTTTATTATTATAATCTTATAAATTTACAATTTGAAAATAAAAAAATGATTCAATTCTATTTAAATTTATTAGAATCAAAGAGAAATTATATTAAAAAAAAAACTATTAATTTATATTAATATTTTGTATATTATGCAAAATTAATATTGATTCGGCCTCCTGCAATTCATTTCCCCCATTTTAACAGATACAATAAACATATTATCCAATTATTTTTTAAATTTCTTATTATAAAATATCATTTCAATTCATAATAGAATTATAAGGCATTTAAATTATTGAATTAAAGTTAATTTAATTTAATAATTTATATTAATTGTTCCATATAATTTTATAATAATATTATCAATTTAAAATAAATTCTAAAGTAGGCATATAAGTAATTTATAGATTGTAAATAATTAGATACCTGGACTCCTTGTTTCTCTGTCTTTTTTATATATACAATAAAAAAAAACTGAAGAAAAAGATCAATTATTTTACTATTTTTAAAATGTCTTAAAATGTTAAAAAAAAAGTTATTCATTATTATAATTTAATTTTATATTTCATAATCTACATGAAGACAGGAGACACTCTATTTTATTTAATATTTAATTAGATAATGTATAAATAGATTGAAATTAATCTTTTAACAACAACTTAAACAATTTCAAAACAATAGCAAAATAAAATATACAGAAATGTATGAGATAAATAATCAATTCAATTTTCTAATACAACAGAGATAAATTTATATAATAAATATAATATATGTGGGCTGAAAAGTCCCGGGATTTTTCAATAGGTGACGCCACTAGAAAATGAACATGACTCATTTCGAGAGGCTCATCTGTCACTAGTTTATGTATGAAGTATCATGACATTTCGTCCATTCATTTACAAGCTACAGTCGTTTGAGTGACGCTACTTTCGCCTTCATAAGAAAAATGGAAAAACAGGAATATCGCTCATTTATAAACTTATTATTATTATTAATTTATTATATGAATCAATAAATTTTCGATTTTCAATATAGGAAATTTGATGAGAAAATTTCATAAAATTTCACTTAATCAGTATATTTCAGTTTAGTAGTATTGAAATTGTATTTTGGATTTAGTTAGTAATTGAGAAAAAATAATAAAAAAAAAATATTTTTCTAATTCTTTCTTTAAAAAAAGTTTATTGAAAAAAAATTAACATTAAATAATTTTTTTTAAAATAGTTAAAAAAGTGTTTTTTGAAGTAAACATAAAACCTATTATATTTATATACATATATAACATATAATAACAGCATATATATAGAATATATAATAGACTTTTGAACAGATAAAATATATATTTATATTATAATATACTTTATATTAATAAAGAATATTTAATTTTTCTTCAACCTTTTACTTTAGATTTAATTTGTTTACTGAAAGACTTATTAATTTACTATAAAAATTAAGTAGTGCATTAGTATTAGTATTCCCCTCTTTCTTCAACCCAAAACTGTTCTTTATTTTTCTTTATATTTATACATATCTTGCTATAGTTTAGAGAGCATAATCAAGAGATATGGATAGTATAATAGTTTCTCTGTTAAATCAATCTGAGGAATCGATTCTCCTTTTGCTATCCTTTGCCATTAAAATTGCCATTCATCCATGATTTCTATTTGAAAATTAGGGGAAAAGGTAGGGATTGTAACCGTATACTTTCTAATATCTATCAATCTCTGTGACTTTACGGAACTCGAAAGTACTTGACAGCAGCATCCACATTTCTCCAGGTATCCCTATCCTGAGCTACAACCATCCAAACCCCTTCCCTCTTCCATCTCCCTCACATTCCTTCTTACATTGTTCACACACCGCGTTCTTGGTCTTCCAAGCGGACATTTCCCAAACAATTACAAAAATACAAACTTGAGTAGAAAAAACAATACGAAATAATAATTAAATAATTCTTTAATTAAAGGCACAAATATGATTTTGCGATGCTCTGAACCATGAGGGGGGGGGGCGCAAGAATTTTTTTGAACAAAAGGGAGACGCCGGTACAGAAAGGTTGGAAACCACTGCCGTAAGGATGTAGATATTGAATGCTTCAATAGGGTCCAAGTTGGATACTCTTGTATTGAATAGTGTATTAAAGAGCAAGTGAAGAGAACTGGATGCCTCGAAGGAGCATTAGTCATTTTATTATTAAAATTTAGATTTAAACAAAACTCTTTATAAGAATCAGTGAAACCCATTCGATTTTAATATAGAGAGTATTTTAAAGAAATATAAAATATTATTTTTTTCTTTAAAATTCCATACTTAACTAACTATATTAAATACAATATGGAAAATTAAAATCGCAATGTATATTATGTAGTTTTCAGTAAATAGCTTAAAATAAAAAAAATAAAAAAAAAAGCAAAATGTGCAGCATCGTACACGTGGCGGAAGTGAAACTTCTTACAATCTAGAGAATAAGATAAATTTTAGTTGAGAGTGTGAGTGAGAGAGAAATAGAGAAAAATAAAGGGATCATTTCGAAAGACATATAACAGTATAAAATTTTCGTAACAAATATTCGCTTTATTATTATTATTATCTACTCTATCATCATATCTACATTGCCTGTACTATTGTCGGTTGGTGCTTCAATTGGTAATACTGATATTAATGGCTTGTGATAACTAAAATAAGATATATATGTTCGTGATTCGATATTTTCTATATAACGTGTAAAAACAGCATCTATTGTAGTTCCAGATTTTGTTGTTGATTCCTTGGGATCGTTATTTATAAGCAGACCAAATGTTTCTCGAAGAAAGTTGATCAACGGCAACGAATCATCAGATCCAAAATTTACATTAAAATCTCCCCCGAGAATTAGAGGGATTTTATCTTCGCCTCGTTCAAGTGCATTAGCACCTGTGTGGCTATAAACCAGTAGTGAAAGGTGTATGAAATAAATAATATCGTCTAAATTTTGGTCGTTATTTTTTTTCGGCATAGTGAAATCTGTGGAGTAGAGAAAAGCAGTTTTAAATGCAATAATAATTTTAAATTGATTTAGTAGTGTTAAAGTAATGTTGAGATTCGGATAAATAACGTGAATGGTCATCGACGCACATAACTGTATGTGTTGGCGTGTGAATCGCCGACCATGTTCACACACACAATTACATGCGTCGGTATGCGTGCACGCTGTATATTTGACTTGAGAATTTTAATTATTTCACGATATATATCTTATCTTATTATGCTAGCTAAAATTGTATATATCTATCTATTTATCTATAACCATTGGTTCTCAAAAACCGCTCTAACGATTTTTTTCAAATTCACACTAGATATAGTATTTATAAAGAAAAATTGAGTTTTATTGATTACATCTCTTGAAACTTACAGCTTCATTATTAATTTCTTAATTGAAAATTATATATGGGTGACGTAAATGGCATCCATTTTGAAATTTTACTCCCGCCTTTTTTTAATTTTGTATTAATATTTTTTTTATATTTAAAATATTTTAAAATTTATAATTTAATTTCGAAATAAAATTAAAAATATTTATTTTTAATAAAATATATATATATATTTATTAATCCCGCTTTTTTTTTAAATGATATTGTATTAACATTTTTTTATATTTAAAATATTTTAAAATTCATTATTTAATTTCGAAATTTTATATTTAAAATATTTTAAAATTTATTATTTAATTTCGAAATAAAATTAAAAATATTTATTTTTAATAAAATATATATATATATTTATTAATCCCGCTTTTTTTTAAATGATATTGTATTAACATTTTTTTATATTTAAAATATTTTAAAATTCATTATTTAATTTCGAAATAAAATTAAAAATATTTATTTTTAATAAAATATATATATATTTATTAATCTCTCTCAAAAAAAAAACAACAAAACAAATAAATGTCTTTGAAAGATGGTAAAAATATCTTTGTAATTATCAAAATATCATAGACCAGCAGTAAGAACAATTGTTTTTACTCCCCGAGTTCGAAGGATCGAAACTCGCCGCGTGCATTTTTTTTTTATCTATTTTCGTGATTTATTTATTCATTGTTCTTTTATTAATTAAGTTTTAGATAGTTTTATAATTTTTAATATTTTTTCAATAAAATATTATTTAATACATTTAATAATTGTAATAAATAATTAAAGAATTGTATATCAATATTTTTTAAAGGGTAGAGCGAGCTCGGTGTCTCAGGTATTAATATTACCAGCCAAATCCAATAATAATGAATCATTTTTTACTATCTCGCCAGAGATAGTATTGCGATCACGAAAATTTTCGATGTTGAGATTTTGATGTTTTTATACTTTTTGAAGGTTCCTGAATCATTTTCACTAAGGTTGAGAAAAATGTCTGTGTGTGTGTGTCTGTGTGTGTGTGTGTGTGTGTGTGTGTGTCTGTGTATGTAGGCAAGATTACGCAAAAACGGTTTGAGCTAGAATGATGAAATTTGGTACATGGACATTATTCAAAATTCATAGTTTTCTATCAACTTTTGAGAAATGTAGCTCAACCGGAAGAGGGTCATTACCTACAACGTTTTGATTTTTTTTCCTCTAAAGTGACCGTAAAAATAAAGATATATGTTTGATAATTTTTCACATGATTAATAATTGTATAAAACTGCTATATATAGAATTTCAGCTTGATTGATTAGCTGAAATTACCAGAATTAATTTTTTAACACTGCAAATCTCACGCGCCAACACGTGACGTGGTGCCATCAACAAAAAGCCAAACATGCGCTGGTTTAATATTTATTATTTATTATTTATAATTTATAATTAATTAAATTTAATAATAATTTTTAAATAATATAAATAATATTTAATTATAATCTAATCAAAGAAAATAAAAGTTTGAATCTATTTGATAGTTGATCTTTTTACATATAATTAATCTCAAATTAAATATTTTTTAATATTAAAAAAAAATAACAAATTTCATATGTATATTTATTTTTATAAATGTTTAGGCAAATTTTGAAATTAATATATATTTAAATTCAAATTGTATTTAATTGCGATATCTACTGGACAAGGTGGAGATCTCGCCCTCTTTTGATCATAAGTCATACTAATTTTTATTCTTTGACCCAGTAGAAGCTGAGAAATATTATTCCGCGTCAACGTACTACCGCGCATGCGCGCCGTGGACTTTGGACCTAGCGAGAGCGTAGTAGAACGAAAGACAGCACAAAACGAAGAGGCAGATAGCCTCTTTCTCAAAGACGAAAGACCGGACAAAAGAAAGACCCAGATAGCCTCTCTCTCAAAAACGAAACACCGCACAAAAGAGAGTCGGAGATAGAGGCTATCTCATTCTCACTCGTTATATCTATATCTTTTTTCTCTCTTGCGTTTCGTAACGCGTTACGAAATTTCAATTTTTCAATTCACTCTCCATTCTCAACCAAATGTCAGGACGCCGCTAAAGAAGTTTCACTTCAATAAATAAAAACTAAATATAAAATGAAAGATTGAAGAATACATTTGAAGCTTATTTCATTAAGAAAAATTTAACTTTTTTTTTTACCAAATAAGAAAAGATATTTTATTTTTTTTTACAATAGAATTAATAATTTACAGCAGAGCTATTAGATATCAAAAATAAATTACATAAATGTACTTTTTTATTTTATATTTTTTTTAATAATTAAATTATAAATTATAAATAATAATTTTATATAAAATTTTGTTTCATCGGTAAATAAAGGACCGATGATTTTACATAAAAGATAAAATGAATAATAAAAATAAAAATTAATGTCTTACAGAGTTATCCGATTGTTCTGTTATGACCAAAGGGTCCATCCCACTTAGCAGTTGCCGTTCCAGGTTGTGAAGTTGTTCCATAAAATGGAAATTGGGCGCAATGTTGGACTTGCGTGCCCTAACAAGGTTGAAGGCGTCATTGAGGTTGAGCTTGAGTTTTGCCATCAGGTAAGCGACAGTGATGGTCACAGAACGAGAGACACCAGCCAGGCAATGAACGAGAACGCCTTTCTCATTGGCTCGGGCTTCATCTGAAACGCGAAGGCGACATTTTAATTAACATTCAAAAGATACTTTCTTTATAATGAACATAGATAGATATATATAATCATCATATTTAATTGAGTATCAATTAACGATTTTAGCGTTTATTTTTTAGTACTTTGACAATTCTTTTAATTTGGATTAATTAATTCTTTTAGAAATCAAAAAAAGTTTACAACGCCTTACTACGTTACGTTCATTACTCAATAGACCCTCTAAAATGCAGATAACATTCGATAATTACAGTAAAATTAAAGACATAAAACATTGTAAGGTATTTAAAAAAAAATTAGCTGGAGTGTCTCCACTCGACTATCTCGCAATTTGAATTGGATTAAATAATATAACATATATTATATATTTAAATTAAATTTAATTAATTATAAATTATAAATTAAAATTAATAAATAATTATTTATTAATGCAGCGCATGTTTGGCTCTTTGTTGATGGCACCACGTCACGTGTTGGCGCGTGATTGCCAGTCAACGTTAAAGAATTAATTCTGGTACTTTCAGCGATTTAATTAAGCTGAAATTCTATATATAGCTGTTTTATACAATTTTTAATCATGTGAAAAACTATCAAACATATTTCTTTATCTTTACGGTCAGTTTAGAGGAAAAAAAAATAAGGAACTTTAAAATAATTTTGAAAAGTTAAATGTAATATCAAATAGTATGTTATAAGAACAAATTATATGATTAATTATTATTATATTTTTGTATTTAATATTTTGTTTAAAATTTTTTTAATTGGAAAAAATGTGGAGTGTTTCCACTAGACTTTCTGGCAAATTTAAATTGGATTAATTAACACATATATTATATTTAAATTTAAAAAATTAATTCCGGTACTTTCAGCGATTCAAACATATATCTTTATTTTTACGGTACATTTTTACGTAACATATATCTTTATTTTTACGGTCAGTTTAGAGGAAAAAAAATGAAAACGTGGTAGGTAATGAATGACCCTCTTCCGGATGAGTTACATTTCTCAAAAGTTGATAAAAAAAACTACGAATTTTGAATAATGCCCGAATACCGTTTTTGCGTAATCTTGTCTACATACACACACATATACACAGACATTTTTCTCAACTTTAGTGAAAATGACTCAAAACTTATAAAAACATCAAAATCTCGATTTCGAAAATTTCTGGCGAGTAAAATAAAATTAAATAAAAAAATGGGAGAAAATATAAACTTCAAAAGGAATTAAGAATATTACATATAATAAGAAATTCAAAATTGAAGGTTTTTTTTTATTTGAGTAAAGAGATCTTATTTTAATGAAAGTAGATATAATTGAATATTAATCAGTTGAAGGGTAGTAAGATGAATGATATTTTGAATAGACTTGTAAATTTTATTTTATTTTTTATCGAATCATGATAATGGAATAACTGAGTGGAAATTCCAAACGAACAGGTGGGCGTTCTGGTAAATAAAATTAACTTTGATCAAACATTGTAAAAATGCTCGGTGATTTTTCGACTTGAATCAGTTGGAAGGGGAAAAAGGGGTGAGATAATACAGCCCAAGTAATTATCCAAATTGTTTCCGAATGTTGAAAATAAACCAATGTGTGTGGGTGGAGGGCGATGTCGAGCTCGCCCACGCGACGACCTCTTCGTCGAGGGCGATGAGAAATGCTTGAGAAGTCGAGTGGGCTGGGAGAGAGCGAGCGAGCGAGCGAGCGTACGTGGCCATGGTGACGTCACTCGCGGGGGTGCGGGTCAATACGCGGGGGCGGTTCATTCAACCACTCGTAGGCATGAATGGAGGCAACCATTGAGCAGCGAACCGCTCTCGATTTGGGTCAGAGAGTATCGATTGGGTTGAGCGTGCGCGCGCAGTTCACAAGTAAGTACCACGTGACGCATGCGCAGTTGCGTAGGCGTACGTGCGTGAATGGCTTCCAATCACCCCCTTCCCAATGACTGCAGAGAGACTCCAAGATTAAGGTCACGCCCGGTCGGTCGGCTTATTACTCTGCACCCCTGTGCCCCTGTCTGTCGTGATACCAGATGAAATGCCTAGCAACTAGGCCAACAGGACCAATCGTTTACCACATTGCAACCCTCCCCCTTCCCCCTTCCCACCCCCATCCCCCACCTCCACCCCCACCATCCAACATCAATTTAATTGAAACAACTCTCTTTTTTTTTCTATTTTAATATCTATCATTTTTTTATTTAATAAATAATAATAATAATAATAATAATAATAATAAATATAGATCAACAACACAATGAATGAATGAATTTCCCCTATAATGCTATTTTCTTTTACAAAAATTTATATTTTAAATTTACATATATTTAATATTTTTTATTATCCATAGTAGTATTAATTAAAATTACACAAAATTAAAGGTATATTGAATAGTATTGATAAACCCTTGCTAAAAGTTTAATTCAAAGTCTGAAATATAAGAAAAAATAAAGATTATTTTCTTATTAATTAATGATAATCATAACTAACGAAATGTTTCGTTTTCAATTTTTCTTCATTTTAATGTATATAACATGTTCTGTAATATTCCTTGTCCAGATTAATAAATCATACTTAAACATATACATCTCTAGTAAAATAAGCTGTAGTGTCTCCACTCAACTATCTCGCAATTTGAATTGGATTAAATAACATAATATATTTTGTTTAAATTAAATTTAATTAATTATAAAAATTATAAATTAAAATTAATAGATAATATTTATTAAAACAGGGCATGTTTGGCTCTGTTGATGGCACCACGTCACGATTTGCAGTGTTAAAAAATTAATTCTCGTACTTTCAGCGATTCAATCAAGCTGAAATTCTATATATAGCAGTTTTATACAATTTTTAATCATGTGAAAAATTATCAAACATATATCTTTATTTTTACGGTCACTTTAGAGGAAAAAAAAATCAAAACGATGTAGATAATGATCCTCTTCCGGTTGAGTTACATTTCTTAAAAGTGGATAGAAAACTACGAATTTTGAAAAATGCCCATGTACCAAATTTCATGATTCTAGCTCAAACCATTTTTGCATAATCTTGTCCACATACACACAAACATTTTTCTCAATCTTAGTGAAAATGATTCAGGAACCTTCAAAACGTATAAAAACATCAAAATCTCAACATCGAAAATTTTCGTGATCGCAATACTATCTCTGGCGAGATAGTAAAAAGGTAATTTGTTTAATTTTTATTTTTTTCCCTCTTTCCCCTATATTGTTTTATAAAAAATAAGTATTTTATACGCAAAAACAAGTATTTTCATTGTTTACCAATCTCATCTATTTTCTATATTTTCTTTTCTATTTTTTGAACATTCTTATATTTATTGATAATATTTATATATATTAACATAGATATCAAGAATTTTAAATAACTTTCCAATATTCAAAAAATTTAAATAATATTATAACTATTTTTACTATAAAACAATTTCTCGGATATCATTTTAAATATAAATTACTTAAAAAAAAATGTTAATGATTCGATTTTACCTGCTATTGCAATTCATCAAGCAGATAAAAAGTTTAGCTGCCATTCTTTAGATCATATATAGGTAAAAAAAAAATGGTAATGATAACTGATGTTTATTTTGAGATTCCATGTTGAGTATTAAAGCTTATTTCCTGTTTGTCTAAATGTTCCTCAAAATAAAATCTATTTTCAGAGTGCTTCTCACACAAATTATTTGAATAAAAATCAACATATTGGATAAAAATTTAGGATGTGGCTATTTATACATACAGTATGTATACGCAATTGGATATTTATACATACCGTATATATAAGAAATTAGCTATTTGTAGTTACGTTTAACGTACTAACTAACCAAAAAGTTTATAATAATATTATATTACATTTTATTTTAATTTGAAATCTATTAAGTCAATGTTTACTATTATTTTTATTAATTATATCAACTATTCTATTATACTAATAAATATTATTCCTAGAAGAGTTCTCAAAGCGATTTTTATTGATAAACTCATATTTGTATATTCACTTGAATAAGGAAGCAATGAGAAATGAATGAATTGAAATGTTGAATAGTGATACATTTTATATTAATTTTAATTTCTATTAAATCAATGTTTACTATTATTTTTATTAATTATATCAATATTATTACATTTTATTTTAATTTGAAATCTATTAAATTCTTATTAAACAAATTGTCATTGGTATCTATTTGAATTGTAAAAATAAACTGTAGTTTAAAATATGTATGCATAAATAGATAATTTCTGATACATACTGTATGTATAAATAGCCACATCCAAAAATTTATAATATAATAGAATTGTTTCAATCGATTTATTATTTATTAATAAAAAAAAAAAAAAAAATTCTTCCAAAATTTACTTTATTTACTAATATAAATAAATTAATTTCAAATTATCAGAAAATAAATAAGAATTCAAATTACATATAACATATTTTTAATTTCTCCTACAAACATAATTTAATAAATAGGACACACACACACACACACACATATGGAACGTTTACGTCATTTTCAAAATTCATATTACTTAAATATTTTTATTTTATAATATTTTTGGTGTCCATTCAAACAGACATTAATTAATTTGGTTGTGTCATAATATTAATTAATATATTCTTAATAACTTACCAATGAATTGTATGGCTTTAGGGAAGTAACTTGCTAAATTCTGGCTCCAATGGTCTGCAATTGGTATCTTCATATATTTGATGTCTCCACGGGATTCAAAAACGTTCGGCAGGTCGGGTGTCACGTTGAGAATATACTGCGAGGGCATAAGATAATACGATCACACAGAGTCAAGACTGGGCCTGTAAATGTAAAAATGTCAAAAAAACAACCAATAATTTGAACATTTTGAACGAATCCTTTGCGAAATTTCAAAAAAAAAAAATACAAATCATGTAAAGAAATTAATTTATTAGTATTTCCTCCAGTACGCTAGTACAATTTTCATTTTCTTTAAAATTAATTAATAATAATGAATATAAAAATGTTCACCTGAATCCCGTGCCTGTGAAGTGCTTCCGAGTCCTCGCTATTGGCTGCATTGCCAAGAAATAAATGTGGTAAAATTTCAACTGGAAATTCATGATCATTTAAATCTAGACAGAGTGAACTATCACATCGACCATCGGAATCCGGACATGTTGGACTACAGCAGCAAACAACCTAAATAATATAAATAATATATTAATATTATAATAATTTTACTTTAAATTTGGCTTTCAAAAAAAAAAAAAAGAAAAAAAAATTTGAGAACAAGATAAAATATTAATTATTTTATTACCTTACTATTGCTCGGTGATATTCTTAATGTGGTTAATCCAAGTAATGGTACAGTGTAATGATCAGCGCCTGGAACAGCGATTTCAGTACAACTCTCGCACCATTCAGGACATCGAGACCTGAACGTTGAAAATCCCCCTAAAAGAAAGAAAACAAAAAGAAAATATTTTTTTTTCTTAATAAATTTTAACAAATTTTTTTTTTTAAAACCTATTATTTAATCATTATTCAAAGTTAATTCCAAAGTTAATTTCTCCAAAAATATTTACTTATATAAAGGCGCCATTGGGTGTGTGGGTAGCGAACCTGCCTCACATTCACCTGGTCCCGGGTTCAAGTCCCGGGCCTGTCAAGGGTATTTCCCTAGCTGGAGTCTATAGGACGGAGTCAACCCAGCCTCCGGGAACAACATTGGGGAAAAGCTACTAGATAAAAAGTAGCGCCTCCGATCAAAAAAATCAAGGTAAAGGTGAGAGGACCCGTTCTACTGAGCATAGGGCACCTGCTTGATAGGCGTTGTCCTTGCGTAGGACGTACAAAAGTCAGAGGTTTTTTTTTATTTACTTATTATATTAAGTAATATAAGATTTATCAATTCAATAAATTTTGTATCCCACTTTTTCTAATCCTAGAATCATTTCTGATATTCGCATGATTGCCGCGATGCTGTCCTTCTTTTCTCAATCATTTCAATTTAAAGACAGAAAATGTGGTGAAAAGGTGTGAGGTAATCTAAAATTTGATTCAGTGATACTTTTAGGTAAGACGTCACCGCCTAACGATTGACGATCAAAACTTTTGGAAAAAAAATATGCATGGAATTAATTAACATCATCAATAACTTGAAATTGGTATTGGTATTTCTAATATTATTAAATATATTAATTAAATATTTTATTTTGCTGAGCCCATTTCTTGTAAATAATACATATATCCGATAAAAATAAGTTATATAATTTTAGTTGGTGTGAATTATGATAAAATATGATATATTAAAAAAAATATTCTTTCTACTAAAATGAATGTGTCAGAATTAAAAATAATAATTATTTCTAATAAATGGACTAAACAAAAAGAACAAAATAAAATATTTATTTTAAATTTAATTTTAGATTAATTATTTCCATCCTTTACACTTATATATAAAAGTATAATTAATTAAAAAATATTTTTTACCCAAAAGAAGAAATAAAAACATAATTCAATAACTAAAAGAGATTAATATGATTCATTAGTAAAAAAAAAAAAAAAAAAAAAAATTCTGAATAAAGTTTCTCCTAAAAACTTTAAAGAATTACACACGAGGACAATGATTCATATTGTTTCAATTAATATAAGTATACTAGTATATATATATATATATATATATATATATATATATATAACTCCATCTTCCTTTTTGTCATTCTTTTTATAAACTCTAATAACATTGTATAAGAATTGATAAGATTATATATCAATACATTGATTCATGAAAAAATTAATCATATCAAATAATCTAGTATATCTTACAAGTAATTTGAAAAACAACTTGATAGAGAAAGAATGTGTGATATGCTTATTCTATTATAAAAGAAAAATTGAATATCATAAATAATTCAAACTTTAATTAAAATTATTAAATCTCGGGATAATTTAGGTAACTGTAGAACGCATTTTAAAAATAATTAATGAAATTTCAAACTTTTTGAAATATTCGACAAAAATAAGTAATAAAGGCTCAGAGAAATAGATAAAACAGATTCCATTTATAAAAAAAAAATCATTTTTGTAATAAATAAATAAATAAATAAATAAAAATTATAGCTAAAATTATTATTAGATTTTCATTTTTTTTTCTTTTTTTTTCATATATTATAATAATTATAAATGAATATAGATAAGTTGTCTTAGATTCCAAAAACTGAGGAGTTTGATTGGTGAGACTCGAATGGGGAAGGAAAGAGTGGCAAGAAGTTTGTTAATGAAAAAAACATTGGAGAAAACATTTATGAGTTGGTAAAATAAGAACGAAATGAAAAGAAAACATAAGAACAAATGTGGGGAAATTAGAAAAAAAAATTAGCTGGAGTGTCTCCACTCGACAATCTCGCAATTTGAATTGGATTAATTAACATACATAATATATTATATTTAAATTTAATTAATTATAAATTATAAATTAAAATTAATAAATAATATTTATTAAACCAGCCCATGTTTGGCTCTTTGTTGATGGCACCACGTCACGCGTTGGAGCGTGAGATTTGCAGTGTTAAAAAATTAATTCCGGTACTTTCAGCGATTCAATCAAGCTGAAATTCTATATATAGCAGTTTTATACAATTTTTCATCATGAGAAAAACTATCAAAAATATATCTTTATTTTACGGTCACTTTAGAGGAGAAAAAAATCAAAACGTTGTAGGTAATGACCCTCTTCCGAACGAGCTTCATTTCTCAAAATTTGATAGAAATCATTGCCCATGTACCAAATTTCATGATTCTAGCTCAAACCGTTTTTGCGTAATCTTGTCTACCTGGATTGATTGGTGAATTTTCCACTTCATTAGTGTGTATCTATATATTTATATAGAAAAGTTATTATATTTTAATATTAATTAGTACATAGTTTAGGTGAAATATAATATATTATATTTTATAACAATTATATGATATTAATCAACGTTTTTATAAGCCAGGTGAACTCAAATAAGTTCATAGGAAGTAGGAAAATATACTATTACTACTTCTACTACGACATTCTATGGAAATAAATAAAAATTTAGTAAGATCACACACAATGATTAATGATTAAAAATTATTTTATTATTTTATTTTTCATTTGTACTTCTATTTCTATAGAAATGAGTTACTTAAAGCTTTTCATGCAGGAGACCAAAGACTGGAAATGGATCCTCAAAATAGATAATTCCGGAGAAAACTCATCTTTGTATTTTTAGATTTAACAGGATACTATATTTATATTGTTTGTTGTCTACATATGAAATATATAAGTATAGTATACTACTAAATGAATTATTATACCCCATGATGACAAAATAAAAACAAATTTTGATTGAATAAAAATTAAATGAAAAAATAATTTTAAATTAATTATGATTAGTAAATATAAATTTCGAAATAGTCTTTTAGTGACTATAAATATAAATGATAAGAAAAATAAAAATAAAAAAATCTGGAGTGTCTCCACCCGACTATCTCGCAAATTTGAATTGGATTCAATAACATAATATATATTAATATATTTAAATTTAATTTAATTAATTATAAATTAAAATTAATAAATAATATTTATTAAATCAGTGCATGTTTGGCTCTTTGTTGATGGCACCACGTCACGAACTGGCGCGTGATTGGCAGTCAACGTATTAATAAATTAATTCTGGTAATTTCAGGGAATCAATCAAGCTGAAATTCTATATATAGCAGTTGTATACAATTATTAATCATGTGAAAAATTATCAAACCTATATCTTTATTTTTACGGTCACTTTAGAGGAAAAAAATGAAAACGTGGTAGGTAATGACCCTCTTCCGGTTGAGCTACATTTCTCAAAAATCGATAGAAAACTACAAATTTTGAATAATGCCCGTATACCAAATTTCATTATTTTAGCTCAAACCAACTACACACACACAGAGAGAGAGAGAGAGACGTTTTTCTCAACCTTAGTGAAAATGGCTCAGGGACCTTCAAAACGTGTAAAAACATCAAAATCTCTACATCGAAAATTTTTGTGATTACAATACTATCTCTGATAGGATGAATTTGATGTACATGTGTGTCTCTCTATCAATCATTTAAAAAATTTAATAATTTCATAAATTCGTTTATAAGAAAGAATATTTATCATTGACTTTATTTGATAAAATATAATAATGGATTAATTTGAATATAATGTTTATGTATCGCCAAATTAATATACATAATCAGTGAATTAATATATTTTAGCATGAGAAGAAATATATTACTAGTTTTAATTAAAGTATTCATTGGTAATGTGTGTGTGTGTGTGTGCTAATTTGGATTCAAAGATATTAATTTAATTAAGTAAATTGAAAAATAGAAATAAAATTAAAAATCTATTATTCATAATAGCTAGAATTAATTTTATTGATGGCCACAGACTTATTTTCTATGAACTGAGAGTGGATCGGTTGTTAAATATAAGTATATTTATATTATCTTAATTATAGGTATTGATTTAATTTTTTTAGTGGATGAAACTTAAAATATACATGATATATATATAGGAGAAAGGGCTATAAAATAACGAGAATATTGACGTCTTTTATTTGGAATATATATATTTATATAGTTATTATTACCAAATATATACTTACACATTCCAAATTCATAAAAAAATATTACATAAAATATTGTTCATCTTTTGATGCGATTCACTATTCGAGCAATTTTTTGATTTCTTCGCGGTTTCTGAAGTGTTTGTTAAGAAGAGCGCTTTTTTCATTGATCGGAACAAGTGATAGGTGGAGCACAATTTGGTGAATAGGGATCATCCTACACAGTGGTAACAGTCTCGTTCGAATTAAAAAGCTCATAGTACACTACACTTTTATGGTTGTTTTGTGTGGATGAATCTAAGATTTTTGTTTTTGTAATTAGAATAATCGTAGTAAATCCATTTTTCATCGTTTGTCACAATTTGTTGCAAAAAGTCCATCTTCGGTGGTTTGTAAGCAAAAAATTGCATACCATTAAACGATTTTCAATGTTGGTTTCAGTTAATTCATATGCTACCCATTGTTCTTCTTTTTGAATTATTTTCATGGCATGTGAGCGTTTGCTTATGGCTGCTTGAATGACATTTAACAGTTCTGCAAGTTCTTTTTCTGTTTAAGCTGAGTTTTCTTCAATAGTGCTTCCAATTCCTCATCTTCGATTTTTTTTTGGCTGGCCTGAACGTTCTTTGTCACTGACATTAAAATCATCACTTTTGAATTGTTAAACCAGATTTCACAAGTCTGATGAGTTAGAGCATGTTCACCATAAGTTTCTCGAAACAAACGAAAACTTTCAGTAACTTTTCTATTTTGATTAAAGAAAAAAAGTAATGTTTCCCATAAATGCTCTTTTGTTGGTACGAAACTCGACATGTTTAAACGCAATAAAAAAATGTTATTTACATTTTAACCAATAATAACATACTAAATTTTAATATATAATATTAACACTTTAAAATGCCATAAGTTTCGCTGTAAAAATTATTTAGTTACAAAAGTTACGTCATTTTTTAGAAAATCTAAAAATCTAAGTTATACACCTAAATTTAATGATATATTTCAAATATTGTGTAAACTCGCAAAAATGGCCTTATTGATTGATTGATTGATTTTAAATTTAAAATGAAAGATGATTATATTATTACTAATATATAAAAAAGTAATATTATCTTATTTTAATGGAATTTTCTATATTAAATTGTGGATACAAAAAGAGAATTAATTTAAACTGATATTCATAACATGTGAAAAAGACAAAAAGAATAAATTATCATAATTAAAAATAAATAAATCTAATAAAAGTGATTTTATGCATATATATTTATTGAAAACTAAAAACAATCATTCAAATAATGTTATATAAAAGTAAATATTTTAATTTTACTAATAATGATTTATTTATATATATGGATATATATATAAATATATATATAATTAGATTACTATATATAAATAGTAAATAGAAGTATTGTGGTCGATCAAAAATTCGAATTTTGATTTTTAAAACACAAGTTTATATAGCTCAAAGCGAAGGCATAAAATTCCTTATTTAACACATCTATCTATCTAAATGTCTGGAATGTTAAGGCATGTTACTTTTTCAAAATTGATAAATTGTAATTTTATTAACCTTGATTATAAACGCGCTCCATCATTGGCAAAACATAATTCTAAAGAAAAATTTGTTTACTTTGAAAACCTAAAATAAAATTTAAAAATCATGTACTAGGAGTAATTATAATATATGAAAATTGTCAAACTCTCGTTTATATTGATAATTTCAAAGAAAATAATTCCACATAGATATGCAATCATTTTCGAATAAATTATTAATTATCAAAATAATTAGTAACTTATATTTATTTATTTACCTGCATGTTATTCGATTTAAAATTCTTAATTTGAACATTACATTTTTTTTTTAAATCTTTTTTAGATAAGATTTCTTTTTTTTAGGAACAACAAGTTTATAGTCAATTATTAATTAGACATTATAAAATTATTCTATATAAACTGCAAATCTTATTTTAAGAATATTATGGGTTTAAATTATTTTTAATGTGAATATCCTCTTTTTTAAATTCACCTGGGTCTCTATTTGATACATGATATATCCATACTACATAGGTATATGATATATATTATATAGTAAATACCATAGAAAAAATCAATCAATATCTTAATCAAATAGCCAAAAAAATTTTATTTGAATTTTTATAATAATCAAATATTATAGAAATTATTTAATTTATAATAAAAGATTTCATTCTAAATAATATAATTGCATATTATTAGATCATATTTAGTGATAAGATATTCTCTTTAATTTTTATTTTAAAAATTAATATTAAATAAAAATATTATTTTTAAAAATCGTATAAATATATATATATATATATATATATATATATATATATATATATATAATTATTAAATGTGGATAATTTTCAAAATCAGAAATAAATAAATAGATATATAAATTTTATATTAATAAAAAAAAAATTTCAAATTCTTTTCATTTATATTAATACGTTGCAAACTTCATGGTCAATTTTTTTTTATATATGTATATATTTTAGAAAATAGAATATTAAAATTAAAATTAATAAAATATTTATATAAAAATGATTAATTGAAAATAATATTTATTTTTATAGATATGAATTTCAATTCTGATCATTTTAAAATAAGATATTCTCTTTAATTTTTATTTTAAATTAATATTAAATAAAGATATTATTTTTAAAAATCGTATAAATATATTAATATATATAATAATTATTAAATGTGGACAATTTTCAAAATCAGAAAGGAATAAATAGATTATAAATTTTATATAAATATTTTATATTAATAAAAAGAAAATATTTTAAATTTTTTTCATTTATAATACGTTGCAAAGTTCATGGACGATTTTTTTTATATATGTACATATAAATATATGAAATAATAATACGAAAAGTAATAAAATTTATAATTAATGAAAAAAATAAAAATGATTTTTCAATGAATATAAATAAATATTTTAGAAAATAGAATATTAAAATTAAAATTAATAAAATATTTATATAAAAATATTACTTATTTATGAATTTCAATTGTGTGATCATTTTAATAATTATTAATTTTATCAGACTCATAATATAAAAATAAAAAAAATATAAAAATAAAAATGAATTGGTAAAAAATGTATATATATATATATATATATATATATATATAGGAATAGATTAATTATAATAATTTTCTAATGTATATTTATAGGAAAAACAAATTTTTTTTATTTATTATGGAATTAAATAGAAATCATAAAAATGAAATTATCAGCTGGTGAACAAATTAAACAAGAAGAATGAATGACAAGCAAGCTCCCAATGAATGTATTCGAATTCGAATGAAAGTCGGAGATCGATGGCACGACGAGCAATGAATGAAACTCATTCATGGCGGCAGTCGGCGCTCAAGTCGCGATCAATGAGCAACCAACTTAGCAGGAGAAACATTTTTATAAAAATATTGGGAATTTCCTCTATTTAAATTATTATTTAACATCAGCCTCTGTTTATGTAAGATTATAAGATTAATTGTTATTAATTGATTGGATTTTATAAAATAAAGACAAAATTTCTAAATATATATATCTAATAAGATACTTATTTAAACTAATTTCAAAACATTGAAAATCTCTCGTAAACTTATATAATTATAATGCCTCTATTATGTACAAACCATTCATATTGAATATAATTAATTATTTTTTTTTATTTTAATATTTCATCCCCTTTCTGAGTGAGTCACGTGTCCTCCTGTCAGTCAGTCTCATCGTAACCTTGAATTGAACGATTTCCTAGTCCGTATAAAAAGCGCGTAAATCTTCATTAATTACCAACAGATAAATTAAAAAAAACAAAAAACAATTTTGTTTTCTCAGTATTCTTTCAATTTTTAAAAATATCAAAATATTTAATATGTTTACTATCTCGCCAATTATTCAAAATTCGTAGTTTTCTATCAACTTTTGAGAAATGTAACTCATTAGACTCTGGTCATTACCTACAACGTTTTGATTTTTTTTTCCTCTAAAGTGACCGTAATAATAAAGATATATGTTTGATAATTTTTCACATGATTAAAAATTGTATAAAACTGCTATATATAGAATTTCAGCTTGATTGAATCGCTGAAAGTACCGGAATTAATTTTTTAACTCGTTGACTGCCAATCAGCACGTGATGTGGTGCCATCAACAAAGAGCCAAACATGGGCTGGTTTAATAAATATTATTTATTAATTTTAATTTATAATTAATTAAATTTAATTTAAATATAATATATTATGTTATTTAATCCAATTCAAATTGCGAGATAGTCGAGTGGAGACACTCCAGCTAATTTTTTATTTATTTAGAACAGTCCTAGTTTTATATTATATTCAAAATTGATGTTAATATAATAATACAGTGGTTCCCAAGCTTATTTGGCCAAGCGCAGCCTTTCGAGAAAATAATTTACTCCACAACCCCTGGAAATTAATTTTTTTAAATTTTAATATCAATTAAACAGAAAGATAAATACACCTATTCGCAAAATATTATAAATTATAAATAAAGGTGTAAATTATAGAAACATTGGAATTATGTATCTGTGGCGGTGATTAGTATCACAATCGCCGTGGAAATTAATTAATTAATTTGACTCTTTTAAGCAAATTATATAAATATATAATTTAATTATAATCAATCTCAATCTTTGTTGTAAATTCTTAATATTAATTTGTTTGTTTTCTTGTTAATAAATAAATTATCATTAACTAAACCTTCTAATGTAATATATTTTTATCAAAGATCTTAATACTTTTCTTTAAATATATGCATGGATAAATTTAATAAAATAAAATTTTGATTCAATTAAAATCAACTAATAATAATATAAATACATGTAATTTCCCCTAAATGCACCTATGACCATCACCGCTTCCCTGTTTCGCCCCACTTTGGGATTCACTGATATAATACAATATCGTAAGTATATTTCAAGTATTTCTTTTAGAGCTTTTTGTTTTGGGCTATCAGTCAATTCCAAATATTTCACGGTCTTTTGGAAGCAAAATAAAAATTAAAAAAAAAAAAAAAACTTTTAAAAATATTTACATTTCATATTAAATAATATTTGATAGTTTTAATTTTTTTTTTTATCTTCATATTTTGATGACTCCAGGACGTCAACAATATTTTAGGAAATATGCCAAAAAGTTAAATTATAACAAAAGAAATAGAAATTTTCGCGATTTAATTGATAAAAAAAATCAATGGAAATCAAATAAACAAATCGGTTCGTATATGAAAAATTTTCATCAATTATCAAGTAAAAATGCAATGCTAGAACAATGTGATTTGAATATAGAAGATTCATTCAAGTGGGTTCAAGGTGTCCGAGGCCAATGGAACCCTTTTCATCAGATGTATCGAGTGCCGGCATGCATTGTTAACGAAGTGAACCCTGAGACAAAAAGGCATTTGCCCAATGCCCCTCGGTTTATTGTCGCCTTCATTGATGCAACCGGCACTAACGATGCAGAGGTAGATACTATACTATATTATAACATTATTATTAGAAAAATATGCAAAATATTTATAAACAGATATGAATGTATAATTAATTTTGATATTTAGATAATTATGGTTATATTAGGTTGTCAAATATCTCCTTTCCGCCTTTTTGTCTTATGAATTTCGCGGCTATGTATAAAGCGCTACAGAGCTCGTATCTGGTAATACTATACATCATTTGAAAGGTCTTGACATAATCTACAAAACGACGCTATGCATGATTAGTTTGGATATTGCGTTAAACAGTTATAGACGTGTAAACATAGAGTTCACTAACGCCGAAATTCGCTCTATTTTAAAGTTTTCCTTCGTTAAAGGAAAATCCGCTAGAGAAACGTTCCGTGAGATTAATGGTGTTTTGGGGGATGGTACTCTATCACTTCGAACCGCGGAGGAATGGTTTCGACGATTCAGAGCCGGTGAAAACGACACCATGGATAAGCCACCCGGCGGAAGACCCGTGACGACGAATACCGATCAAATCATGGAAAACATCCAGTTAGACCGGCATGTGGCATCTCGTGACATCGCCCAGGAGATGGGAGTTATTTTAAACCATCTGCAGAAGGCTGGATACAAAAAAAAGCTTGATGTTTGGGTGCCGCATGATTTGACGCAAAAAAACCTTCTGGACCCAAACAACGCCTGCGAAATGCTGGTGAAACGAAACGAACTTGACTCATTTTTGAAGCGGATTGTGACTGGCGACGAAAAATGGAACACATACGACAATATCAAGCGAAAACGGTCATGGTCGAAGGCCTGTGAATCGCTCCAAACAGTGGCCAAGCCGGGCTTGACGGCCAGGAAGGTTTTGCTGTGTGTTTGGTGGGATTGGAAGGGAATCATCCACTTTGAGCTGCTCCCATATGGCCAGACCCTTAATTCTACCATCTACTGCGAACAACTGGATCGTTTGAAGCAGGAGATCGACCAGAAGCATCCAGAATTGGCCAAAATGAAGGGTGTAGTGTTCCACCAGGACAACGCAAGACTACACACTTCGTTGATGACTCGTCAAAAGCTACGGGAGCTCAGATGGGAGGATTTATCACATCCACCATATAGCCTGGACATAGTGCCAAGTAATTACCACCTGTTCCTGTCCATGGCGAACGCCCTTGATGGTGTAAAGTTAGACTCAAAAAAGGCTTGTGAAAAGTGGCTGTCCGAGTTCTTCGCAAATAAGGAAGGGGGTATCTACGAGGGGGGTATTATGAAGTTGCGGTCTAGATGGAAACAGATTATCGAACAAAATGGCGCATATTTGAACTAAATCCGATCATCGTAACATGTTTTATAAAGCATTGAATAAAGAGCAAAAAAGCGGAAGGGAGATATTTGACAACCTATTATATATATATAAGGCGCCATTGGGTGTGTGGGTAGCGAACCTGCCTCACATTCCCATGGTCCCGGGCCTTGCAAGAGAATTTCCTTAGCTGGGATCTATGGGACGGAGTCAACCCAGCCCAAAATCTCATTCGTCCAACCATCCTACCGTAAAATACTTTCATTCACTGGATTGATTTCCTTTCGTTTCCCCATTAGGACACAAACACTATGATTGGAGGTACAAAGAGATCATGCAATATTACGTTATTACACATGAAATTATACTTTATCTTATTTTTTATTTTAATTTATAATGAAAATAATTTTACATATATTTTTTAAAATTCATCAAATAAAAATGATTAAAAAATACAAATTAAAAATTGTATAATTGTAAGTATGCTTAAATTAAAAAAATATAAATATAAATTTTTTTTATAAAATAACGTTTTTCTCAAGGACTAAAAAGAATAAAATAATTTTTCTATAAGCCTGACAAAGTTTGTGTATTAATTGCTTCATATTCAACGAAAAACGTTGGGCGCATTTAGTTTTATTTATTCATATGAAAAATCACGTCAAATTTTTGTAATAATAAAATTTTTATTAAACACATGAACTGACAAATTTTTTTATCATGCAATAAAATTGATAGGTTAAGAGCTAAAAAATTAATCTTTTATCATTTTTCACTGTAATATACTTATATCAAAATATGTATCAAAATTTAAAAGAATTTTTATTAAATTTACATATTATCAATCAAATCCAAAATGGTTGATTATATTTGAAGAAATAATGTTACTTGTTAATTAAGTGTTTTAGTGTAGTATGTATCTTAGTATATATATAATATATATGAGTTATAGCTCTATAAAGGAAGTTAATTGCATAGAAATCAAATGAAAACTAAAAGCGCCCAATGTTTTTAGTTGAATATGAAGCTTATAGAAAGCCTTATAGAAAAATTATTTTATAATTTTTAGTCCCTGAGAAAAACGTTATTTTATAAATTTGTTTTTAAATTTATATTATTTTATTAATTTAGTGCAATTTTAATTTGAAAAATGTATCTAATATAACAAGAGAAATAGAAAAGATGAAGTTATACGAATATTTGCAAATTGAATAAAACAAAAAATATATTAATCTTCTAAAATTGATTTTATGTATTTATGTTAAGTAAATGTAATTATTGAATAAAAATTATTATATTATATTTATAAATAAATAATTTTTATTAATATGAGATTTTATAAATGTATATAGGATTTTGTACTCATATTGTCTTCATAAAAAAGGATCTTTTCTCTATTCCATTTGAGGGAAAAAACACTCTTCATTGGCGCTACAACTGATTAATAAGAATTCATCATTAATTTTAATGCTATAAAATATTTTAAATTACTTTCAAAATGAAAATCTATCCTGAAATCAATATTTATGCTTCAGAATCCGTTGGAAAAAAATTAATCGGAGCAATACAAAAGGAGTTATCAAATTATCGTTAATTACATTAAAATTAATTAATTATAATTCAATTATATTTCTTCCATAACTTCTAGGGATCCACTGAAATATCTATAAAAATTTGCAAAAGTCTATCTCAATATTAAGTTGATGATAGGATTAAAATCCTAGGCGAACTGACACATGTTTCAATTATATAAGTTCTAGATAAAAAATAATAAATAAATAAATAAAATAATAAAATTAGAAATCAGCGGAATAATTATTCTCTTTAAGTTTATATAAATTTAAACAATAAATAATAAAATAAAAAAAATTTCTCAATCTTATCATATATGGAACTGCAAAATAAAGAATATATATATATATATATATTATTGAAATGATTTTAAAATGCACAGGAATCAAATATTTTCTTAGTTATTAATTAAAAATTATACTATGATTAGCAAATAGGCATGAGTCAGAATTTAAAGTTCATTTTCATATCAATTTATTAATGGAAATTTACTAAATAAATTTCAATACAAATAAAAAAAACATCTTATATTAAGTTGTCAAATTACATCTCGTATATAACATATACATATATATGATATATGTATATATATATATATATAAAGTTATCAATTTTGCTTAAAATCAAATTTGCTTGTATTAGAAATATGTTCAAATTTATATTGTGTCATATCTGCTAAAATCAAATGATTAATAATGATAGATAAAATGATATTATATTACAAAAGTTTCTCATAATCAACAATCTGATAAAAATCATTAGCAATATTTGTATGTAATTTTTCTATTAAATTTAATTATAATATACTATCAAAAAATTGTTAAAATTTAGTAAAATTATAAATATAAGTTTTATTCTATAAAAATTATTTTTTATTTGATCTTTAATACAAAATGTATATCAATTTAGTTAAGATTATAACTAGGTTATTATATAAATAATAACATCTCGAAGCAATGTTTTTTTTATTATTAAATTTATTACTACTTATTGGATCATAGAATATAAAATATGATAGAATTGAAATTGATAAACCTTCCTTTGGGAATAGAATCTTTGGCTTCTATTTAATAACTGACATTACTGATTAGAGTAACTACTAGTTAAACTATTAAAATTATTTATGAATGAATGAATGAATTCCAATTTCTTTGGTAATAGCTTGAACTATTTAATTAAAAATAACTTCACACCTGATAAAATTATTGATATAATTATTATTTCATAATATATACAACTAATATGTATATTGGACATGCACTGAAAGAAATAATGTATAATATACTTACCAACGACTATGTAAAAGGAGCATAATTATTATGATTTTATTTTATTTGTATTTACGAGGGTCATTCAACTAGTACTTAGCCTCACCGTCCGATGTCGCTGCTATCACAAAAGAGTTTTACCATCATGTAGTACATTCTTTTTACTAGCCTACTGTCAAAGTTTCAGTCAATTCCCTTCACTAGTTTTGTTTTGACAGCCATTGGAAGCGAGCGTGTCGATCAGTTGTACAAAAATGGAAAAAGAACAATTCAATCCAAATTTATTCCCGGCGAGTGACTTTTTCAGGTTTAGAAACAAAAAGTAATCACAGGGGGCCAATCTGGAGAGTAAGGTGGATGAGGCAGCAATTTGTAGGCAATTTGACCAATTTGGCCATGGCCATTTTTGTACAACTAACCAAAGGCTATCAAAACAAAACTAGTGAAGGGAATTGACTGAAATTTAGACAGTAGGCTAGTAAAAGAATGTACTACATAATGGTAAAACTCTTTTGTGATAGCAGCGACATCGGACGGTGAGGCTAAGTACTAGTTGAATGACCCTTTATTTTAAATATAAAAATTCTATTTGTTAATAATTATTTACAAATTTTTTACAGTCATCAATTCAAATGAAATATCAATACTTTACTATTATTTTAGAAAAATAAAGAATTCATTTCATTAAATGACAGGAGAGAATATTCCCATTGATGAGAATGATTTTCATTAGCAATCCATTGCATTATATATAATATTTTTTAATTTCTATTAGTCTCTCGTCAAAATGTAATTTTTGAATACATACGAAAATTCCCTCTGAGGTAGGACTCGTAATAAAATTTTATTTTATTTAATAATTAACCAAATTAAGAATACATTTAATAAAAAAGAATATAATCACTCAAAATGGTAAATAAATTGTTTAATCATTATTTTTTTATTAAATTAAAAGTAAAAATATTCTGCCATCTTTTATTGCTTAATTTTTTTTAAAATAAAGATATTCAATATATATATATATATATATATATATATATATATATATATATAATATGTATATACTCGTAAGTATGTTTAGGTTTTTTTTTATAAAAGGTTATTTACGGGTTATTTTCACGTAGAAAAAAAAAATTCACCCATTTATTATTTATTTATCATTTTGATTGATTATATTTATCTTTTTTATTAAATGTATTCTTAATTTGCTTAATTATTAAATAAAATAAAATTTCATTCTAAGACCAACCTCAGAGGGAATTTCGGTTCGGTGGGAATTTTGGTATGATAAGATAGTTTATTAGCTTACATTGGGCCTATAATTTGAAAAGTACATATTTTTAAAATAAATTACAATTTAAAAAATAATCAATCAAATGAGAAGAATATATTAGTGGATCTTGTTATTAAGAAAATTATTGATATCTTTTGAAAAATATAAGGATGATTTAAATGTTATTATAATTTTATTTATTATATAATATATAATAATGTTTTTTTGTATATAATATCTTAAATTTTTGATTTTATGACTATCTGTTGAATGAAAGTATGTAATATTAAAATTTGCTTCGTTTTCTTTGATATTTTATGAAATATATTTCGGCCAGTGAGTATATTAAAAATAAGAGATTAATAGTTCTTCCATATGAATAATTGTATTCAATTATATATATATATATATATATTTGAATTGATAAGTTTGATCAGATTTGGAGTGAAGGATGTGTGAGTTAGATATGAGAAGAATGTTAAAGAAAGTAAATATAAAATCATCGGTTTGCCTATTGTAAATTTTTTGTAATTTTAATTTCAGAATAAAAATTTATTTTTCTATTTATAAATTTTGGAAATTATGAAATGAAGCATCTCAAATACTTTTTCATATCATTACATATCATAAGATAATTATTATTAATATTAATATCAGCATTAGATTTCCGGCATGGCTCTCAAACTCTTTTAGAATTTTAATGTAGTTCCAAGAAACATACAATCCTTTGATGATGATTATGATAATGCTCTTTAGAATATTTATTTATATTTAATATATTTTTTATTGTAATCAAAGATGAATTGTGTGATTTTAGAATTTCCAAAAAAAAAAATATTTATTATTATTTAAGGCGCCATTGGGTGTGGGGGTAGGGAACCTGCCTCACATTCACATGGTCCCGGGTTCAAGTCCCGGGCCTGGTAAGGGAATTTCCCTAGCTGGGGTCTATGGGACGGCGTCAACCCAGTCTCCGGGAACAACATTGGGGAAAAGCTACTTGATAGCGCCTCTGATCAAGAAAATCAAGGAAAAAAGGTTGAGAGGACCCGTTCTGATCATAGGACACATCATTGATATAACTGGCTTGATAGGCGTTGTCCTTGCGTAGGACGTACAAAAGTCAGAAGTTTTTTTTTTATTATTATTTTTTTCCATATTTATCAATTTTTGGTATTAATGGAAAAACTTGTATTGTATTATCTTTATATACTTTTTCATATTAAATGTAGAGTAAATGTAAAACGCCTTGGGCCAAACTTAAATTATTAATCACTAATTTTTTTTAAGTTATAATGTTTTATCATATAATTTAATTATGGATAAATATTTGGAAAATTTCATTTTTTTTATTAATATTATATAAAAATTTATTAGCCAAAAAAATGTTGAGATGACAGGGGGAAAGATGGAGGAATTACATGATCTCTATGGATTCTCAGACAGAGACATAAAATCATGGTGGTTGAGAGTCGGGAGCATAGCACAAATGGTTGAGAAAAAAAGGGGTAGAGAGAAGTTATTTAATGGAGTACTAATTAGGAAACGACAGAAGAGTATACTATTGTAAGGGCGACTTGGATTACAAAATAAAGAGTTAGGAACTGGATGGAGTGACCCAGGATAAGAGACGATTGGACGTTTGCAAACAAAAACTTTCGAGTTCAGTAATTTCACAGAAATAAATCAATTTCATTCTTTAAATAAAGTAATTATATTTTATGTCATTATAATTTCCAAAGTAAATCGCTCATTTCATCAATTTTAGAATAGTTTATAAAAGTATTTACAAAATAATAACAAATTACAAAAATAATAATAATAATAATAATAATAATAATAATAATAAAATGAATAAACAAGATTAGAATTTACAGTGAAAATTCAAATTTATAAAAATAACCTCTGACTTTGTTCGTCCTACGCAAGGACAACGCCTATCAAGTCGTTTATATCAATGAGGTGTCCTATGATCAGTAGAACGGGTCCTCTCCACCTTTTCCTTGATTTTCTTGATCGGAGGCGCTATCAAGTAGCTTTGCCCCAATGTTGTTCCCGGAGGCTGGGTTGACTCGGTCCCATAGACCACAGCTAGGGAAATTCCCTTGACAGGCCCGGGACTTGAACCCGGGACCATGTGAATGTGAGGCAGGTTCGCTACCCGCACACCCAATGGCGCCTTTCAAATTTATAAACCAATGTTAATATTAATATTTGAATATTATTTTTTTTTACAGATAATAAAATACGGGGTTGGAAATCAAATTTGTGAAGCAATCCGTAGTGGTCAATTACGTCTCCCTCAAGATAATTATTATTTAACAATCGTTAGTTTGGCTAAATCCAATCATCCACAACAAAAGGCGCCTATGAATTCGCCTCAAACCAATTCTTTAGCAGGAAAAGTTTTTCAAACATCTCGGAGAAGAGACGGTGAAATGGAATTTTTCCCAACACGCCCGAATCTTTCACAAACGGCAATTTGGTTGCCGAAGGAAACGAGTACAACGTCCAACATTGCTAATTGTGTGAAAAGGAGGGATATCAACCGCATAGATGATCCCATCTCTGAGATCATATCCGGTTAGCATTAGGAATTGAATTTTTTAGAAAATCAATGAAAAATCAAATCAAAAATAAATAAAAATTAAAAATTTTAAAGAAGTTGTAATTTTTTTCTCTATACCTACCTAACATATAAACTAATGCAATCAAACACGAATGAAATCGATATTCACTTCAAGGTAGATATTATATAAATGTTTAAGTGTCCATTTACAATATCAGATTGACTTGCTAGATCTATGAATAAAATAGTATTATTGAATTCATAGAATATCCGTCACTTTCTTAAAGATTGAAATCACAGTTTTTAAGGGTATCGTTTCGTTTTTTAAAGCAATAGCAATTTTACTAAAATCTAGTTTATTAAGTATTTTATCAGATTTAATATGTATGTGCTCACTTTATGAATTACCGAGTTATATTACTTAATCACAATAAGTAATCTAATAATTTTAATATGTTTAAATATTGTATAAGAAGGAAATAACTTATCATGAGAATTAATTATTCATGCAAATATAAAACGAATTTATTTTTCCTTTTTGAAAAATAATTATTTAAAATTTTCAGATTAGGAATATACAAATAAATGACATTTATGTAATTGTAGAAATATAAAGATTTCTATTTCATCATACAAGCTAAGAAACTGAATATATATGTGTTATCATTGCCATACTACAGATATAAATAAAAGATAGTTATAAGGGAATTTTGTAAAGTAAATCCACATATTGATATTTTTTATTGTAAATTTATTCAAAAAAATACATATGTGTATACATACATATGTGTATTTTTTGTATTTTTTTTAATAAATTTACAATAAAAAATATCAATATGTGGTTTTACTTTACAAAATTCCCTTATAAATAAAAATAACCACCAAAGCTTTAATAATTTAATAAAAGATAGTTCCTAACAAATAATTAAATTAAATTATTTAAGTTTCGAGGTTATTGTCCTCATCATAATACTTATATTTATTATTTATTTTTTAAAGTTATACATTGGAGGGTATTTTATTCTCAAATAATATAATTTCAATTTTTAAATAAATATATCGTTATTATTAATTATATTTTTCCTCTTGAACCGAACCGAACCTTTTTGATTTTATTACTCTAACTAGGTATGTTTAGAGATGAATAGAAGGCATGCAAGTCGTTACCTTACCCGATTTAAATTCTTCTCAAATATTATTATCCTTTGTGATTACAGAACCTAAGTATTTAAATTTTTCTGCATTTTCAAATTCTACGTTTTCTTATATTGTATTAAACTAATTATTATATTATATATATATATAATGAAGATTTTGTAGATTTATAGATTTCGATCAATGGCTTCACTGTTTTAAAATGTATTCAAGTTCTGATATTATTAATTATATTTTTCCTCTTGAACCGAACCGAACCTTTTTGATTTTATTACACTAACTAGGTGTCTAGAGATGCATAGGAATCATGCAATTCGTTACCTTACCCGAATTTAAATTCTTCTCAAATATTATTATCCTTCGTGATTGTAGAACCCAAGTATTTATTTTTTTCTCTGCATTTTCAAATTCTATGTTTTGTTATATTGTATTAATCTTATTATATAGATTTTGTAGATTTATAGATTTCGATCAATGGCTTCACTGTTTTAAAATGTATTCAAGTTCTGATAATATGTTGAATAATTAAATAATAAATTAAATAAATTCGTTTGGAACACCTTAACAGAACTAACAGGTTACAAATGAAATTTTTTCAGCGTATTTTTTTTATGATAGATGACCTTGGTAAGAAAGACGGCACCATTTGTGAATTCTTTCATGCATGCACACGCAATCCTATGAAACCATTTCAAATACCTCTTCTCAAGAGGTTTTCCAATTTATTGATTTAAAATTATCCCCCTCCCTTTGATTTCTATCTATTTTTACGAATAGAGTAATTATAATAGTTATTTTCTTTAAATTTATCAATTTCAATTTGTATGTATAGATATATTTATAGAAGAGACGATGAGGTAGAGCAGGTTTTAGAGACCGTGAGAAAAAAAATAATTTGAAGGTTCAGAGGCCTGTTCTTGCAACCACGCCTTTCCTAAGACTAGACAGCCCTACACATGGAAAGGCACACCCACATCCGAGAAGTTCTTCGATATTGAAGCGATGTGTATGGATATCAATCGATGTATAGCTAATCTATTAGTGGCAAAGAGGGAAAGGAAGGCAACAAGATTGGTCTGGGTTGGAAAGTAGATGATTGCCGAAGTGGAGAGTTGGGTGACATTGGACTGCATGCATCTCCGAGGCACCTGAGACAGGAAACGATTATTCCACACTGGAGCGCACCGCATCTAACCGACGGTATCCTTTTGGTTCGAGGCAGCCGGCATAATTGGCCATTTCCTGTCAAGTTCGAGCTTGCCAGGAGAAACGAATCGACTAAGAATTCAGACAAACATTTGTAGAGATTGAAAACAAATCAACAAGAATTGAATAACCAATTAACATAATCCCATTAGGACATGCAATTGGTGTTCAATCGAAATTTTATAAATTTTCAAAAAAAAAAAAATACTTGATTTATTATTAAATTATTATTTTTAATCTTGTTATGAAATTAATAATTTAATGTACCACCGGTGGCTTATGCCGCCACATAAAATAAATAGGCAAATTATGGAGCCGGCGGGTACGAATAAATTTGTTGATAATTGTTATAAAAGACATATATATATATTACTTGCAACTGTAAATTTAAATATCGTATCATCCCAGTCATTAAAAATTAGTTAAACCAATTATTAATTATCTTTAAAATAAAACTAATTTTTTTTTTTAAGTTTAATAAATATAATTTTAGAGGTAGATTCGCATATTTTCCACAGAATGTAAACCAAACTTATTCTTTTGGGCTGCTGAGAGTGTAATAGAAATAAGCTGAAGTGTCTCCACTCGACTATCTCGCAATTTGAGAATTGGAATAAATAACATAATATATTATATTTAAATTAAATTTAATTCATTATAAATTATAAATTGAAATTAATAAATAATATTTATTAAACCAGTGCATGTTTGGCTCTTTGTTGATGGCACCACGTCACGTGTTGGCGCGTGAAATTTGCAGTGTTAAAAAATTAATTCTGGTACTTTCAGCGATTCAATCAAGCTGAAATTCTATATATAGCAGTTTTATACAATTATTAATCATGTGATAAATTATCAAATCTATTTCTTTATTTGTACGGTCACTTTAGAGGAAAAAAATCAAAACGTTGTAATGACCCTCTTCCGGTTGAGCTACCTTTCTCAAAAGTTGATAGTAAACTGCGAATTTTGAATAATACCCATGTACCAAATTTCATGATTCTAGCTCAAACCGTTATCTTGTCTACATACATACACACAGCCATTTTTCTCAACCTTCAAAACGTATAAAAACATCAAAATCTCGACATCGAAAATTTTCGTGATCGCAATTATCTCTGGCGGATAGTAAAAATTAGTTATACAAATTATTAATTATCTTTAAAATAAAACTATTTTTTTTTCTTTTTTAATTTAATAGATATAATTTTAGAGGCAGATTCCTATATTTTCCACAGAATGTAATCCAAACTTATTCTTTTGGGCTGCTGAGAGTGTAATAGAAAAAATAAGAAACATGATAAATTTTTCTTATAATTTACAATAATTAATTCACTAGCAATATTATTATATTCAACGAACTTTTAGTTCGTTTATAAAATCGATATGTCTGTGTGTCTGTCGCCGAAAATTTTCGATTTTGGATTCGAGTAGAGCTTAAAAAGTGTAATTGTAAAGTAGTCTTGGTTTTTTAAAATTCGGTTGGGAACATCGGTCCAATCAGCGGTCCAAGTTGAAAATTTCCCATATTTTCAGTGCATAATTATAAATAAGCAATTTTTTCAGCGCATCTTTAATCCTATCCTTATAATTATAATTATTATTCCATTATTATTTAAACATTTAATATTAAAATTAATATTTCTATATTGTAATTATAAATCAAAAACCTTGTTTCTTATTTTGATTAAAATTATATTTTCATTCTGTAAATTAAATAATTTTCTTTTATTTAAATAAAATTATCTATTTTTAAATATTTTTTGCTCTTTCCATTATTTATCTAATTCTCATATTAAGATCCTATAAATTGGCATTATTTATACAATTTTGTGATAAATAGGAATAAAAGTTGGTTGATAGTAATGCTTCCTAGCATTCCCAGATGTTGAGAATTGATATATAAATGAAAAAAATAAATGAATCAACATGCTTGAAATAATACCTATTTTAAAAGAAAATGATTTCTATACTTTTATATAGAATAAATCATGAAATTTCCAATTCCAATCTCTATATATCGAGAATATTCTTGTTCTAAGTAGGAATGATAGTATCGCCTTATTAATAAGCGAATATCTTTCTCTCTTTCTCTCTTTCTAATGAAATGAAAGGTTAGAAACGAGTCATGCAGCATCCGGAATGGTAGAGATTCATTTGAACTGGTCCCGCCCGTAGAGACTCGATCTTCCATCAGGATATCAAGCAGGACAGTGGAAGGTGGATAGAGGGGGAGGGGTGGGGGGGGGGGTGATGAAGAAACTTCCGGCTTAAATCTACTATAGAATTGCAGACGGATGGAAGGAACAAAAGGCTCGGGTGAGAAATGTGACAGTCAAGTAGAAAAGTGGGTTCGTTTGGATGTTTCCCACCATTCATCGAGGATGGATTAGCAATGCAATTAAACCAAGCGATTACATTCAGCAATCCTCATTCCATTTATCAATGAACCGATTGAAGAAACGTCAAAATTTGGCGGGATTTATGGCCAAATTTGACAGGGATTAAATTTTGGCGAGGTATAACAACAAACTTCAAACATGGCGTTTTGTTTGGTTTCTTTTTCAATGCGGTCGGTCGATTTGGATGAAAAATGAAAAACCGATTGTAATTTTGTTTCAATGGTTTGAATGGAAAAGCAAAAAAGGGAACTCACCTTCGAGACAAACGATTTGACATCCATCTTGTATGAGTCGCTTGGCGAGAACTTTAAGCATATAGGAATGCTGACTGTTTTTCAGTTCAATTGGTGCATCGCTGTATAACACGAAGATGTTATTCTTGTACGAAGATGCAATCCTTTGTTTCAAATCGCGACATTTGATTGTCGATAACAAATCAATCTTGCCATTGAGAAGCCGCCGAAGCATGATACTTGGAATAGAAAGATTCACTGCATTACGAATATGCGACTCGACATATTCGTTACTTGCTCTACAGTCTAAAATAATTAACTTGTCGGGATTAACACGCAATTGAGTGAGTAACCAATCTTTATTAACGAGAATGTCCGGCTTGAGCACAAAATCCTCGAGTTCGGATGGCATTTTCTCTTTAAGATCGATCAAGAGAAGGCCTGCCAAGCCTCGACTGGGAAAATGGTGACTGCTGGCTGAATGCTAGCAAGCAGCGAAGGGGAGGTGAGCGCTCGCCCCCTCCTCCCGCTACCGCTCCCCTACCCCGCTCCCTCCCCCGCCCTCACCGCCGCCACCGCCACCGCCGCCACCACCACCACGACGTTCTGCGCCCGAGTAGGACTCCGCCCACGCACGCAAACACCGCGAATACACACCCATTCACATCAGTAGGACACTTAGCGCACAAATATAAATGAACCATCTTCGTTCAATTCAATTCACCTGGCTATAATCACTGATCAATACCCACCCTCACCACGGGATTTCCAACTCGCCTGCCTCCAACCATTCCCAAAGGAACCCACCAACTCAGACAACACCTACACATTTATACTTACACTTATTCTGCAGACAACATAACATGATTAGGCTCATTCAAAAATGCTCATTTCACATTACAACACAATTGTAATCTAAAATAATCAAAAAAAAAAAACAAAAAACAACTTAATTTTATTCAAAACGATCCATGAGCAAAAGTTCTATTTTGTTTTTATCTGTTGTCCTGATATAATGAATTTACTCTTTAAATTATTAAAGCTTTGGTGGCTGTTTTTATTTATAAGAGAATTTTGTAAATAAAACCACATATTGATATTTGTTATTGTAAATTTATTCAAAAAAATACAAAAAATAGACAACGTTTCGATTGCTGAGTCAGTCGGCACTGGACGCTCGGACAGTGCAGTCGCTTGATAACGATTGCAGAAGTAGTAATCGAAACGTTGTCTATTTTTTGTATTTTTTTTAATAAATTTACAATAACAAATATCAATATGTGGTTTTATTTACAAAACTCATTATAAATAAAATCAGCAACCAAAGCTTTAATAATTTAATATCGCATTTCACATTACAACACAATTGTAATCTAAAATAATCAAAAAAAACAAACAAAAAACAACTTAATTCTATTCAAAACCATTCAAGAGCAAAAGTTCTATTTTGTTTTTATCTGTTGTCCTAATATAATGAATTTACTTTTTCTTTTTCTTTAGCAATTTTACTTTCCCGCATACTTCGTATAAGGGAAGTATTGGAATCGTCAAAAATTTCGACTTCGAGATTTCGATAGATTTTGACGTTTTAGACCTCCCTGGGCCGGAAAATACCATTTTTCGAATTATGTCTGTGTGTGTGTATGTATGTATGTATGTATGTATGTAATGTCTGTGAGCAAATTTACTCAAAAACTAATCAAGCTAGGACTTCGAAATTTGGTACATAGTTATTCATAGTTTGTAGATTTCTTTCAAAATTTCGTCAAAATCGGTTAACCAGAAGTGGTACTTTACCTACACTGGTTGCGTTTACCTTTCAAGTAAAGTACCAGTTTGCTTCGAGATATTTGCTTCCTATTTTGTATATAGATTTACAAATATGAAAAAAATTCAGATACCAAATTTCATCATGATCTGACATTTTACCTATACAAGTAGCGTTAGGGGTAAATTATAAATATATATAATAGTGTTAAACCATTTTACTTTATAATTTAAATTAATTAGTTTGTTTATTTTTATTGTTGTTAAAACATAATAATAATAACCTAATTACCTATTTATATGCGGGAAAGTCTAGGGGAGGACACTCCCGAATTTTTATAATAAGTTACAATAAACAGTAAAATTATTTTAAAAATTAGCTGGATTGTCTCCACTCGACTATCTCGCAATTTGAATTGGATTAAATAACATAATATATTATATTTAAATTAAATTTAATTAATTATAAATTATAAATTAAAATTAATAAATAACATTTATTAAACCAGCGCATGTTTGGCTCTTTGTTGATGACACCACGTCAAGTCTTGGCGCGTGAAATTTTCAGTGTTAAAAAATTAATTTCCGTACTTTCAGCTATTCAATCAAGCTGAAATTCTATATCTAGCAGTTTTATACAATTTTTAATCATGTGAAAAATTATCAAACATATATCTTTATTTTTACGGTCCCTTTAGAGGAAAAAAAATCAAAACGTTGTAGGTAATGACCCTCTTCCAGTTGAGCTACATTTCTCAAAAATTGATAGAAAACTACGAATTTTGAATAATGCCCGTATACCAAATTTCATGATTCTAGCTCAAATCGTTTTTGCGTAATCTTGTCTACATACATACTCACGTACACACACAGACATTTTTGTCAACCTTAGTGAAAATGATTCAGGAACCTTCAAAACGTATAATAACATCAAAATCTCAACATCGAAAATTTTCGTGATCGCAATACTATCTCTGGCGACATAGTAATAGACAAAATTGAATTTTCGTCAATTTTAAATAAAAAATTAAATAAAATCGATTATTCATTTAATATTAAGTATAATAAATTCATTCATTCATTCTATTTAGACAAATTTTCACAAATATAAAAAGGAATATAAGATTATTTTAATAGATTCAAAAAGGTCAGCATTAAAATTTAGAAAATCAAATGATTAATATATAAGTCATATATATATAGAAAGGCAGTAGAATTTATATATAATTAATAGAAAAAAGAAAAGAAAAAGAATAGTCATCCTAATGAACGTGAATGGAAAAAATATTATGAATGAATTGTTAATGTTGATTAAATTTTCTTGCTGACTTGTAGTGTGATTCATGTATTTTAATATTAATTATTTATTTACCTTTAAATTAATAGCACTCAAATGTTATTTTATTATCATTATATAACTTTGAATGAAAATATTTTAAATGGTAAATCAAAAATAGATATTTATATGTATTTATATATATACAAGTATATAAAGTTATGTAATTTCATTAATGAATTTGAACTCTTGTTTAATAGAATGATAATTAAAATTTTAATGTATTGATAAGATAACTAATTGTAATATCTTTTAATTTTGCACCTATACTATTGAATTAAATTTATTTCATATATATATATATATATATATATATATATATATATTTAGTTTTTATTTCTAATTTAATTCATTTAATTTTTGGAAATAAACCATAGTTTTTTTTAAATTTTTTATTTTCATTCAATTTAACACAAATTTACTATATATATACTTACCTAACTTCTAATTAATATAAATAAAGTTCTTTATCAGTGATTTTCTACAATATTTGGTTTACATTCAAAACTTCATAAATGAAACCACATAAAAATCTAAATAAACTGATTTTCTAAACGTGTGAGTGTATAAATAAGTTTTTCAACCAAACTTGAGAAACAATCTAACTCATTTATTAATCATCAAATCAAATCATTCAAAGACTGATTTATTATCTACTCATGTACAATTTTCCCATTACTAAATTATATTTGAATCCGATTAAGATTTATAGTATTTTTTTTTATTTTACACTTTTTTTTTGTTCTAATAAAAATTAAGTAGATGTTAATATTTCAAATGATCCGATTCACTCCAATCACTTGATTACATAACAGTAAATGATAATATAAAATGAAATGAAACATACAAAGAAAGATAATATATCAATTAATTTTAAACTTTTATTACCATTTCTTTGACAAGGATTTATATTATTAACTAGAACTAGATCATTCTTTTAGACATCGCAAAATCTACTAATTACAAAAGTGAACAATGATTCTTTTTGATTGATGACTAGATAATAACAAATTAATTTAAAAAAAAATAATACCTATATAATTCTTTACTTGTATACAGTGATGTATTGGTAAAATAAGAAGTAAGGGAACGCATAGTGGGAGCAGGAAAAAAGTCCTATTTTCAGTAAACTATTGTTTTCCATATAATTTTTTATTTTTTTTTATTCTTACTATGCAAAATATTAACGAACACAAAAAAAGAAATTCTAACAGTAGATTGAAGTGGGAGTTGACGGGACAAGAAAAAGTACTGGAACGCGTTATTGTTCTGAAAAAAGAGAACGTTGTTCCCCGCGTTCCCCTCCCAATACACCACTGCTTGTATATAATTTTTTCAAAGAACTCATTAATAAAAAATTAGAATTGTTTGTTTTTAAGAGAATTAAAAGATTAGAAAAATTGATCCCTTTCTTAATAATATTATATTTTCTTGTTTTCTATAATCAAAAAAGATTAAGCTTAACTTATTTATATTTCAAACTAATTTTTATTATCAATAATTGTATTTTAGTTATTTTTATTTTATTATCAGATGAGATCATTTTAGAGTGATTCTAAAAATAAATTTCTTTAATTTCTCCTTGTTAATAATACTAAAGGCGCATTTATTAATTAAGAGTTCATTAGATCAATTACATTTGCTTATGGTAGAGTGTAAATTAGTCAAGTTAAAATAGTATAATATGAATAAACACTTGGGTTGGGTGATGAATTAGAAAAAAATACTTTTTTTTAGTTGAAAATTAGGAAGGAGAAAAAAAAAGGAATTTAATAATAATAGTCGTAATAGCACTATAAAGGTTGAACTGATATAAGTGACCATTTATGTGTATAATAAAACAAATTAAAAAAAGTTACATAGATATAAGATTTATTCAAAACGCTAGAGGTATCTAGTAGATGAACGAAATATATATTTTGGCGCCATTTTCAAATTGATTTTATTTTTTTTTTTGTTTTTTTAAGTGATCATGAAAGTTACAATACCATGTTTCACTGCATACTGGAATATAAATTGTTTTTTTTTAATATTAAAGAAAATTAATTCATGTGAAATGATATAATGTTTATATTATCAACTATCTAATTTGATAATTTAAAAATATGACTTTTAAAGTTCCAATTTCCAAATAAACCTATTTATGAATTTAATTTTAAAAATGTAAATATATATAAAAAAAATAATATTTTGTTTATACTTTATTGATGATTAAGTTAGTAGTTTTCCTATTCCAATTTTTATTTTTAATTAATTATAAAAGATGAATCGTTCTTATTGTTAATCACATGATAAATATAATAAATAAATTGTGTTAATTTAATAGTATATATTTTAATAAATTAATATATATATATATATATATATATATATATAATTGATATAAACTAAACAAATGATATTTTTGTTATAAAATTTTTAATTTATAAAATATTTTGAAATTTTTCATTGTATAAAAAATGACTAAAACTAACTAAATTTGTTGCACTTACATAATATACAAAAATGATCATTCTTTCTAGAAGGTTCAATTAGGACTAAATCCCTTATCTTTAGAATGGTTAATTGAAATAACAAGTCTTCACACACAACTAACGTTTTAGTAAAAATCTAACTTATTTATTATTTGGAATTTTGTTGAGCGATATTTTAATTAATTAGCAAAATTAGACTTTCAAAATTGAGAATTATTAATTACTTTAAAAAAGAAATTCCAGAAAATTTTTCCATTTAATTTAAAATCATATAATGACTCTAGTAATCATAATGTTTATTATATTTTATTTTTATCAATTATTTCCTTTATGAGTTTGTCTTGTTTTAAATAACAATACTGAAAGATTATTTTATGATTAAATCTACAAGATCAAATTTAAAACAAACCACCTGTGATTATTTTATCTTTTTTTTTAAACACCGCGCCTTTAAATAAAAGCATCGGGTTCTCCGTGGCGTACGTAGATGGCAGATAAAGCGACTTGACTAACATTGCACTCTGATGGTCAAATGAACTCGAGGACATACAGAAAAACAAACGACTCATTTGAGCTTGGTGTATCAAAGTGATTGAATCTTGTTTTTTCTAAGAGTTTTTATTCCGCATGGATTAAATGAATTTTTAGTGTTGTTCTAATAAGAAGGCAATATACAAAGGAATATAATTATTGTAAGTGAAATTTTTATATTAATTTTCAATAAAAAATTTAATATATATATCTGTAAAAGTATAAGAAATTTTAAAAAATAATAAAATTTGTCAAATTTGTATAATTAAATTATGGAAATATAAATAAATAATTATAAATATATATAATTTTTTAATATGTCAAAATGAATATATATATAATAAATTTAATCATTTTCAATTTTGAAATATTAAAAATAATAATAATATAATAATTTGAAATTAATTTTATATTCTTTTTTATTTATTTATTTTATATTCTATGAGTTCATTTTTATTTATTATTCCGTGAATCGTTTACCTATGCCAGTGGTTGGGGAGGGCTGATTCACCGGCGCCACCCCTTGGCCTCTGACAGCTTCTCCAGGCGCCGCGACGCTCATGCCACTTTCATTTCAAATAATTTGTTTTCTTTATGAAATTAAAGCAAACTAATGCCAAATTGTTATCTTAGAAATACTAAAACTATACCTACTAATTATTTATATATTTTTTTTTAATTCACGGTGGTATATTTTAGATATTTATTCAAATAAAAATCTATCTAACAATAACAAAAACATTATTATTTTTTACTTTAGAATTATTAAAAGATTAAATTTTGATTATTTCTAATTATGAATAAAATTATTAATAATTGTATTAAGTGGTATAATTTCACTAAAGAAAATACTATATAAAAACAATAAAGAAAAACAAATTTTTTTTTTCAAATTAAAAGAAAAATATATAGATAGTGTCGTTGATTTTTATTTTATTTAATTAATTTTAAAAATTTTATTTTAAATTGTAAAAGAAAATAGTTATGTTTTTTTTTCTTTTTTAAACTAAAACTAGTCTATGACCTTATTTTGAAATATTATTTTGGAAAGTTAATCATGTTTTTTTTTATAAAGAAGTTTAAAATTTATCATAAATAATGATTTCTTGTAAAATGTAAAGAATATTAAATGACTTGTTTTATGTAAAATATAATGGGAAATTTATTTATATGTTGCTTGAAAATTTCGTAAGCTTGAAATTCCATTTCTCATCAAACTATTCCTGTATGTCTGGCTTATTTCTAATATCTTCTAATTTAAAATTTTAAATCTCATAAATAAATTTAGTTATCACTTCCTATTTTATTAATTGTTCAAAAAAATGTTTAACTTACTTATACATAATGTATTATTATTATTATTATATATGTATATGATGAGATGAGATGACATGTGTGATTATAGGTAAGGAACCATATATCTCCAATGATATCAGATTTTGATCATAAATCTATCTTAAATTTCTCTTAAAAAAAATCTATTTCAATTATATTTATAAAACTATGTGAAATGGAAATTTAAAAAAATAAAAAAATCAAGTTACAAAATATTATTATTTCATGATAATGTAAAGAAAAATAAGTATAGAATTTATTGAATTTATATTTAGCATTCAATAGATTTAATATCATTATGAGTTTTAAAAAGAATGATTAAAATGTATTTTTTTAATATAAAATGGATTTATTATATTTAATTATTCATTGCGAAAAACAATCTTTAATTTAACTGAATATTAAAGATTGTTTATGTATTTAAATTCATATTAAGATATAGTTAAGGGGTATTTAGTTACATATACAGTTCGCGTATAAGTTATTCTTAAATTAAATATCTTTTTTCTTATGAACCCTCTTTTATAATTTTTATATTATTAAAAGGCTTCTTTGATCTTTACTCATTTTACCTTGTGTCTACCTGCTTATGGATGAATATCCATACCTACATTTTTTTATTCTTTTCGATCCATCAAAAATAAGGTTTCTCTATCCCTACCCGGCCACTTGTCTATAATTAACTAAAAAAAATTAAACTATTTTTCCACAAACAACAGAAAAATATATTATAAACCTAAATTTTTTTTCCCATCTCTCAATTAAATTAGACGAAATTCTGTAATACTTAAAATTTTTTTTTTTTCCTAAAATGCACTTTTATAAAATAAAACACTAAGTATAATTTGAAAAATAAAACAATATATATACATGTCATATATATATATGTATATATATACATATATACTTAACTTATATTGATTAATTAAAAAATATAATATTGAGATATTTGAATAGAAAATAATTTTATTTAATAGTAAATCATTTTATTTAATTTAATTTATTTATTTAAACTATTTAAACTTGAAACATTTGATTTTGGAAATTTTACTTATATATAAAATATAAATATTTTTCAAACGAGTCCAGTTTTATTCTAAAACAATTCACAATGTTTTCAAATAAAGGCGTTATCGATACCATAATCATCTTTTTAAGGGTTTTATATAATTTAATTTAATATATTTTTAGTTTAATTTAGAAATATGATATATTCTTAAAAAGATACTAAATATAAATAATAAGTATATAATACTCTATTATATATAGGTATATCGTATATTAATATTAGACCTCTATAATTTCAACTTATTACATTTTCATATTTCAAATTTAATTTATAAAATTCCAAATTTAATTATTAAATAAACCATGTTTATAGAAATTCAATATAAATTACATTTTATATTTTTTGATGATTAAGCATTTTAAAAGAAAGAGTGTGAGACTCATTAGAAACTTTTCGAAAAAAATATCATTTATATTTTCTCCACTCCTTTTATCCAACTGTCGAGTTTTTTTTTTCTTTACCGTCTCGGACAATCAACCCGAAGACGTTTCCTCTAAATTGTCGGTTCATGCTTAAGTTTAGGATTAACATTCTTTTATTTCCTTTCGTCATCTCATGTTCTATTTATCACAATTCAGCTTTAGGTATATTCATTTATATACTTTCTTTAAATTATATATATATATAGTTGATATATAATAAATATATTATTATATTTTTATACAATAATCCTAATCGATTATATTATTATACTAATTATTTGGATAATTTATTTCTTAATTAATTAAAATATATTTCAAGGGTTTCTTCTCACGTTTAAAAAAATCAAAAGTCACGAAACACATTTCTATATTTTTACTATCTCGCCAGATTTGGTACACGGGCATTATTCAAAATTCGTAGTTTTCTATCAATTTTTGAGAAATGTAGCTCAACTGGAAGAGGGTCATTACCTACAACGTTTTGATTTTTTTTCCTCTAAAGGGACCGTAAAAATAAAGATATATGTTTGATAATTTTTCACATGATTAAAAATTGTATAAAACTGCTAGATATAGAATTTCAGCTTGATTGAATCGCTGAAAGTACCAGAATTAATTTTTTATCATTGCAAATCTCACGCGCCAACACGTGACGTGGTACCATCAACAAAGAGCCAAACATGCGCTGGTTTAATAAATATTATTTATTAATTTTAATTTATAATTTATAACTAATTAAATTTTATTTAAATATACTATATTATGTTATTTAATCCAATTCAAATTGCGAGATAGTCGAGTGGAGACACTCCAGCTTATTTTACAAATATTTGGAAATTCTTTATTATTATTATATCATTGGAATACATTAAATTATATATTTATATCGATATAGATATAGAATATATTATAATAATATAGATTTTTTAAGAATTTTAATATTTTTCTCATAATCATAATCGACCTTAAAATTAAAATAAACAAAATATTAATTTCTCTTCAAAAAATTGTGAATGTAAACGAAAACCATCACTGAATATTTATTGAAAATTTTGTTAAAAATGTTGGTTAAATTATAAAATAAAATATAACTACATGACCCGGAAGATTAGATAATTTGATCCATCGAACCTCGATTAAAACCTGCCAAATTCATTTAGTTTCCGATTTCAGAATAATAATTGCTCGTTAATGAGAAAGCTGTCTACAATCGCATTACATATTATTAGTAGCAAATTAAACCTAAAATATAATAAGTATATACCTATATACAGTATCGAACAGATTAATTGAAACAAGATGAAAATGTGTATAAAATTTTTTATTTATCATTCATTTCAATAATAGAAACAAATTATTACGATTAATATATTAAGTGGCCTCCCTTGGCCTCAATTAAGAGTTTGATCCTCTTTGGCATTGTATCCACAAGTTTTTTGCTGATTGTAAGCATCCTTTGATTGTGATTTTTCCACTGAGGTACAATCCAATGTAGACAATCGATTCTTGAAAATTGTCCACAGATTCTTTATCGGGTTGATATCTGGTGAATTCCATGGCCAATTTTATATGGTGATATGGTTTTCCGAAAAAGATTTGACCATTTTTTTTTTTGAAGTATGGCAGGGAGCAAAATCCTGCTGGAAAACTCACTCGGCTTTTTCAATTTTGGTATCATTCTTTCTACCAATATGGACTGGTACTTTTCACTATTCATCAGACCTGTCATACATACAACAGGCCCTAGTCTATAATTTGTGAAACACCCCCAGAACATTTTTTTAAGGGTGTGTTTGGTGGTTTAGATGACGTGTGACGAGCTCAGTTTTTCTTTTCCCCTTCGAATGAACCGAAATTATTGGTCTTGCACGATGAAGTGACTCTTATAAGAAACCAAGACTCTTTTTCAATCTTCAGCCATCTAATTTTCATAGTTTTTGGCCCATGCAAGTCTTTGGACTTTCATTGTCATTGTGAAAAGATGTTTCTTGTCAAGTTTCCTTGCTGGTCTTTTCGCTTCAAAATGTCTTTGACGAACAATCATGGATGGGAGTTATGTGGACACCAGTTTCAGCCAATTCTCGAGGAAGTTCTACTGCAGTTTTACACGACATTTCCTCTTTCTCTTCACTGAGATATTCCCTGACCCCTGATGGCGATGGGAGATCCAATTGACTATAGCCAACCTGTACTCCAACCTCTGCTGCAATATTTTTGTGGTATGCTTAGCCATTGTAACGATCATTATTCGTTTATTCATCGATACATTCATCTTTGTAGGTAAGGACAAAATGCTGAAATTTAACAACTTTTATTGGAAATAACAAAAAATAAGAAAAAATCACTCAACCGATAGTAAAACACGTGCTACACACTAAGCAATGCTTGCTAGATTGTGTCAAAAATAAAAATAACCACATTATTGCCATTACATATAGTAACAAGGGCGACAAAGTACTAAAATGAAAGAAAATGTTTTTGTTTCAATTAATCTGTTCGATACTGTATATATATTGAAGTGTTATTTTGGGTCAGTAAGGTAAAAGAGAAATAATAAATTTTTTATAAAATCAAAATATTGAACATTTTATTTAAATTTAAGAGTGTGTGTAATGATATATAAAAAAAAGGTTTGAAGGATTAAAGAAGGGTGTAAAAATGGTCGCAACAAGGGTGTAATGGTAGCACTTTGTGACTTGGTAAATCCAACTTCAGGCTGAAGTTCTTTAGATATTGAGGAGGTCAGATTAATCAAAGAAGACCCCGCAACTCGAACATGGATTCTTGCAAACAAAATTTCTTGTTAACGATGTTGCCAGAGCTCATATAAGCGATGATCCGTTGACGGCTGAATGGTGTTCCAAATACAGAATTAATTATTACACTACACCACCAAAAGATGAAATCAAAGAATTAATGCAACAATATGTTCAAATCAATAATGGAGAAAACGGTTAATCTTGTAGCCAGTCCTTATATAAGCGATTATCAGTGGACTGGTGAATCGTGGTCCCTTTTTCCTCCAATCAAGTTCCTCCGGTCGGGCCGATTGCTACTGCCCGACTGCTTCTCATCCAGTCCTTCCGGACGGGACGATTGCTACTCCACGACTGACTCTTTGACTTTCCAACAACCAGTCTCTTCAGGGGAAACGTATTACCATTATAATCTTTTCCACAAATAAAATTTATTTTTAAATAAATAAATTTTATTTTTTTCTTTTATTTTAAGAATTAATGATATTTTTAAAATATCATTACAATATATATATCTAATCTTATAATGCTAGCTAAAATTGTTTGTTTGTATTTTTGAAGACCCCAGTTCCATTCATTTTAATCAGATTGATGCAATGATGCAACATTTAATAATTGTAATAAATAATTAAAGAATTGTATATCAATATTTTTTAAAGGGTCGAGCGAGAGCTCGGTGTCCCAGGTATTAATATTACGAGACAAACCCAATAATAATGAATCATTTTTTTTAACTTAATTACCGAGCCGAGGCTCGGGGTCCCGGTACTATATATATATATATATATGTAAATTTTTTCTATTTAATTTAAAATTCAATAAAATTTAAAAATATTATAGAATTATTAGATAATATATTGCAATAAAATAAATATTTTTATTCCTATTTTTCTTTATACCCCCACATAATAATTGATAATTTAATTTATCATAAAGATTTAGAATAATGAATTGATTAATACTATTTTTAATTAAATCTTGGCAAATATTTTTTTTATAATTTTTTTTTTATTAGAACTGTTACTGTGAATTAATACAATCTAAGGACAAGATGATATATAATTATAATATAGATTTTTGCCATCTTATAATTTCTTTTTAACAAATAAAACTTGAGATAATTATCATCATCATTATTTTACTTTTGCTGTTTTTTGAAGATCCTATTTCAAATTATATTTCAAGTTTTTTCGAAAAATTATTATCACATTAATAATTATTCTGTAGCAATTTCAACCAATCATAAAAATATTCCTCTCTCAATTTGAAACTTGTTTAATCCAAAATAAATTACTAATAGATATTTTCTATAATGAATTTATGGATATAGTGATATAGGAAGTTTTAAACCTCCTTATTTTCACAAATTAAAAATGAAATTTTTCTATAAAATTTAATTATTATAATTATTGTTTCTTCTGGATAAGATATATGAAAATGGTGATATATATTTATTTTTATTTTTAATTAAAATAATATTAAACATAGTAATTCGTGGGTTGTGTGTGTGATCACTTAATATAATAATATATAGGGGGATCATATTTCGAAAACACCAAACCGGGACAAACGGTTTACCATTTTTTTTTTTTTTTTTAAGAAGCAAATTAGAAAAAAATTAGAAAAAAAAATCGGAAATGTTTAAGAGCCTAGTCCCGAAAACGTTTACCTTTTTTTTAGAACCAAATTGAAAAAATTTAGAAAAATGTCGGAAATGTCCTAAATGTTTGATCAGCACCTAAAAACGGGACGTTTGGTCACCCTAATAATATATATTCTAATTAGAATAGAAATTCATTACTACAATTATATTAACAATATTTAAATAGGAATCCATAAATGTGGACAAATTTTTAAAAGAATTATACTTAATCAGGCCGTAACAAACGGATGAAAATTTATATTAATATTTAATATAATATATTTAATATTATAAAAACATTGAATTATTTATACTCATGATATCTTCATCAACTCATTTTTTACAAATCAGGAGATGTTTTTTTAAACATTCTGTGTGACACACAAATTATAAATACTTTCATTTATTAGTTTTGAAACTTTAAAGATTTTCTAATCAGGTTTAATCCATTTCAGAAACAATTTAAAAAAAAAATGAAGTCATATTAATAAAAACTACATATTCAAACACAAACCATGTTTGGATATAATTTTTAAGAAACAAAAAGAAAAAAAAATCAATTTTTAAATTTAAGTTTAGTCTTGTAATCTGCGTGTTAATTTGACCTTATACTTATTTAACGATATGCAAATTAAACTTCTATTGACCCTAGATTATATCGGTTTGCAGTTAAAAATATATATTAGTTTTTAATTTGAAATTAACTTAAATAAAGAAAATTAAAATCCATTTCCTTTTAAGGAATATTTTGATTTTACATTACTGAATTTATAAATATTATTCTGATTTTTCTGAATATTTTCTGAGTGTAGTAAAAAATAAGCTGGAGTGTCTCCACTCGACTATCTCGCAAATTTGAATTGGATTAATTAACATATATTATATTTAAATTAAATTAAATTAATTATAAATTAAAATTAATAAATAATATTTATTAAATCAGCGCATGTTTAGCTCTTTGTTGATGGCACCACGTCACGTGTTGGCGCGTGTGATTTGCAGTGTTAAAAAATTAATTCTGGTACTTTCAGCGATTCAATCAAGCTGATATTCTATATATAGCAGTTTTATACAATTATTAATCATTTGAAAAATTATCAAACATATATCTTTATTTTTTCGGTGACTTTAGAGGAAAAAAAAATCAAAACGTTATAGGTAATCACCCATTTCCGGTTGAGTTACATTTCTCAAAAGTTGATAGAAAACTACGAATTTTGAATAATGCCCATGTACCAAAATTCATGATTCTAGCTCAAACCGTTTTTTGCGTAATCTTGTCTACATACATACACACTCACAGATTAATTAATTGTATATGAAATAAATAAATTCTATTAAAGTTCCCTGTGACACCTGATATTTAAATATATAACTAAATAATCTTCTAAGATTATATATTAAATCAAGTGAAAGTACGAGTATAATGCATTTCCTTAAATGGGAGAGCTATTAAAATAAAATAACTCCATTCAATTCATAATACCTTTTAATATTATTAGTAAAGCAAACTTAAATTGTGTTATCTTTTTAAATAAATTTATTTATTTTTAAAAATTAAAATATTCAAAACAATAACATTAACACGTTCCAGCCGGTTCCATAATTTGTCTATTTATTTTATGTGGCGCCATGAGCCACCGGTGGTACATGTCGGCGGGAACGTGTTAAACTAAATGAATAGAATAGTTAAGAGAATGCCATATATACAATTTAATATTGAGCTATAACATAGTATAGAATACCTCCTTTGTCCTTTTAACGTTATTTTTTTATTTTTTTTTTTCTAATTAGTGATGGGGGTTTTGATCTTTCTTATAACTATTAATATAAGGAAATTTAAGGCGCAAGGTCAGAAAGAGAAAGGCATTCATGATGATGTCAAAGGGGTATACATATATCCTTCTAAATCTAATCAAGACAATCTATATACAGATATGATTTTGTACAATATTGTTTTGCAAAAAATTAATTTATTTAATAACCATTTTATTATCTCCACTTTTAATATATATTTACATTATTTATTATAAATTTAATATTTTCAATGAACTTTTAGTTCGTTTATAAAATCGATATGTCTGTGTGTCTGTCGCCAAAAATTTTCGATTTTTTAAATTTTGATTTTGGATTCGAGTAGAGCTTAAAAAAGTGTAATTGTAAAGTGGTCTTGGTTTTTTAAAATTCGGTTGGGTTGACATGGTCAAATCGGCGGTCCAAGTTGAAAATTTCCCATATTTTCAGCGCATAATTATAAATAAGCGATGTTTTCAGCGCATCTTCGATCGTATCATTATAATTATAATTATACTTATAATTTATATAAATTATATTAATTATTATTAATTATTTATTTATTATCTATTTTTAAATATTTTTTGCTCTACATTATTTATCTAATTCTCAAAATATATTAAGATCATATAAATTGGAATTATTTATGCAATTTTGTGATAAATTTGAATAAAAGTTCGTTGATAGTAATGCTTCCTAGCATTCCCAGATGTTTTTATTATATTGTGTATACTTATTTAGTATGAATAATAAAATTATAATAATTTACAATTATGAGTATATAGATGGATTTATTATTTTACCAACACAAATTATTAAATATTTAATTTAATTGATAAATAAGCTGGGGTGTCGTCTATCTCGCAAATTTGTATTGGATTAATTAATATATATTATATTTAAATTAAATTTAATTAATTATAAATTAAATTTAATAAATAATATTTATTAATTCAGCGCATGTTTGGTTCTTTGTTGATGGCACCACGTCACGTGTTGGCGCGTGATTTGCAATGTTAAAAAATTAATTCCGGTGCTCTCAGTAATTCAATCAAGCTGAAATTCTATATATAGCATTTTTATACAATTTTACCGTCACTTTAGAGGAAAAAAATCAAAACGTTACTACATTTCTCAAAAGTTGATAGAAAACTACGAATTTTGAATAATATACGTATACCAAATTTTATGATTCTAGTTCGAACCGTTTTTGAGTAATCTTGTCTACACACATAACACACACACACACACACACACACACACACACACACACACACAGAGAGAGAGAGAGAGAGAGAGAGACATTTTTCTCAACCTTAGTAAAAATGATTCAGGAACCTTCAAAACATATAAAAACATCAAAATCTGGCGAGATTGTAAAAAAAATTCAATTTTAGAAACCGAGTTTTTATTAAAAAAAAATTTGAAGGAAAAAAATAAATGAAATTTATTAAATATTAAATTTATCACTTTTACCATTTTATGATTAAATTCACCTCTAAATTATTCAATTCTCTGTTAATATTTTCTCTTTTCATAAACCTACAACATACAACTACATAAATGTAAATTAAAATATGTATATCTTATATATAGCGCTACTTAAATATTTATCTAAATTTTGTTATTTTTCTGTTTGATAGATAAATAAAGAAATAACACATAATCTATTTGTGTATTTTTTTTGTATTTTTCAATACAAATTCAACCAACTCTTATACAAGTAAAAATGGAGATTACAAATTCTTTAGATATTAAATTATTAAAGCTTTGGTGGGTGTTTTTATTTATAAAGGAATTTTTTGTAAATAAAAAAAACTACATATTGATATTCTTTATTGTAAATTTATTCAAAAAAATACAAAATATACACAACGTTCCGATTGCTACTTCTGCAATCAACGTTGTCTATTTTTTGTATTTTTTGAATAAATTTACAATAAAGAATATCAAAATGTGGTTTTATTTACAAAATTCCCTTATATACAAATTCTTTCACTACTATGTAAGAGCAAAAGTAAAATTTCTGTTTGTATCTGTTTCAGTCAGACTATTTAGATAATCGATAATTGCAATGTAATACTCAAACATAGCTCGTTGTATTGGATCTTTAATGAGAAATCGAGAGCTAAAAAGGAAGCATGATTGTGTTTTTAATTTGGTTGGTGGTGTTGCTGCTGTTTTCTGTCGTGCCTAAAAAACACCCCCGTATTGGACCAGTGTCTATTGAGGGGGCTCCCTATTGCAAGGGGTCCTTCATCCCACACATGCACTCCTCTAGATTTCATAGGAAAATCAATATACACGAGAGGAAAGCACCCCTAGCCAATGAGCTTACCCTTCACCCTACCCCCACCCCCATCTTCCCTCAAACCTCCCGAAGAGCTAATCATTCGAGACTGGGGAGCCACGCAACATCATTTGTCTACAAGCATTCTGCACAGGATCACTACCAATAATCACTCGCATTATTCTTCTCCACTCACTTTCATCATTAAATATTAAAATCAATATTTGTCACATTATTTAGATTATTCTACTTTTATATTTCGAATTAAAAAAGAAAAAAAAATGAATTTTGCTAATCTTTCCATTCCATTTTTGGCATCATTCAATACAATAATACGTAATTTAAATAACAGAATCGAAATTAAGAATCTTTAACATGTAGAATTCGTTCATTTTAATTCATTTATAATATATTAATCAATATATATACGAGAGCGGGATGGAAAGTTTCCGACCTGACCAAAAAAAACGATGTTTTTAATTTTTTTTTTTTTTTTTTTTTTTTTTTTTTTTTTTTGCTGCCATGAATCTGAACACAAAGCAAAAATCGGTTCAGGATATAATCAAAGCAATTGGGTGAGAGCTGCTACCGCACCCACCGTATTCACCAGACTTGGCCCCTTCCGACTAGCATTTGTTTTCATCGATGGTACACGCATTGGCTTAGCGGCACTTCGGTTTCACAGAAGAAGTTCAAAATTGGGTGTCTGGATGGTTTGCTTCAAATGACGATTGGAAAATATATTGGCGTGGTATTTACAAATTGCCAGAGTGGTAGTCAAAATGTTTAGAAAGCAATGGTCAATATTTTGAATAGATTTATGTTATACTTTCCCATTCAAAATTAGTGTTTCATTTTCACAAAAAAACAAAAAAAAAAAAAACAAAAAAAACAAAACGCTCACTTCATACCGGTAGACTTAGTAAACCTCCCATGTATTCATGTATTCATATAACTACCTGTATAATTTTTCACACAAGTCATTTCTATTTTTATAAGAATATTTCTTACACTTTTTCTTCAGTGTATTTTTCATTGGTCTAATTCCTATCATATGATATTGAATTTCATTTGATCATTTTATTTTTTATTTTTAATTTTGATTTTTCAATAGTATTAAGAATATTAGAAAAATAATCTGAAGGTGAACTTAAGAATGGTACCAGAAATAATTTTATCTTTCTCAAATGACCTCTCAATCTCAAATACATCTTATAGATATGTGAAAATGTTTTTATTCCCTTTTTTGGATATAATTTATTTTATAATTGAAGATTTAAAAATAAAAAAACAAACTTGAAAGATTATATTTTTATTAATTTTAATTATTAATTATTTATCTGTGAAAATAACAGATTTTCTAGAAAACCTTTTTGTAAATTGTAAATTTTTTTAGAAGAAAAGATCGCTTTTTAATTCAATTTTATAAAACTGATATGACGACAATAAATAACTTTCATAATCTAGGAAGGGTAAGTTTTACGAGACTTTTTTTTTATTTATTAAAACCAACCACCCTTATTTTTGTCGAGGGCGGATTTCTAATCATCGGATGGTTGACGTCATCGTTTGGGTAGACTTCCTTTGGTACTACCAAAAAATAATCCCCCATTTATTCAAGTCCACCTTTAATCCTGTGATATTTCGCTTTTTGAAAAATAAAATCATTCTTCATAGTAAAATGCTAAAAAAATAAATTAATTGATATCCTGTTTATTTGTACATTTCTCAAAAAACAAAAAAGAATATTTCATCATTTGAAATTAATTCCATCAAAAGGAATAGTTTCAAAATCTTTTTAGATTGATTTCTTTAATCGTTTAGAATTGGTAGATGAATTAATCTTTTATGAAAAAACATGCATCTTTATTCTATTCTTTTTTTTTAAACATGATTATAATTATAAAAGATGAATACTTTTTAATACATTTAAATAATCAATTGATTAATGTGCCTCTATTTAATAAATATTTAGATAATCAATCTTCTCTTACTTCCTATAAAGGTCATTAATACCACCCACATTGATATTTTTTTACCGACCGACGATAGTAAGGGAGGTATTGTTTTCACACCAAATTTCACATGTGGAGATTTTTACATATCTCCACGAATCATGCATTTTCTTAACAGAAAAGAGTATTTTTAGCATGATGTCTGTCCGTCCGTCTGTCCGTCTGTCCGTCTGTCCGTCCGTATAGATGTGTACAGCCTGAACGGCTTAACGGATTTTGATGAAATTTGGTATATTTACTTAATGCATCAGTGGGATGAATTGATCAACTTTTGGTGCAAATCCGGAAACCGGAAGTGGTAGTATTAGCGATCGACGATAAGAAGGGAAGGGTTATTTTCGCACCAAATTTCACATAAGGAGATTTTTTTACATATCACCACGAATGTATTGGTTTTATCCTCGGGAAAAATCATCTTCATTATGTTTTTCTTAATTTAAAATTATATGACGTCACCCAGCCCTTCATGACGTCACAGCCTCGGGTAACGCCGGCAACGCCGGCTACTTCAGCTATATATTATAAATAAAATAAAATTAAAAATATTTATGTTATATCCATATCTGTTTTTTATTACATTAATAGATATATGAAAATTATTTGAAATTGTTTCTTTAGCTGGAAATTAATTTATTTCAAACCGTCGGTCGGTTCGGACCTGGCCACAGGTCAACTTATTTCATATAATTAATACTCTATTGACAATTTCACAAAAGAATTATTTTTTTGAATTTATCGGGTTATGTAATTATATAAATCATACAAATAAAAAGTATTTTTTTTTTGAATTCTAAATTATACTATAATAATTTTTATTAACTCTGCTGATCAATCAACAATCTCATCTCCTTTATTTATTTTCAAATTAAGACATGATTTTAACATCTTCTATTTAAAGAATATCTAAAAAAAATATATTCATATAAAACTTTTCTTATTTTTTATTATATTATATATTTATATGATTAATAAAGAGGCGCCATTTGGTGTGCGGGTAGCGAACCTGCCTCACATTCACATGGTCCCGGGTTCAAGTCCCGGGCCTGGCAAGGGAATTTCCCCTAGCTGGGGTTTATGGGATGGAGTCAACCCAGCCTTCGGGAACAACCTTGGGGAAAAGCTACTTGATAGCGCCTCCGATCAAGAAAATCAAGGTAAAGGTGGAGAGGACCCGTTCTACTGATCATAGGACACCTCATTGATAGAACCGACTTGATAGTCGTTGTCCTTACGTAGGACGTACAAAGTCAGAGGTTGTTTTTTTATATGATTAATTTAAATTTTTTTAATATTATAGAATTAATATTTTGAAATTTAAAAAATTGAATTATATCTATATATAGGATATATAATTTTATAAAGAAATTGAAACTATATATATATATATATATATATATGTTGTTGGTGAATTTTTTTTATTTTAAATGAAATTTAACTAAAAATTGTAAGTATAATTTAAATTATACTGATTTTTTAATTTATTTTATTTATTAATATTATATATATTATACTGGTTAAGAAAAATACAAAGAGATTGTGACCTCTTTTTTACTTATATTTTACCTTTCTCCTTTTTTAAGTTTTCTCTCTTCCGTTTCTTGAGACCAATTTTTAAGCATATAGAGATTTATTTAAAAAAAATTTGTTATCTTTGTTTAATTTAATATAACAATAATTAAATATTTTATTTTAAATTGTGAATAATGTATGTATGCATGTATGCATATATATATTCTAATATTAATTAATTCTTTGACAGAAATTTTAAGATGTATATCTTACTTTTATAAGGGTTTTGCTGACTACCTTAATTAACTACTTAACTTACTGATCTGTCTATTGAACTACTACCAATCCACTGAAAGTAGTGACAAAAATAAAAATACAATCTTCTTCTTAAGGTGCCGTCTCCCTTTCGGAGTTTGGCTATCATCATGACTAGGATAGCCTTAGAAGCTGTCCAGCCATGATGATTTTTCTTGGGAATGTTAAAGCGGTGGTTTCTCGTTGCCTTCTGCATGTATTGAACCAGGAACTGGAACGGAGGCAGCTGATGTTATCGGTTGAATTTTATTAGAAAAATTTGTTCCTAGTTGGAATCGAACGCGTCTTCTTGTGTAGAAAATTGCTATGCTACACTCAATTTTCAATTTTTTCAATTTAAAGAGCATGTTTATTAGTCAAAATTTTTACAATGGTTGAGAGATTATCAGAACATACAAAAGATGAAAGTTACAATATTTACAAGATTAAATTGTTTCTTTTGCGATCATTTATTGATACGCTATTACAATTTTACTTAATTATATTAGATTTTATTTACATTTGTTTTCTTTTTTTTACTTAAGCATATTTTAAGTTTTAAGTTTAATATAAGTTTAATATACATATAATCAAGGCTTCATCTCACCAGGAAAGACTACTATGCTACACTCTCGGCTAGCTGCCTCCAATAAAAAAAAACAATACAATACACAATTAAAATATTTAATCTAAAAAAAATAAACATTTTATATTTTTAAAAAGTTTATTAAAATGTTTATTGGAAATAGAAAAATTTTAAAAATTTAGATAGCATTGAATAATTTACTATTGATAGTACCTTAAATTTAATTTTTAAATTTTAACCAATGAAACTTCTGCTCCTAAAGTGGACACTGAATATTTCAGGGGTATCTAAGGCGGACATTTGAAGAACCTAAAGCTAACATTAAATTAAACGTCTTAGCTTCACATTAAATAAATAAAAAATTTATAAAAAAAACTTCAAATTCTGAGCAATGTGCAACAAAAATCTTTATATATAAGTACGATATAATTCAATTTTTTAAATTCAAGCACTAAAACATTATATTCCCTTCACCTGCTGAAGCCTAGTCAACCAAATGGCCCAGAACGTTAAAATTCTGAATTGTTTTGTTTCTTTAATTTATAATTTCCAATAAACTTTCTATTTATTTAATAAAATATATATGAATAATAGAAAATCAAGAAATCCTTTATGACTTTGTTTTTATGTGTACATACTCGTACTCGTTATATTCCTATTTTCTTCAATTTATTTATGGATTTATTTAGATATTTGTTTTAAATTTCTTACACTTTTTATAATATGTACATATAAATAAATTTATATTCTTAAGGATCATTTAAATAAACATTTTTATATTTTTAAAGAATAAAGAAAGAAAAAGAGCAATAGATTTATTCAAGAATATCATTTGAAGGGAAAACTATTAAATGATGATTTAGAATTTAGAACAATATCAAAAATATTTTGGTGTATTTAACAGCCAGAGATAGTATTGCGATCACGAAAATTTTCGATATCGAAATTTTGATGTTTTTATACGTTTTGAAGGTTCCTGAATCATTTTCACTAAGGTTTCTCTGTGTGTAGACAAGATTACGCAAAAACGGTTTGAACTAGAATCATGAAATTTGGTATACGGGCATTATTCAAAATTCGTAGTTTTCTATCAACTTTGGAGAAATGGAAGAGGGTCATTACCTACAACGTTTTGATTTTTTTCTCCTCTAAAGTGACCGTAAAATAAAGATATATTTTTGATAGTTTTTCTCATGATGAAAAATTGTATAAAACTGCTATATATAGAATTTCAGCTTGATTGAATAGCTGAAAGTAACAGAATTAATTTTTTAACACTGCAAATCTCACGCGCCAACACGTGACGTGGTGCCCATCAACCAAGAGCCAAACATGCGCTGGTTTAATAAATAGTATTTATTAATTTTAATTTATAATTTATAATTAAAATTTAAATTAAATATAATATATGTTAATTAATCCAATTCAAATTTGCGAGATAGTCGACTGGAGACACTCCAGCTTATTTATTGTTTTTATTTTGAAGAATGTATTCTTTAGTTGGGCGCAAAATATATTAAAAACAAAAAACTTTCACTTAATATTTATTTTCAATCAAATTTTCTATATAAGTGTTGTTTTTTTTTAAATAAATTAATAACGGTTAAGGATAATTTTAATTTTGATTTATTTAATTACAGTAGACTTGAAAATGATACTATTAGGCAGGTGAATTCATTCTTCTATGAATTTTCCCAGTTGATATAATCTATTTCAGAGGAGGAAGGTGGGGTAGGGGGGCGAAATATAGCCTGGGAAAATTTATTCATTTCTTATCTCACATATATATCTATAAATTAAATTTTAACACAATTCATTTTTTCCATATTTAGATAAATACGATACTAAAAGTAAATAAATAGAGGTTTTTTTAATTTTAAATTTTATTTTATTCAATTTAAATATGGATTATAAAATTATATAAAATTAAAATTAGAATGTTTAATGTTTATTTTAATATCCAAGCTTCTATAATTAATTTTAAAAATGGGGTTGAATAAAAAACTTTCGAAACTTGTCATTCTGTTTGAGAAAAACTACATGTCTACCTTTACTTTATGACATCATTTTAAATAAAAACGTATAACTATAATTTATATATAAAACTTAAAAACAGTTTTTTTTCTAACTTTGAATAATTTAAAAAAATGCATTATATTTATTATTTTATTTAAAGTAAATAAATATTGGTTAAGAACAGTTTTATTCTTCTTTCAAATATACATAACATATAATGCATTTGTTTTATCAACTCTGATTACCTTACTTTAAGAGACGATATGTTTTTACTATCTCGCCAGAGATAGTATTGCGATCACGAAAATTTTCGATGTTGAGATTTTGATGTTTTTATACGTTTTGAAGTTTCCTGAATAAATTACACTAAGGTTACGCAGAAACGGTTTGAGGTAGAATAATGAAATATGGTATACGGGAATTATTCAAAATTCGTAGTTTTGTATCAACTTTTGAAAAATGTAGCTCAACCGGAAGAAGGTCATTCATTACCTACAACGTTTTGATTTTTTTTTTCCTCTAAAGTGACCGTAAAAATAAAGATATATGTTTGATAGTTTTTCACATGATTAAAATTTGTATAAAACTGCTATATATAGAATTTCAGCTTGATTGAATCGCTGAAAGTACCAGAATTAATTTTTTATCATTGCAAATCTCACGCGCCAACACGTGACGTGGTACCATCAACAAAGAGCCAAACATGCGCTGGTTTAATAAATATTATTTATTAATTTTAATTTTTAATTTATAATTAATTAAATTTAATTTAAATATAATATATTATGTTATTTAATCCAATTCAAATTTGCGAGATAGTCGAGTGGAGACACTCCAGCTAATTTCTAAAGAAAATTTATCATTTTATTTTCTAAATGTATATAATTTATTAATAAATCTAGATTTCCTTCACCATACCTTATATTTATTTATTTATTTACTTCTTCTCATACTAATTATCTTAAATTCCATTATAATACAATCGTCTATCTTTGTCTAAAATTCCCAGACCACTAGAATATTATTTTAGAGTCACTGACATTAGTACAGAAGTATAAATTTATACTAGAAAAATATATTTTGTTCTTTTATTAAATTCTGTTATAGTCATATATAAAATAGCCTATTCTAAATTTAAAGTTGATTTTTCTAATATAATAAGACAATTGGAAAAAGGTAAACAAGTTTAGATTATATACATATATGGTACTTATATATATATAAAAGAGAAAAATAAACTGTTGATCTAAGGATTCTAAGGTCTAAGGGAATGGTCAAACTGGTTAAGATATATATATATATATATATATATATATATATAGAGTAAGTATTGATGCAGAATGTGATTTACTTTGATGTAATGTGTTGAGACTAACAACTTAAAATATGATTATATTTACCTGATATTTTAAGTCTTTGTTAAATTTGTTAAATTAAGGATGGAGGGAAAGAGAAATATTAGTATTTTAGTAAAATAAATTGAAAAATGATATTGTGTGTAACGCCCCCATGGCGTTTACATTTTCCGCCATCTCATTAAGCTAACTAATTGTATATATATATATATATATATATATAAATGGGTTCTCAGAAACCGCTAGATCGATTTTTTTGAAATTCACACCAGAGATAGTAGTTATAAAGAAAAATCGAGTGTGTGTATGTGTGTATGTATGTAGACAAAATTACGCAAAAACGGTTTGAGCTAGAATCATGAAATTGGTAGACGGGAATTATTCAAAATTCGTAGTTTTGTATCAACTTTTTAGAAATGGAAGAGGGTCATTACCTAACACGTTTTGATTTTTTTTTCCTCTAAAGTGACCGTAAAAATAAAGATGTATGTTTGATAGTTTTTCACATGATTAAAAATTGTATAAAACTGCTATATATAGAATTTCAGCTTGATTGAATCGCTGAAAGTTCCAGAATTAATTTTTTAACACTGCAAATCTCACGCGCCAACACGTGACGTGGTGCCATCAACAAAGAACCAAACATACGCTGGTTTAATAAATATTATTTATTAATTTTAATTTATAATTTATAATTCATTAAATTTAATTTAAATATAATAAATTATGTTATTTAATCCAATTCCAATTTGCGAGATAGTCGAGTGGAGACACTCCAGCTTATTTAATTAAAAAAAAAAGAAAATTTGACTGTCGCGAGGTTTTTTTATTCATTACGTGGTAATTGAAGCATAATAATTGAGAGAAAGATAATTTTTCTACCCCAAAGCACTATCGTATATATATTTTGTGGTTGTTATCTAATTGGATTAATTATCTGTTTCATATATAAATCCTATATTTTCTATTAAGTAAATTACATAAAAAATTACATAAATAAATCTATTATATTAAATAATACTCATTATCATTTACTTTTTCTTTCATTGATTCTATTATATACATTGATCTTTTCTGTGTGATTGTCTGTGTCTGTATGTGTGTATACTCACCTGGAATGTTTATTTAAATTTTGAATGTTGCACTTTTTAAGCTGTTGATGAAATTCAATCCGTTATTTAAAGTTGATGGTCTCTCTCAAGGTCATTGTCAAGTTTAGAATTTCATTTCCAACATCAAACTTTGGAATCCAGTTTTTAGACTCTTTGATTAACTTATTTTAATTATAAATATTTAAAAAAAAAAAGTAATTCAAATATTTTTTTTTAATATATCTTAAATAATAGATTGTAGAATAATCTTTGATCAAAATTTATTATCAAATAATAATACAGTCCAAAAAAATATAAAATACTTAATTTTTCTAAAAATAATATCCGTTTACTAGAGAATTTAGAAGAACAGAGAGTAGTTGTCCAAAGTGTTGGAATTCTTCTATTCTTTATAGAATGAAAATTTTGTAGAATTATTTACTCGTATATAGAAATTACTAAAAAATAAATATTTTCTATAATTCTTCTAAAAATTATCTAAATTTAAAAATAAATAAGTTGGAGTGTCTCCACTCGACTATCTCGCAAATTTGAATTGGATTAATTAACATATATTATATTTAATTTAAATTTTAATTATAAATTATAAATTAAAATTAATAAATAATATTTATTAAATCAGCGCATGTTTGGCTCTTTGTTGATGGCACCAAGTCACGTGTTGGCGCATGAGATTTGCAGTGTTAAAAAATTAATTCCCGTTCTTTCAGCGATTCAATTAAGCTGAAAATCTATACCAATAGCAGTTTTATACAATTTATAATCATGTGAAAAATTATCAAACATATATCTTTATTTTTACAGTGACTTTAGAGGAAAAAATTCAAAACGTTGTAGGTAATCACCCATTTCCGGTTGAGTTACATTTCTCAAAAGTTGATTGAAAACTACGAATTTTGAATAATGCCCGTATACCAAATTTACACACACACAGACATTTTTCTCAACCTTAGTGAAAATGATTCAGGAACATTGAAAACATATAAACGTGTTTGCACACATGTAGGTATGTATGTAGACAAGATTACCCAAAAACGGTTTGAGCTAGAAATTTGGTATACGGACATTATTCAAAATTTATAGTTTTCTATCAACCTTTGAGAATTGTAGCTCAACCGGAAGAGGATGATTACCTACAACGTTTTGATTTTTTTTTCCTCTAAAGTGACCGTAAAAATCAAGATATATGTTTGATAGTTTTTCACATGATTAAAAATTGTATAAAACTGCTATATATAGAATTTCAGCTTGATTGAATCGCTGAAAGAACGGGAATTAATTTTTTAACACTGCAAATCTCACGCGCCAACACGTGACGTGGTGCCATCAACAAAGAGCCAAACATGCGCTGGTTTAATAAATATTATTTATTAATTTAATTAAATTTAATTTAAATATAATATATTATGTTATTTAATCCAATTCAAATTTGCGAGATAGTCGAGTGGAGACACTCCAGCTAATTTTTTTAATAAATAAATTTGATCTTTTTTAACCTGAAAATAATTATGATAATTTGTTTGATAAATTTCTGTGACAATTCTGATTAATAAATTTTGTTCGTTTTTGAAGGAGAAGAAGAAGAAGGCAATCATTTTTGGACTTGAGTTTAAAAGGCGCGAAGCAAATGGTTGCTCTGGCTGAATACGTTTGAGGGGCAGAGCAACTCTTTTCTGGCGCAGATGGGCCGACCTGAACAGGTTTTTCTCTGCGGTCCTCTACCTTGCCAGAGTAATTGAGTTCATTTAGCCTTCTCTTCTAGAATAACGTTTCCACCTGCGTCTCTTTCGCACCGCTGCCCCCTTCTCTTTGGCCATCTCTTTCGCTCTCGTTCGCCTCAGGGCCATTTGTCCTTCCTCTTATGCTTCACCATACTTTTTTTCCACCTCCAATCTTCTCCTATCCTCTCCTCTTTTCCATGCTGCATTCTTTCGTTAAACATTTTTTTCCTTCCTCTCTTTCTAAGCTAGCGAAGTATTTGAACCGGCCAAACAGCCAGCATAGACAGCGATGGTTCTCACAAGTTGCTTAGGTTACTTCGCTAAAAACATGATACATATCGAATCCAATCGAAGGGTGCAAAGCCGATTAGCATCCAAGAGGGATTGAGATGGCTTCCATGGAAAGGTCGAGGCCAGCCATGAGATTCATGTTACTTTCTTTCAAACTCTTTCACCTTTCCATATGTCACTTTCACATATTTTCTTAAAATTATTATTCATTATTATCATAATTGAATTACATATGGATCTATTCAAACAAGAATTATCCAAATCAAAAAACTGATCCAATTTAAATAAGTGAATAAATATTTTTACTATTTAATATACGAGGTTTGTTTAAAAGAAAAGCTGAATTTTGAATTATTTTGAAAAGTATTTATTTATTTATCCATATCCATATTGTCCCCTTCAAAGTAATTCCCCTCAGATATAATGCACTTATGCCAGCCAGGGCTTCTTCCAATCGTCGAAGCACTCCTGAAATGCGCTTTTCGGTATGGACATCAGCTCATTCTTTCTTTGATTCCGATTTTATCTCATCCATTGTGGCAAAACGCTTTCCTTTTCATTGGTCTCTTCAGTTTTGGGGTTAGGAAAAAATCGCAGGGAGCGAAATCTGGTGAATACGGTAGTTGAGACATGATTACGGTGTTGTTTTTGGTCAAAAAATCACGAACAAGCAATAAGGTGTGAGCTGGTGCATTATCCATGATTTGTTTTTCCACAGTTCCGATCGTTTGAGCTGTATTGCTTCACGCAAACGTTGCATAACCTCCTTGTAGTATTCCTTATTAACAGTACGACCTGTTGGCAAGAACTCATGATGCACCACGCCATTGTAATCGAAGAAAACAGGGAGCAAAACTTGGTGTGCTTTTTTCATCACTTATAAACATTTTTTTGAGACAAAGTAGACTCGCCAAATGTCAGTCAGCACTTTGTTCCATTTTTAACGCAAAATTTAATACAGATTCTTTTATCCATTTTTTTTAAATAAAAATTCGAAGAACACACAAAAACAGTTTTTCAGTTGTCAAAAACAAACTACTAATCCAAAATGGCTGATAACTCAACATATGAGAATATATATAAAAAAAATCGATAATCGAATGTACACAGCCAGTGAAAATTCAAAATTCACCTTTTCTTTTGAAGAGTCCTCTTATATACGATAGAGATAGATTTTATATTGAGCCAGGGGTCTCAATACTATCTAAGTAAAAATTAGAGTTGGTATCTGCTTTAGGTTGCAAATTTATATGGCTTTCCTGAAGCGGACACTAGCTGATACATATGTGTAAAATAAAAAATGAAATATCTTATACTTATAAAATAAATATTAAGAAGTAATAGTTTTTTTAACTTAATTGACCTTTCTTTTCATTATTTTTCTTTTTAATTATTTATTTATTTAAAAGATAAGATCGGTAACTTTTTTTAAAAAACTTGTAAATTTTAATTTATTATATATATAATATAAACATAAAATTTGCAATGAGTTTAATAGAATTATTAAACTAGCTTATTATTTTTTTTCTAACCTTGTTTTGGATTAATTACTTTTAAAAGGTCAAAATAAATGATCATTTTAAATGAAAAAACTAGTAAATGTTTATAGATACATATATATTATTTATTTATTGTACAATTAAATGTATAGGAGTGTATAATTAAATTAAAAATTTTCCTAGCGATTCTGCTCGTTATACAATTCTATTTTTAATAGAATTAATTTAGTTGATTGTATTATTTATCAAAATGATAATAAACTGATATTCACAGGGGAGAAGGCAAAGAAAGTATTATCCTAGTAACCATTCGTATTACTTATTAAACTGTAAAATATTTAAATTGATCTTTTTACTAAAATTTACTAAAATAAATATTTTAAATTCAATTTTAATAATATTTTACCTCTTAAGTGTGCAGTTGAATGAACATTCATTTATTTAAACCTAACTTAGGGATAGTTTCTTTAATCTTTAATTATAAATGGAAAATATGTCTTTCTTCTTTTGATAGTGTAATCTGTAATCTACTCTAATCTACTTAGTTTTATGGATTTTCTAAGAAATGACGTAACTTATGGCATTTTAAAGAGTTTATATTCGTTAAAACGTAAACAACATATTTTTTATTACATGTCGAATTTCGTACCAACAAAACAGCATTTACGGGAAACATTAATTTTTTGCTTTAATCAAAAGAGAAAAGTTGCTGAAAGTTTTGGTTTGCTTCGAGAAGCTTATGGTGAACACGCTCCAACTCATCAGACTTGTCAAATCTAGTTTAATGATTCAAAAGTGATGATTTTAATGTCAGCGACGAGGAACGTTCTGGTCAACCAAACAAAATCCAAGATGATGCCGCTAAAACAATATCTAGTATTCAACTGTCCTAAGTATTATATAAAAAAAAAATGAACGTAAACACACTCTCATATATATATATATATATATATAAACATTTATATTAAATATCTGGTACTCTACTCTGTTTTCTAATCTGCAAATCATTTTTTAATTAAAAAAGAATTTAATGATGTAATATACAAGACGACATTGCCCAATATATATACATATATCGAGTGTCAACAGGTGTATAAACATTTGTACTTTATAGATTTCTTCAATTAAAAGACTTTCAATTTTCTAATAAGGCTGTATATTATATTCTTTGCAATCTAAAAAACCTATTTATATTTGTTTTTGTTTTTTTTTTTCACTTTTGTGTATAACTTTCCATTCCATTATTTTATCAATTTAAACTAATAAATATCATAACTAGAAATTATAATTTATTTTCATTCAAAATAATTTATATAAAAAAATTAAAAATACATTTATTATTATATAATTAAAAAAATTTATCATTTTCAACCATCTCTATAAGAATTGGATTTTATTTGAACTTTATTATATTATTATTATTATTATTATTATATTTTCAATTGAACAAATTTATTTTTCAATTTTATTTGTGGTTTTCATTTTAGTTACTCTCTCTCTCTTTCTCTTTCTCTCTTTCTAATTTTGATCTTGAAAAGATTCATTATTTTTTTAGTTTTATTTTGCTAGATCACATGTTATACTCTGTAGTTATGTAGTATAATCATTAAGCAAAAGCAATTTATGAAAAAATGAAGAGGTGGCAATTTAAAACCAATCATGTTAAAATAATTAAAGTATAGTTACAATTCCTTTAGTATAGATGAAAAAAGATGGATATCCCGTTCATTCACAAGGAGTTATATATAATTTAGCTAGATTTTTGTAAACATCAAGTTCAATTTATATATTATTAAATTTTTTTTTTTTTTTTTTTTGTGATAAGATTGAACAGTGTTATGATTTCGTGCTTAGTTTATAAACATTGATAAGATCTTTACCGGTGTTCTTTCTTTATTCGATTGAAGATAGAATAGAAAAAGGAGAATATGAATTGAGTTATAAAATGAGGAGAAAATAAGATGGATTACCTGATGAACGGGAAAATACTCCCGTTTTTCTTTCTTAATAATAAGTCAGACAGTCAAATGAAATTATAATATAAATGTTCAAAAACACGGTAGGAATATTTTTTTATATATATCTTATAATATATACTCGTATATATGTATATTTTCAAATTATTCGTTAAAGTATAATTCCCTCCGGGTTTAACTTTAAATAATCACTATCCATACTCAATTAATGCGTTTCTGTTTTTCTTTTAAATGTGCTCATTCAAATTAAATTAATATATCAAAGAGGAATGGAATGCATCCGTTGGAAACCAGTCGATTAATTTCAATCGCTATGATTCCTCTTTGCACAGTCTTTAATACTTCAACGAATTGATTGCATCGATAGGTTTTTTTTGTTCAATCACGTCATTTTCTTCTTCCTGTTACCAAAAAATATGCCTCCCCACAGATTTCTGCCACACACAAACACATACTACATGGGCTGAAAAGTCCCGGGATTTTTCAATAGGTGACGCCACTAGAAAATGAACATGACTCATTTCGAGAGGCTCATCTGTCACTAGTTTATGTATGAAGTATCATGGCATTTCGTCCATTCATTTACAAGCTACAGTCGTTTGAGTGACGGACGCTACTTTTGCCTTCATAAGAAAAATGGAAAAACAAGAATATCTTGTTTCGATTAAACATTGTTTTTTAATGGGAAAAACTTGTGAACAATCATTGCAGTAGTTGCAGGAATATTATCCCACATCTGCTCCGAGAACAATGTTTAATCAAGACGCGATATTCCTGTTTTTCTATTTTTCTTATGAAGGCGAAAGTAGAGTCACTCAAACGACTGTAGCTTGTAAACGAATGAACAAAATGTCAAGATACTTCATACATAAACTAGTGACAGATGAGTCTCTCGAAATGAGTCATGTTCATTTTCTAGTGGTCTCACCTATTGAAAAATCCTGGGACTTTTCAAAAGCCCATGTACAAATGTCAATGGAAAAACCACTTTTTTGGAATTTAAATTACCTGAAACGTGGAGAGGTATGAAAATATCAGAAATGGATCGTGAATATAGACGCTTTACTAAAATAAGAAACACTTTCGATGTGATTATTATTATTATTCATTAAAAGTTGAAAAATGTGTGTATAGATATTTATTTTTATTTTTCTTCTTTCATTAAAATTATCTGCTTAATGCCCTCCTTAAACAAGCAATTATATTTTAAAAGCTTAATCCGTTTTATCAAAATTTTATTTATCCAAAAGAACGTATTTTAGTATTTGTGAAACATTTTATGAGTTAACTTTAAATTGTATGAAATCTATCTCTTTTTTTTTATGTTATGGCCTCATTTCTCATTACACTTACCGACGACTTCTTCCCATTCACGTGAAATAATTACATGTGAAAGGTCAAAAACACAATATTATATAAAGTAGATAAAACGTGGAAAATTCTCGATTAATTTTAACATGAACAATTTTGACTTAATTTAATGTTATAATTTTTGATCATGATCAAATAATAACAATAATAAGATAATTTGTCAGAAATTGGAAAGAGATTTAGTTAAAAATTTAATAACTTGTAATAATGTCTACCTACAGCTATTTTCAAACATTTTATAATTTCTACGTTCTATTTTTATCATTTCATATAAATATAATACAGCCCTAAGAAAGTATTACAATCATCATTTCAATTTTTAATGAGATTAAAGATTAATATTTTGTTCATACTTTTAAAGAGAGAGAGAGAGAAAAAAAAATAAATAAATGAATTAAAAAATTGATGATTCGAAAAGGAGAAGCCATATCATTCATTCTTTATATAATATATTATTATACGTATTATTGAGCAGAAATATTTATAATATAATTTTTCAAATTATCTATGAATCTGTACCATAAATGTTCTTTTCAAAAATTAAATTCTATCATTGTTTATCCCGATTGTGAATTATTTATTGAAAATGAAGCCTCCAATTCAAGGCTATCAAAGTAACTTATATGTTAATAGTGACATGAAACATTGATATTTTAATTAATTGTATGTTTAAATAAATAATTAAAATATATTGCAAAAACAAAATTGGTTATCTATCTTGATTATTTTCTTAATTAATGTTTTATTTAATTATTTTTGTGTAAATATATAATACCTATATATGAAAAGATGGTTGCATAGCTTTAAAGATATTCTCTGTAGAAATTTAATCTCTCATTAATAACCTTATATATTATCTTATTTTATTTGATATTTTCTTATTATATGTACGAGGTGTGTCTAAAAAGTTGGGTGAATGTGATATGATAAAAACATAAAAAGAGAATGTTAATTGTAAATACCCTTATTAACCTTCAAAATACTCTCTCCACTTGACACAACCCACTTCTAACAACGTTCGTATAACGCTTGAAAACTGTTGGAGAAGTCTCGATATGGAATAGTTCTCAGAGTAGCCGTCACAACGTTCAGGCCGGAAATCCACAATCCACAAGCAGGGCACCAGAAAACACTACTTACTGTGTCTTTGCTAATACCCAATTCTTCGACTATTCGTCGCAGAGTCAATCGCCGATCTTTTGTTAGCATCTCTCGTATACGTTCAATGTTTTCTGGTGCCCTGCTTGTGGATTGCCGGCCTGAACGTTGTGACGGCTTCTCCAACAGTTTTCAAGCGTTATGCGAACGTTGTTAGAAGTGGGTTGTGGCAAGTGAAGAGAGTATTTTGAAGGTTAATAAGGGTATTTACAATTAACATTCTCTTTTTATGTTTTTATCATACCATTCACCCAACTTTTTAGACACACCTCGTATATACTTGTATATTATTACTACCTAAACCTACATATATATAGAAAAAAAAAAGAATGAATAAAAACAAATCCATTTTCAACTACATTTCTTTCACTTTTATTTCATTTTTTTTTTATTATTTTATATTTCTTATTATTATTGTTAAAATTTGAATATTTACTACATATTTCTATCGAATTTTCATCCTGTTTATATATTTAGTATCATTATCATAATTAAAGAAAAATTTTCTCATTTAATACGCGCGTATTTGATGTTTAATACAAATACTTAAATAATTGTTTGTTTTTTTTCATGTCTAATAATAATAAATTACAAATTAATTTACAAATCCTGATTATTCTTATGTTACATATATATATATATATATACTTACTATTATGTATTTTGCAAAATTAAATCAACCTATTCATATTCTATTATTTTATATGCTCTAGATAATTGTATTTATATACCTACTAATTCATTGGACCATATCTATGCAATAACTTAAAATAAATAAATAAATACATATGTTAATGCATTATTTTAATATTTAAAATTTTTTAATTAAAAGTCTAAAATTAACAAATTATTGTAATATTTTAAAAGCAAACAAAAATATATTGAAATTTATATATTGTATAAAAAGTGCTGTGCATAATTATCGCTTCACTTGTAATTTTACTAATATAATAAACTTAAAAAGTATTTCATCTTAATTAAATTAATAAAAATTATAAATTTTCAAATGAATAACAAATACTTTATTTTTGTAATTAATAAAAATAAAAACAAATCGGGAGAGTCTCCACTCGGCAATCTCGCAAATTTAAATTGGGCTAATACATAACATTATATTTAAATTAAATTTATTAATTATAAAATTATAAAATAAAATTAATGAATGATATTTATTAAACCAGAACGTGTTTGGCTCTTTGTTGATGGCACCGCGTCACGTGCTGGCGCGTGATTGGATTAAATAACATAATATATTATATTTAAATTAAATTTAATTAATTATAAATTATAAATTAAAAAAAAAAATAATATTTATTAAACCAGCGCATGATTGGCTCTTTGTTGATGGCACCACGTCACGTGTGGGCGCGTGAGATTTGAGGTGTTAAATAATTAATTCTGGTATACTTTCAGTGATTCAATCAAGCTGAAATTCTATATATAGCAGTTTTATACAAATTTTAATCATGTGAAAACCTATATCTTTATTTTTACGGTCACTTTAGAGGAAAAAAAATGAGAACTTTGTCGGTAATGACCCTCTTCCGGTTGAGCTATACATTTCTCAAAAGTGGATACAAAACTACGATTTTTGAATAATGCCCGTCTACCAAATTTCATGATTCTAGCTCAAACGGTTTTTGCGTAATCTTGTCTACATACATACACACATATACACACATATACACAGAGAGAGAGAGAGAGAGAGAGAGAAGACAGACAGACATTTTTCTCAACCCTAGTGAAAATGATTCAGGAACCTTCAAAACGTATAAAAACATCAAAATCTCTACATCGAAATTTTCGTGATCGCAAAACTATCACTGGCGAAATAATAAAAAGGATCTATTAATTCCATACTACCTTCATGCAGACCTCTTCTTACTGTAGAACTAGAATTTGGGTGTTCTGAGCATATTGCAACACACCACTCAATTGATTGCTTGTGAAAAAGCGATTTCTTATAGCAGCAAGTTGAATAGGTAAATCGGTTATCCCAGTGAGAGAGATTTGTACTTCTTGGACTGCCATGTCCTGGTCTTCTTGAATGATTTGCAATCTCTCGAAACTTTTGAAGAACACCATTGGATACAATTGAATGATGAATCTTAAGGCTCAATCCTTCTTCAGATAATATGTTATGACCCTAAAAGAATCGTTTCCGAAAAATGATAACTACGATTCATATTATCATTTAATTATCGTTTAAAAATCAATATGTGATTATTTTATAAAAATTAAAGTTATTGGAAATCAAAAAAATATTTTTTATTTGAAAAAAAAGAATTGTTTTTAAAATGTTGCTTAAAATACGTAAACTTACGAGAACCGATTATTTTAAAGAATTTTATTTTAATAAAAAATAATAATAATAATAATAATAATACTTTAATTGATTTTTGTTATTTGTGAGTATTTTATTATTATTTTTCTCACATATATATATACATACTATATTTATTTAATATTTTGATAAAATTAATAGTGATGCTATGATTTTGCACTGCAGTTTACATATTTGTATAAAATATTTGTACAATATATTATTATAGAATGTTTCGAACTATTATAGTGTTCGTTTTGTTTTTAATTTTTGTAGAATCCCTCAGAAGAATATTTAAATATTCTATTCGAGTCCAATTGAGCGTTTAAATATTCAAGACACATGCATCATGCGTTGATTTTTATTCTGATGCAACTTTGAAAATCGAAAACATTTTTAAGTTTGCCTCGGTTACTTGACATCAAATGCTTGTCTTTATTTGACTTATAAAATAAGAATGAAGAGATTCGATATCTTAAATTGTTGTGGGAGGGAGGAAGGGACGTGAGGGAAATAGGAGAAGGTAGGAATTGGATGGTTTGTGGTTCAGGATAGGGGCACTTGGAGAAATGTAGTTGCTGCGACCAAGAACTTTCGACTTCCGTAAAGCCACAGAAATATATAAAAAAATGTATTTCAAATTGTCTTATTATAAAATAAGATTTCAAATCTAATTTCTTTTTTAATAATATAACATCTGATTCCACAATTACCTAAAAATACTTAAAAATTATCAAATATCTTGTTTGTTATACAATAAATTCAACGATAGAAAAGACGTCAATAAAGTAAATTTTATGAAGAATTACAAATAAAAAATAAAAATCATACACTCTTAAAAAATGTATAGAATGAAATATAATATAAACTTCGGCGCTCTTCACACCTAAACGGGGGATCCGCTCCCTGTACCCCCGAGTGGTACATAGTATTTGGTTGAAAGTATTAAAAGGTTTTCATCCATTTTGTTTCAATCCGTATATTACATAAAACATTCCTTTCTTTTGGTGTTCTTATTTAAAATATATTTTAATTTAATCAGTAAATTAATTATATATTAGCGGAACAGTATGAGAGCACTCACACGCAAAGAAATTGAAACGCAAAAGATTGAAATGTATCTATTAATGCAATAAAAAACAGATATAGAGATCTGTCCGTCCGTCCGTCCGTCTGTTTAGATGTGTACAGCTTGAACGGCTCAACGGATTTTGATAAAATTTGGTATATTTACTTAATGCATCTGTATGATGAATTGATCAACTTTTGGTGTATATCCAGAATTCTATCGACGATAGGAAGGGAAGGGTTAATTTCACATGAGGAGATTTTTTACATATCTCCACGAATCATGCACTTTGTATTGGTTTTATCCTCGGGAAAATCATCTTCATTAGTTTTTTCTTAATTTATAATTATATGTCGTCACCCAGCCCTTCATGACGTCACAGCCAGCGCCTCCTTATATATTATAAATACAATAAAATTAAATATATTTATGTTATATCCCATATCTGTTTTTTATTCCATTAATAGATAAGTATATTAAAGCTATTTGAAATTGTTTCTGTATAATGAAGTATTGGTTACAATCCTATACGTAGTTTATCTTTAAAAAAAAAAAAATAAAAGGATGCTGTGTAGTTAACTTAATCTAGATCGTATGTACGTATTTGTATAATATTCATTGAACTAATTATAATTTCAATTTTGATTCCAGGGTGAAAATGAAGCCAGGCGAGTGGCGCTAAAAGAATGACCCGGTGGCCCCGGCTGGCCGTGGGGCTGCTTTGGGTGGCTTCCCTGGCCACTGGTTATGTCCTCGTTTTACCTGAAGGGACGCCACCAGGGACTGCACTCTTCGATGCAGGCCTTCCAGGACGTCTCCGATACCGTATCAATGATCAACGAAGTGGACCTTGGGTATCTCGATTGTTCCAACTGGAGCCGTATTCGGGTTTGGTGAGAATCCGGGAGACACCCGACTGCCATTCGGCCCATTATCCACGACTCTTCACTGCCTGGCTTGACGCCTGGGCCAACGTTTCACGAGGCCTCGATTTTTATTCCTTGCCGTTACGTGTCTTCCTCGCTTGCGATGATTTGTCAGAAAGACTCACAGATGCTGACCGATGGCGAACAGAGACCTACGCCTCTTTCCAGGTAAAAATTTCATTTCATTTCATTTCATTTAATGACGAGAAAAGGAGAGACAATTTTAAGAAAAATATAATCTTACAATGAGAATAAATACAACATTCATTAATAAATATATTTAATTCTTTTTTTTTTTACAAATTTTATATAATTAAGCATATTGGAGAGTAAAAACAAAAAGCAAAAAAAAAAAAAAAAAAAAAAAAAAATAGTGGGAATCTGATCAGATACTTTTTAAGATATATATTTTGAGAATTAGATAAATAATGTAGAGAGGAAAAATTATTTAAATGAAATAAAATTATTTAATTTACAGAATGAAAATGTAATTTTAATCAAAATAAGACACAATGTTTTTGATTAAAATGTTTTCAAGATTTATAATTACAATATATACACATTAATTTTAATATTAAGTCTATATGTCTGTATGTCTGTCGCCAAAAATTTTCGATTTTTTAAAATTTTGATTCGAGTAGAGCTTAAAAAAGTGTAAATGCAAAGTGGTCTTGGTTAAAGTTATAATATATGGGAAATTATCAATTTTGAACGCTGATTTGACCATGTTCCCAACCAAATTTTAAAAAACCAAGATCACTTTACAATTACACTTTTTTAAGCTCTACTCGAATCCAAAATCAAAATTTAAAAAATCGAAAATTTTTGGCGATAGACACACAGACATATAGATTTTATAAACGAACTGAAAGTTCGTTGAAAATGTGTTTGCATTATTCTCTCTATGACATTATGATAATTATATAAGTATATAATTATATTTATATTTTTAAAGAAGTTAAACAGTACAAAATAATAATATAATTTCATTTCATTTTATTTTTTATTATATTCTATCTAATTAAAGATTTTTTGTTAAAAATAACTTCATAAAGAAATATTAAATAAAATTAAATTATCGAAACACTTAAAAAAAAACAAGAAATGATTATTAAAAATTAATTAAATATTTTTTCTTAAATTAACAGATTCATATTGTTTTTCATGATATTATCTGTTTTACTAATATTAATGTTTACTATTATTATTATTAATAAAATGAATACCAAAAAAAGGTAAAGTTTTTCCGATTTGGCTCTTAAACATTTTCGATTTCAATTTGGCTCTAACAAATAACAAGTATCACCAAGTGTGACCACCCCTGTCCTATGATAAATGATTCAAAAAATTTAGAAATTTTGATTTATAACATTTATAAAGTATAAATTAGTTCAAAATTAATGATAATTAAAAATGAATGAAATTGATTGCAATTGAAATAAATGAGTGGATGGCTTTTTTTATCCAGGTGCCTGCGAGTCCTGAGGATCGTGTGTGTCTCCGTCGTTCGCAACTTGTGGGTGGCCTGCGTGACTTGGTCCCTCGAGAGCTTGCCTCATGCCGCCTTGCCTTTCTCGGTACCAGCGATTTACGTTTTATCGTTGAACCCAAGGCTGGCGATTTAGTGGCCGCTGAAGATGTCTGCCTATCCGAAACGATGTGGAAAGTCTCTATACTTGTCCGATATCACTGCCCAGAGGACATTTCTAGGTAATTGCATCGCCCCCACCAGAGAAATATTTATATATTAGTTTTTCACAACTAAAAATAAATAAATAAATAATTATTTTAGTAAATTATTAAAGCTTTGGTGGCTGTTTTTATTTAGAAGGGAATTTTGTAAATAAAACTACATATTGATATTTGTTATTGTAAATTTATTAATACACAACGTTTAGCAACGAAGTAACAATCGAAACGTTGTGTATTTTTTGTAGTGCAGAAGTAGCAATCGAAACGTTGTGTATTTTTGTATTTTTTTGATTAAATTTACAATAACAAATATCAATATGTAGTTTTATTTACAAAATTCCCTTATAAATAATTATTTTAGTCATTTGAACATTTCTTTTTTTTTTAAATGTTATTCTGCTATATCTTTTCTGTGATCTAATACTTTACTATGTTAATAATAATGTTTTGGTTCCGATCTATGATTTCACTTTCTTTTTTAAAATTATATCCGGAAAATTAAACTACAAAAATGCTTATGCATATAACATACTATATAAGTATTATTACTTAACGTCCTTGCATTTCCTTCCATAAGACCTTGGAATTTAAGCTACAATAAATTTTTCCTATATTAACACTAAGATAGGTAACTATTTTTTATAAAATAGTTTTTAATGAATAATAAAAAATAAAAATAAATTAAGTATTATTTTCTTTTTTCATTCATCATTTTAGATTTGTTGTGGTTGGTGTTTTGGAGCATCGTCTTAAAATTGTTTATCATCGGCAATGGTTTGATGAGAAAGAATTGGCACACCGGGTTCGACGTGAATTATCTAATCAGTCGCCTCATTTCGATCAAGCGCTCTATATTGTCTCTGTTCCTGAAGAAAAACCACCCGGACTTAAGATTGCCAAATTAGAAGCTCGTGATCCTGAACATTCACCGGTTTGTAATTATAATCTATTTTCTTTTAAATTAACATTAATTAATATTATATTAATCATTTTTAGAATCATACAAATCAATAATTTATACAATTCGTGTTGAATGCAATTTTTTAAAATATATATAATTTTGATACATTTTTTTTTCTTCTAATACTAATAGAAATATAAACTAATTTTATAATATAAGGGAATTTTATAAATAAAACCACATATTGATATTTGTTATTGTAAATTTATTCAAAAAATACACAACGTTTCGATTGCTACTTCTGCAGTCGCTTGATAACGATTGCAGAAGTAGCAATCGAAACGTTGTGTATTTTTTTGAATAAATTTACAATAACAAATATCATTTATTTACAAAATTCCCTTATAAATAAAAACAGCCACCAAACCTTTAATAATTTAATTTTTATAATATATTTTTATGTTTTAGCTCACTTATTCTCTTGTGTCTTTAATTGATGCTCGTTCACAAAATATGTTTACAATGGACAGTACTACAGGAACAGTGACAACTGCCACACGTCTTGATAGAGAACTCGTGGATACTCATTATTTTCGAATAACAGCAACCGATGATTCTTTCCCGCCACGATCTGCTACCACAACATTACAGGTTTAAAAAAAATTGTACACTACTTATACAATTAAAAACATAAAAAAAAATAAATTGAAAATCTCATGAATTTTTTTTTTTTTATTATCAAAGTTGTGACCTTTCCAAGTATAGCAATTGGCTCTTATGCAATTCTTTTGTCAATAGGTGAATGTCCTAGACACCAACGATCATGCGCCTGCTTTCGAATCTCCTCATTATGAAGCTACAGTTCGAGAAGCTGTCCCTATCGGATCTACTGTTATTACAATCCGAGCAACCGATCAGGATATTGGAAAAAATGGAGAGGTAAACATTGATATATAATTTCGGTAATTGTTTAGTCTAACCGATGTATATATGATGGATTTTAATAAAACTTTACTAGTAGATTCCTTTTTTTTTTTTTTTGATTCCAAACAAATTTTCCTTAAGAAGTTTGTGCCGGTCGCTTCTAGTTTACGAAATAAAAATTATTAAAGTTTACATATAAACTAATTAATTATGAATAGGCAGCCATTTAATAATGTTTCATTGACTAATTCACTAATTATTAACTTATTAACTAATTTTTGATTTTTATAAGTTCGATTTGGATATAAGAAGATTAATAATTAATTAAATAATTTTCCTCGAACTTATAAAAATCAAAAATTAGTAAAGCCCTCTGGTGGTCAAATAATAAAATATGGTAGCTAATTAGAATATCAATGGTTTTACTTATATGCAAACTTTAATAAGTTTTTACTTGTAAAATAGAAGCGACCGTCACATATTGCTTAAGGAAAGTTTGTTTGAAATCAAAAAAGGAATCCACTGGTAAAGTTTTATCCAAATCCATGATACATCGGTTAGACTAAACAATTATCATAAATTCTAATAAAATTTCTTTTTATTTATTTATTTAATTTAATCTTTTAGATTGAGTATCATATTGAAAATCAATGGGCGAGCGATGAAAAGGCCCAAGAAGAGAGTGCTAATGATGATGATGATGATGATAATGATGATGAAACTCATTCTTCATCCTCATCGATTGAAATTTTTCGCATTGATGCTAAATCAGGGGTAGTAACAACAAGAAGTCAACTTGATAGAGAAACAGCTTCCCAATATACGTTAATTGTAGTTGCTTCTGATCTAGCCTCTCCTACATCTGAAAGACATACTTCGACTGTATCGCTTCTAGTTCATGTTTTAGATGATAACGATAATTATCCTCAGTTTACAGAGAGAACATATTCAGTTCATGTGCCTGAGGATGCACCATGGTCATCCAATCCGATTTTTGCCACTGTCAAGTAAGCTAACAACCATTTATTCGATCAATTTTTATAATATATAAATTTTTTAATTAATTATTTATTCTAAAGATCTTTTTTTTTTAGATTTATTCTATACTTTCATTTTTTTATATTTATGTTAAAATAAATTTGTAAAATAAATATTTATTTTTATTTTTAATGAGAAAATTTATTAAACTATTTAAATTATTATTTTATAATTTGAGTCAAATGGTCTCGTTTCAAAATTAATACCATTCAAATAATAATTTTATTTTCTTATTAAAAAGTTTACTGATTATTATTTATTTTTCAATTCAAGAAATGTTTAACCATTTATACTTGATAAAAACATAATTTCATAAATAAAATAATTATTGATTATTTTTTCTTAGGGCGACTGATGCAGATGTTGGTCCTAATGCTGCAATACGATATGCAATTATTGGAGGAAATGTTCAAAATCAATTTAGTATTGACCCTCTAAGTGGTCAAGTATCTCTTGTTAAACAACTTGATTATGAAACAACTCGAAGTTATCGATTAATAATACGTGCTCAAGGTAAAAAAAGAAAAAAAAATTCACACAAGTAAAAGTGTTGTTTTATTTATTTATTTTTTTTTTTTTTTGATAAAAGGAAGAATTTGCACTAACTTTTCTCTCACCATTATTACACTAATATTTCAGAAAATTAAACATTTCTAATATTTTTAGATGGTGGTTCACCAAGTCGTTCCAATACAACCCAGTTACTTGTTTCTGTAAAAGATGTAAATGATAATGCTCCTAGATTTTATACAACGCTCTTTCAAGAAACTGTACCTGAAAATGTTCCTATCGGGACTTCGATAGTGCGAGTAAGATTTTTGTTTTTTTTGTTTTTTTGTTTTTATACCCTTTTTCTTTTTCTTTAAAATAAATAATTTTAAAATTTTAATATTTCATTTTTTAAGGTGCAAGCTTATGATGCTGATGAAGGAGAAAATGGCCGCCTTAAATATTCCTTATCTGAAAGAGATACAATGGGTACTCCAAGTTCTAATTTACCACTTGGAATTGAAGAACGAACTGGATGGGTGGTCACCACTGCTACCCTGGATCGTGAAAATCAACCAAAATTTCAATTAACTGTAGTAGCTTCTGACTCCGGTGATCCATCTCGTTCTGCAACAGCATCTCTTGCTATTGTAGTTCAAGATGTCAATGACAATGATCCTGTTTTCGAATCCAAGGTAGATATTTACTATTATTTAAATGAAATTAATAAATTGATAAAGAAGAAAAAAATTATAATAAATGATTTTATTGAAAGGTCTATGAAGCTGTTATTTCTGAAGATTCTGATCCAGGAACTCCTGTAGTTACTGTAGCTGCTTCCGATAAAGATGAAAATTCAAGGTTCATTTATTATTTAATACTTTTTTGTTGTTTTTTTTTTTAAAACTGTTGAATATTTACAATTTGTTTATTGTTTAGATTACATTATGAGATAACATCTGGAAATACAAGAGGAAGATTTTCAATAGCTTCTCATAATGCTCAAGGAGTGATTGCAATAGCCCAGCCATTAGATTATAAACAGGAAAGACGTTTTGTTTTGACAGTTTCTGCAACAGATTCAGGAGGACGAAAGGACCATACCACAGTTTATGTCAATGTGACTGATGCTAATAATAATGCTCCAATGTTTGAAAATACTCCATATACAGTGTCAGTGTTTGAGGATGCTCCTGTAGGAGCAACTATACTTGTTGTACTTGCCACTGATAATGATGTTGGTGTCAATGCCCAAGTGTCATATTCACTTGATGAAGAAACAGATTTCGCTATTAATGCACAAACGGGTGCTTTGACAACCATTCGTCCTCTAGACAGAGAAATTCAATCATCTTATTTATTAACTGTCACTGCAAAAGATGGTGGAAATCCACCATTACAAGATACAACTGATATAGAAATAGCCATAGGGGATATTAATGATAATGCTCCTACATTTCTTCAGCCCACATACTCTGCTGCTATACCAGAAGATGCGTTAGTAGGGACTTCAGTTGTCCAGGTTTGTATATATATATATATATACAAAAGTTTTTTATTTCAAAATTAAATTTATATCAAATTTACAATGAAAAACAATGTACTTATATGTATTATTAAATATTTTTAGGTTTCTGCACAAGATATTGACAGTGGTTTTAATGGAAAAGTTCGTTATGCTTTAAACAATGATGGAGAAGGAAGTTTTGCAATTGATCCTCCTAGTGGCCTAATAAGAACTGTAAAACCTCTAGATCGGGAATCTGTTGCCGTTTATAATTTGGTTGTAATTGCAGTTGATCGAGGAACTCCAGCACTTACTGGTGATTTTCTTAATTTACATTAAAAATATTAAAACAAATGTATAAGTGTTATTTATTAAATAATTATTATAGATCAACTTATTATTTTTTGATTTATTAGTTTATATATTATTAATAAATTGAATTTTAATTATTTTTTAGGAACTGCTGAAGTTATTGTGAAAATTGATGATGTAAATGATTCGCCTCCAGAATTTGAAAGTGATCGACTTATACTTTATGTTAAAGAAAATTCACCAGTCGGAACGAAAGTTGGAGAAATATATGCTAGAGATCCTGATGAAGGAGTTAATGCAGTTGTCCAATATAGTATAATTGGTACGTTTTATTAATATAATTATGTATTTATTTTATTTTAATTTTTTTCTATATTTCTTTTAAAGGTGGAACAGACTCAGATTCTTTTTCTTTGGTTACCCGACCTGGAGGTGATCGCGCTGAATTATTAACAATGACAGAGTTAGATTATGAGTCGCCTAGAAAAAGATTTGAAGTTATTGTAAGAGCTTCATCTCCACCATTGCGCAGTGATGCAAGAGTTGAGGTTTTAGTGACTGATGTTAATGATAATGCACCAACACTTCAAGATTTTCAAGTATATAATATTGATTGATGATTGATGATTGATTAGATAATTATTTTCTAACAAAATGTTATTTTTAGGTAACGTTCAACAATTTTAGAGATTGTTTTCCATCCGGACCGATTGGCCGTGTTCCGGCTTTTGATGCTGATGTAAGCGATCATCTAGTTTATACGATTCTCTCAGGCAATAATGCCAATCTAATCCGGCTCAATTCTTCTTCTGGAGAAATCACATTATCACCTCAATTAAATACTAATGTACCTAAACTTGCAACTATGGAACTTTCTGTAACAGGTATTCATATATTTTTAATTTTAATTTAAAATAATCATTCAATATCATATCATTAATATATTTTATATATTTTATTTTAGATGGTGTAAATACTGTAAAGGCTGTGATGCAATTATCTGTACGGCTTGTAACAGAAATGATGCTTCTTCATTCAGTCACTGTTCGACTCGCTGATATGACAGCACAGGCATTCCTCTCTCCTCTGCTTAATTTTTTTGTGGAAGGATTAGCAGCTATTATCCCATGTCCTAAAGAGAATATTTTCATCTTTTCTATTCAGGTAAATATTTATTTAAAAAAAAAAAAAAAAAAAAGATATGTACTTAATTGATTTGCTTAAATTAATTGTTTTTTTTTTATTAATATTCTAGGATGATACAGATGTATCGTCAAGAATATTAAATGTCAGTTTTTCCGCTCGCCATCCTGGATTATCATCTGAAGAATTTTTCAGCCCACAATACTTGCAAGAAAGAGTTTATTTAAATCGTGCTATATTAGCAAGACTTTCAACAGTTCAAGTAAGTATATATAACTTGAACAATTTTTTTATCTTATTTATCAAATTTACAACTATTAAACTAAATAATAATCAATAATAATTAGGTTCTTCCTTTTGATGACAATCTTTGTGTAAGAGAGCCTTGTCTTAATTATGAGAAATGCATCACCGTTTTGAAATTTGGAAATGCATCTGGATTCATTAGTAGTGACACTGTACTGTTTCGGCCAATTTATCCAGTAACTACATTTGCTTGTCGGTGTCCAGTTGGATTTACTGGTAAATATTAACACGATTTAATATATTTTAATTTATTTTTCTAAAACTTATATAAATTGTTTAATAAATTTAAAAATATAATTTTACAATTTTAGGTTCCCGTGAACATTATTTATGCGATCGGGAAGTTGATTTCTGTTATTCTAGTCCATGTAAAAATGGTGGTACTTGTAAAAGAAATGAAGGTGGCTATTCTTGTATTTGTCCTCCAAATTATACAGGTAATTTTCAAAAAAGAGATATAATCTATATATTAATAATAAATTAAATTGTTTGGTTTTTTTTTTTTAGGGAATGATTGTGATATTGACACTCGAAAAGGAAATTGTGATTCAGATATTTGTAAAGCCGGTTCCACATGCCATGTGAAATCAGATGGAGGCTTTAAGTGTACTGGATGCCCAGCACTTACCTCTCATGAACATTATACACCATGGTGTGAATTACGAACGAGAAGTTTTTCTAAAGGCTCTTTCCTTACTTTTCCATCTCTTCGTCAAAGGCATCGACTCTCAATTGATTTACGATTTGCTACCCAAAGCAACGATGGACTTTTATTATATAACGGACGTTATAATGATCAACATGATTTTATCGCACTTGAAATTATTGATGGGGATATTGTTTTCTCATTTTCTTTGGGCTCGCAAATAACAAAAACATTGGCGACTATTCAAGGTGGAGTCGGTGATGGTCAATGGCATCATGTTTCCGTACAATATTTCAATAAGGTAAAAAAAACAAATTAATTACACCAATAAATAATAATATTTATAATTATTAAAGACTATCTTTAAATAAACATGTATTTATTAGGAGTTAACAATATTAGTATATATATAATAATATCAATATAGGTATGTTATTATATAACTAAAAATGTCAATTGTTTTTTATTAGTGTGTGAAATTTGTTCTTATTATTAGTTAAATATTAATATTAATATATTAAATTCAACGTTTTTAAAAAATAATTTAATTGTATTTTAGACTGCAACTGTGAGTATTGATCATTGTGATACAGCACTTGCAATAAAAGCTGGCTCAACTTTAGGCCCTAAATGGGCTTGTGCAAGTCATTCGTGGCACGAACTAGAAGACAGGTGAAAATTAATTATTATATTTTATTAATTTTATTTTTAAAAACAAACAAAAGAAAAATATATTGATCATTTCAATTATTATTTTCAAAAATTTTTAACTTTATATATTCACTTTTAAACAATATTATTTTTAAATTTATAATATATACTTACTTTATATATTAAAATTCTTTTAAAAATTAACTAATTAATTACTATTAACTTATAGTTTGCTTGTATTTAATAAAAAAAAAACACTAAATTATAGTAATCTATAACATTAAAATTAAATAAGTGCGAACAGATCTAAATTTTCACAATTTTATAATAGTATTATTATTATTATTATTATTATTATTTAGAGAGAGAGAGAGATATATATAATATTAAAAATAAAACGATTAATGTTTTTAAAGGTGTGCTCTTCTAACGGAAACTTGTCATCGCTTTTTGGATTTAACTGGACCACTGCAAATTGGAGGATTGCCATATTTGCCCACTCCATTCCAAATTAAAAGCCAAGAATTTACTGGATGTATTAGTGATCTTCATGTTGATCATCATTTGATTGATTTAAATAGGTAATATTTCATTTTTAAATAAATATACTTTTATAAATTACAATTAATATACAAAAAGTATAATATAATAATAAAATAAAAATGTACAATTTCAGTTTTGTAGCTGATAATGGCTCAATTGCTGGATGTCCTCAACGTCAAGATTTTTGCATTTCTAATCCTTGCCAGCATGGAGGGACTTGTATTGAGGGATGGGGCTCTTACATTTGTCAATGCATTCAGACATATGGTGGCAGAGATTGTCAACATGAAGTAATTCTCCTCCTACAATCTTTTTAGTTCTATTATTTCATTTTAATTATCAATTGTTTTTCATTTATTTAGATTGGACTACCTTGGCGATTTCAAGGAGATGGTGTCATATCATTTAATCCTCTTTTACGTAATATTCAACTTCCATTTAATGTTAGTCTTTCGGTCCGTACTCGGCAAATTGAAACATTTCTTTTTAGTATTCAAATTGGAAATGAACCTCTCGTACTCTCCGTATGTATTATTGTTATTTTTATTATTTTTTTTTTTAACAAATATTTTGATGAGATTAAAAATTCACAATTGATTATTCTAATATTTTATTGTGATTTGTAGATTTCTGGAGGGTTCGTCGAATATACCTTTAACGAAGATAGCTTGTCTCTTCCTTTTCCTGTTAATGATGGCGCTTGGCATCATATTCAATTGAGTCTTGGACCTGGAGATGCACAACTTTTTCTTAATCATGGCCAAAGAAGTTTCTCTGGTCCTACTTCAGCTAAAATTCAAGGGTTACCGATTAATAAAATTGTAATTGGTGGACCTGATCCTACAGAAGGCATTTTCAATGTTGGCCAAGGTTATTTTGAAGGATGCATTCAGGTATAAATATATAATAAATTTTTCATTTATATATACATAAAATAGAATATAATATCTATCCATATACGAGAATATTATATTTATAATATTCGATAATCAAACCTAAAAAAAAAAAAAAAAAAATATTTGTGACTTGATCCTTCAAATATTCATTATAATTTCAGGAACTTCGCGTAGGGTCAACGCAAACGCTTCTTCAACATCCAGATGTAAATCAAAATGTCACGATGGGCTGTTTAGAAGGCGATCCTGGTGTTTGTTCGCCAATTGGCACTTGCCCTGAACATAGCACATGTCAATCTGCTTGGGAACGAGTTTCTTGCTCATGCAATTCCGGATATGTTGGCGAATCTTGTGTTCCCGTATGTCAAATCAATCCATGCGCCAATGGTGCTCGTTGCATTGAGACCCCCGAAACCACGAGAGGATATAAATGCGTTTGCAATGGAACTGAATATTCAGGTATAATTTAATTTATTTATTTATTTTTATTAATGTATTTTATTTATTTGAAATATCTATCTATCTATCTATCATATATTTATATATATATATATATATATATATTGAAGGTGAATATTGTGAAGAACATGTAGATCAACCTTGTCCTATATCTTGGTGGGGATATCCTATATGTGGACCATGTCATTGTGATGTCGAAAATGGTTATAACGCAGATTGTAATAAAACTACAGGCCATTGTTACTGCAAGGTATTTTACTGATTTAATACAAACATTTAAACAAAAAAAAAACTATTGAAGAGACAACTTTTTTACATTTTGTTTTACTCATGTCTTTGTAGGAAAATCATTATCAACCAAAAGGAGCACACGAATGCCTTCCATGTCAATGCTATAGTACTGGATCTTTTGGACGCTCGTGTGAACCTCATACAGGTCAATGTCGATGCAGAAATGGAGTTATTGGTCGAAGATGTGATGCTTGTCCTAATCCATATGCTGAAGTAACATTAAGAGGATGTGAAGTCGTTTATGATGGTTGCCCTCGAAGTTATTCCGATGGATTATGGTGGCCAAGAACTGCTTTTGGCAAAGTATCCATTGAGCCGTGTCCTACGGGAAGCAAAGGAAAAGCAAGTCGATCTTGTGATGAAACACTTGGTGGATGGCAACTTCCAGATCTTTTCAATTGTACCGGAGATCGTTTTATGGACTTAAGAAGACTGGTAATTTAAAAAATGTCTATTTAAATGTATTTATTCAATATTTTTTGACTAAATTTTAATTTTAAATTTTCAGTTGGCTCAATTAGATTCAAAAGAACTCCAAGTCACGACATATGTAGCAGTTAAAGCAGCATCTGGTCTCCGACAAGCGGTCACACGAACACCTCAACTTCATGGGGCAGATATTTTAGTAACAGAAGAACTAATTCGTTTATTAGTTGATCATGAAATTCACTTATCGGGCCTTAATCTTACTCATGCACAGGATAAAGATTTTGTTGAAGTAAGAATTTAATTTTAAAATGTGTTAAAATTTTTTTTTAAAGTATAATTATATATATAAAATGAGATAATTTTTTTTTCTATTATAGAATTTAGTTATTGCTGGAAGTGTAATAACAGAACCCAAATATCATGATCTTTGGCGTAGAATTGAAGAAATTACTGGCGAAACAGCCTCGGAGCATTTAATTAATGCATTTGATCATTATGTGACAACGCTTGTTACAACCCAGCATGACACATATACAAATCCTTTTGAAGCACTTGGGCCTAATATTGCTGTTGGACTGGATTTAGTAACCTCAGAGAGTTTATACGGCCATGAATCACCTACTCGAACCAATGTAGGTATTCCAGATGAAAGAGTGATCATTGAAGATACAGCTTCCTTTTTAGGTCCTGCTTTACAGGTAATTATTATAATTTATTTATTTAAATTAATTTAATTATTCATAATTTATTAATTTTATTAATTCTATTCAATTTTTTTTTTTTTTTTTTTTTAATTTTAGCTGGCAATAAAAAGTCCTACAGAATGGGCAGATAGTCCAACAATAGCTTTTCCAAAATATAACAATTATCTTTTAGATAAATCAAAATTTGATATTCATTCTCGAGTACTGGTCTCACTTGCTCTTTTAGGATTCCCCTCTCCAAATAAAAGTAATTTTTTTTTTTAAATAATGTATTAATAAATTTATTTCAAGCATTATTGGTTATCTATTCATTTAATTTGTTTTGTTTTAGACGTTGTGACTGATAGTAAATTTCCTGGAGGACCTTCTCGCCGAAAAGCTGTTTTAGGATATGCTCAATTCCGGCATGCAGGATCCCTTCTCCCTCGACGTTTCGATGATACCATTGCTCGAAGATGGGGAGTTGAATTAAATGTCGGTTCACCTGTCATTGTGACTGCTTTATTAATTCCTCCTGCAGAATCTGGTCATAACGAGGAGAAGAAACCTCTTTTATTAAATTCGGGAGCCATGTTACCTTCTCCGATAGTTTTTCAAATTTGGCTTTCCACAAATATTACTTCACGTTCTAATCCCCAATGTGTTCATTGGACATCTGCACGGGGTTTTGGCGAGTGGAGTCGTTCGGGATGCCAGACTCAAGTACCTGAAGATCTTAGTCCTGATTCTGTCACTGGTGTACTGCTTGTTAATTGCACATGCACACATCTATCCGCATTTGCTGTTCTTATAGATGAAGTCGATATTGAGGTAAATTCAAGATAAATATATTTAATTTGATCCTAAATATATATATATAAATTGTTTAATTTTATTTTAGTATGTTCCGGAACCATCTGCATTGGAAGATGCAGTTTCATGGACTGCACTTACTGTAGCAGTATTTCTTCTCTTAATTGCTTTATTAGTACTCACATTAATACGCGGTTTACAAACGAATAGCAATTCAATTCATAAAAATCTTGTACTTTGCGTACTTTTAGCCCAGGCTGCATTCCTCATATCACTTAAATCTCGTCGAGTAATTGTACAACATGAGGTAAATATACATAAATTGTAGAAATATAAATGTATACTTTAAAGCAGAGGTTCCCAATCTTTTCTGGTTTGCGGCTCCCTAAATAATCGGATTTTTTAATATATTACATCAGATTTTTATATAAATTTTTTACTTTCTTGAAAAATTGGAAAACTTTCCTTTTTTATAAGCTATTACCCAATTTCAAGTATTAGAAAATTTAATTGAATATTTTGCGAAGCCCTAATGACGGCATCGTGGCTCCTCGGGGAGCCGCGGCTCACACTTACTTTGAGAATCACTGCCTTAAATTATAAATAATATTATAATATGTATTACAAAAATTAATAAAAATTCACCATAAAATAAAAAATAATTTAATTCAATATTTAAATTTAATAAGTATCAAAAAATTCTTCTAATTTTTTCATTTAGTCAATTTTTCTATTTTAATTAATTTTTAATAAATTTACAAAATTATCCCTGAAATCTGTCAAAATTAAATATAGTAGTAAACTATACTAACTAACTATAACAATTTTAAATTATAAAAAAAAATTATAGAATTCGGTAAATCTCAAATTTAGAAATTTTTAAATGATACTAAAACGATAACTTTAATTAATTATTCTAATATTTTTTTGTTTTTATTTCTTTTCAGTTTCCATGCAGAGTGGCTGCTATGATTCTTCATTATGCCTGGTTATCAGCTTTTGCGTGGACTTTAGTTGATTCTATCCATCTTTATCGAATGTTAACTGAAATGAGAGATATAAACCATGGACCTATGAGATTTTATTACACTTTAGGATATGGCTTAAGTGCAGTTATTGTTGGTTTAAGTGTTGGTGTTAGAGCAGATCACTATGGAAATTATTTGTTGTAAGTTTGGATAATATTTTTTTACAAATTTATTGATTTATTTATTTTATATTTTTATTTATTATTTATTTTTTTAGTTGCTGGTTATCATTATATGAATCAGTTGTTTGGAGTCTGATTGGACCGATCTGCACAGTTGTTTTAATTAATTTATGTGTTTTGATATTAAGCATTCGAGCTGCATTTACTCTTAGAGACCATATTATGGGATTTGGAAATTTAAGGTTTTATTTATTATTATTATTATTATTATTATTATTATTATTATTATTTTTAATTTCAAAATAAATTATTTTTGTTATTTTTTTTTTTAGAACATTACTTTGGCTTTCGGTGGTCTCTTTACCATTGCTCGGTGTAACATGGGTTCTTGAAGTACTTATGGCTAGTGAGCCACATCCGATTCTAAATGTATCTGTATCAGCTGCCTCCCTCACTCATGCTATTTTTGCTCTCATTGGCTATTGTCTGTTGAATGCTCGTGTTCGTCGAAATTTATTAGCAAGTATCCGAAGATGTATGGGTCAAAAAACGAGCATTGAAAGTAGTGAAGTAACATCAAGTCAGCCTGTGAGTGCACAACCAGCAACGGTATGTAAAATATATTCATTGATTGATTTATATGAATAATATATAAAATGATTTATTATTGGTTGGTATTGCAAGTAAAGTAATAAATTAATTTCTTTTCAATAGCGATCTGCATTGGCTTATCATAGTGCTACTTATGATCCTGCTGCTTGTCGTCATGTCGGCATTTCAACATCTTCAACAACATCTCGATCTACAAATAAAACAAGTAGCAGTCCATATCGTAGCGATACACAATTAAGGCATACATCCACCTCTACTAGTAATTATAATTCCGATGCAGGCCAATTTACCCGGGGAATTGGTCCTGGAATTGGAAATAGCAGTGGAGGTCAGATGCTTAGTAGCAGTGGAGGTGCTGATAGTGGTGAACCTCAGTCACGGAATGATCATCATCATTCTTCACGACGGCATAAATCTCATCGTGGAGCACAAGATTCAGAATCTGATTCAGATGCATCACTTGACGATGGAAGAAGTCTGGAGCTGGCTTCCAGTCATTCCTCGGATGAAGATGACAGCACACAACATCGAAGTGTTGGTATGTTAAAAGAAATAACATATCTTATAAATAAAAAATAATCAAATCTTATTTAATTTAATTATTATTGATTTCAGGTGTTTCAACGCTTCCCTCCGCATCTTATTTGCCTAATATTCGGGAGGATCCTGGACCAACTGCTTCTGGATTAATTTCAGCAGCACCTCAACTTAATATTGTAAACAAATCACAATTATTTCCAAATCTTAAACCAATGTATGCTCCACGTTGGTCAAGTCAATTGCCACCAGAACCATATTTTGCCTCAACAGCAAGTAAGTCATTTGATTTATTATATCTTTAAGTTTTTTCTTCTTTTTAATATGCATTAGTTAAAATAACTATTTTTTTATTTATTTATTTATTAAACAGTGTTAGAAGGAACATTACCGGCTGGACGTTCAAGCCAATGGTCTGGAACTGGATCTGACAATGAGGCTTGTAGTCCGAAACCTTTAGCTCCATTGGAGAATTTTCATGAATTGGCTGATCAGGGGAGTGAAACGGAAGAAAAGATGCATTTAGGAGACAAATACCTTTTTCCATATACAGGTAAAAAAATATTTATTATTTTTTTGTTTTAGCAATCGTAAGTTTATTATATACGTATATGTATAATAAAACTCAAACTCAACACACACACACACACGTTATCTATTATCTATGATCTTTTTTTTAAATTATTTAATAATGTAAAATATTTAAACTTATTAAAACATACATCATCTACATCTTATGTTGAAGCTGAAGAAGATCATTGTGGAAATGGCTACGGTCGGGTGCCACCTGAACAACCAAGCACTCGAGCCTCTCCCAGTCCTCTTCTTCATCCTTCAGCAATGCTGGTCTCTTCTCCACCTGCTATCGAGCCTGAGTGAGTTTCATTCATGTCATTCATTCTTTATAAAAGTATAAAAGTAAATATATTTCGAGATTCTTAATTTTCAAATCATTTTTTATCATTTAAAAAAAAAAATAACTCTTTTCAACTAAATGTTTTTTTAATAAATTTAAACACATATTATATTTTTTTTCAATGAGAATCTCGGAATTTATATGATAAAAAGATAGATGAATATTTTCCTCCTATTTGAGAATATATATATATACCTACAAATGTGGTGATGGTATTCTATTTCTTTTTCAAAATGTAAGAAAAAAATCATAGAATTTTTATTGATTAGGTTTAAAAAAATTTAAAAATAAAAAAAAGACATCAATAAGTTTCATTGAAATTATGTAGATTTTATTTATAAAAAAAATGCATGAATTCTACCAATGATTTTTTTATGTTTCCGCTCATTCAAGATATTTCCTATTCATTTAATGAAAACTTTTTCTTAAGATTTATTTCCTTCATTTATTGAAAATAAATTATTTTAGAATGACTATTTTGTTTGATAAATCTTAATATAGCATAACTATATAAATAATCATTTTAAAAGGATAATTCTTATTTATGCATATTTTCATGTAAGAATTTAATCTTTTGTTTGTTAAATAACTAAAATAGTAAAATATCTTGTACGTGCTTCACTTGACCAACTTTAAAAGCCCTCTCTATCGGAGCAGCTTTCCTTGGAAACAAAAACTATAAAAACAAGAAACTTGTCTTTTTTTTTCTCTCCCTTCTATCGCATTTGCGTAACTTTTACATTCTTAGATATCATGTCTTTCGCCTTAAATCAGAACTTCACTAACATTTCTTTCTGGTTGTGGCTTTTTTCAGTTACTATACGATAAACAACTGGAACTTTAGGCCTTAAATGCATGGCTGGTGAAAGGTGAGTTGGATTCGATTATCCAAAAAAAAAAAAAAAAAAAAAAAAAATGGAATGGAAAAAAAATTATATTTTATCATTTTATTATTTCAGACGTGACACAAGTGAAACACCAGTTTAACTAGAAAAATTACAATTCAAAATAAAGAATATGAAAAAGAAATATAATTGAAGTGAAAATATATATGAGCTGTGGCCAGACACAGAACCGACCGACGATTTCAAATAAATTAATTTCCAAACAACATTATATTATATTTATATATATATATAGTATGAAAAAAAAAATATTTTTAAAACTTGAATTAAAATGTTATCTTTTTTTTATTTTTAGTTTATTATTAATTAATCAATTATTAATTATTACTTACTATACTTTAAGTGAAATATTTTGGGACAATGAATATAAAATTAATACTTTGTAAACTTCCGGTTTCCGGATATACACCAAAAGTTGATGAATTCATGCTACTGATGCATTCAGTTAATATATCAAATTTTATCAAAATCTGTTGAGCCGTTCAAGCTGTACACACACAATGGACAGACGGACAGATATCATGCTAAAAATACTTTTTTCTGTTAACAAAATGCATGATTCGTGAGAAAACAATACGTTCCCTTCGTATCGTCGGTCGGTAAAAAAGGCTCAATTTATAAATACCCACCAAGGATCGAATTGAATTCTACTAGAGATCTTTCTGTTCTCATTTTCTGTAAATAATTAGTTTAAATTTTAATCGATCTTTTGTATAATATTTCCCACTTGATTCCACCTGCCCCATTGGTTCCTTGTTGACCCGTGCGCCCCTGTGCCATGCGAATCGCACCTCGCACGCCGCTCCGCCGCACGGCTTTCTCACACTAGAATTAATCTATCATCTCATGTTGAGTCAAAAACAGCTACAATTCATTCCCTCTTCATTTATTTTTGTGAAATGTGATTGGATGATGTAAAAAAAAAAGACATTTTGATATTATCATTTAAGTGTATTTTTTATAATTTTTTTTTTTTTTCTTTCTTTTGTAAACTTCATTCAATCACATTAAGATTTTCATAAATTGACCTCTGTGAGGTAGACAAAATAAAACAAAAAACATTTAGCCATACAAAAGTAAATTTTAAATTAATTCTTAAATATTTTTGATTTAAATAATTTTTCAGTTTATTAATCTTTTATATATATATATATATATATATATATAATATATAATATATTTGTATTTGTCAATTTGCACTCCGTCCATTTATGGGAATTTCTTTTCACCCATATTTAGACATTTATTTAAAAAAATAGATTACATGCACAAAATTATAATAATTATATTATAAATATTTCTTAAATTAAATTTATTATTTTTTTGTCATTCTTATCCAGAAATATTTATTATTTCTTAAATTTTAAAGAAAAATTGAAATATTTATATATATAAAATAAATAAATAAATAAAATAAAAATTAACAGTATTATAATATAAATATTTATAATTTAAAATGCTATTGTATGGCATATTTATATAAAATTTTTTGTAGTTAGTTTTTTTGACTGATATATTTAATAATATCTTTTGATATTATAAATGCCATATTCAGTAAATATTTATAAATAAATAATTAAATAGTCATATATATATATATATATATGACTATTTAATTAAATAAACGCTATATTTAAGTATTCTTGACTCAGTGCCTGTAAAAATGCAACACAAATTATAATAATACAATCATAATAATTACAGCATTGCAATGTTTGTGCCTGATAAATTAATTCTCAATAAAAAAAAGTGATTTTTCGATGATAAGCTAAATCTTTTGATAGAATATAAATTTAATTAATGTTTTTGATATTAATTCGCCTATTTTGGGCTATTTTTTTAATTTAAATTATTGTATTTAATGTTGTGAATGTCCTTTCAGTTTGCAATTGTGCAATATCACTTGTAAAATGATCTCTAATTTTAAAATACTCTACTTGCATTATTTTGCTAATAGTACTTAAAAAATTTTGTACATTATTTGTGAGAATTTTTTTATTTTATTATTTTTTTATTTGTAAATAGATATATATACATATATATATAATATAAAAAATAACATTATATATTTAAAGATTATTTTTTTTTTTTTCTTCCTTGACATATTTTTTTTTTTTTTTGTTATTTGATATATAGATAGATAGATATTAAAAATCAAAACCGCATATAAATAGATCAATATTATATAGACTTTTAATTATTAAAATAGACTAATAAGTTATCTTTAAATATTTTAATAATAATTTGTATTTTTATGAAATTTCTTTAACTTTTCGAGAGGTTTTTTTTATTTATCAAAACATAAAAATCGAAGCAATGGGAAAGAATAAAAAATCCAATATAGTGAGAAACATTTTCTAAATCTTAAGATAATTATGACAAATTTCTTATTTTCGAAAGAAGAATGGGAGAAGATAGAATGATTACTAATATATAATTTAGTGACTGGTTCAATTTTTGTAAATAATGAAAAAAAAAAAAAAATAATTTAGTGAAGGGAAAATATGACGATTAAACCAAGAAGAGCTTATAATAATTATAATAATAAAATTATTCATAAAGACATTTTTGAAGGTCGAATTTAAAGAAATTTCCGTTTCAATTTTTGAAATGTTTTATTTCAATTTGTATTATAAATTTACATAAAAGAAAAATATTTGCATATTCTTTCATTATCTACTTTAATAACGTTTTTTACTTTTTCAATTTTATTTTTATAATTATGTTTTTCTCAAAAAATAAAATAAACAATTTTTACTTTTGTTACTATCTCGTCAGAGATAGTATTGCGATCACGAAAATTTTCGATGTTGAGATTTTGATGTTTTTATACGTTTTGAAGGTTCCAGAATCATTTTCACTAAGGTTGAGAAAAATGTCTGTGTGTATGTATGGAGACAAGATTACGCAAAAACGGTTTAAGCTAGAATCATGAAATTTGGTATACGGAAATTATTCAAAATTTGCAGTTTTCTATCCACTTTTGAGAAATGTAGCTCAACCGGAAGAGGGTCATTACCTACAACGTTTTGATTTTATTTCCTCTAAACTGACCGTAAAAATAAAGATATATGTTTGATAATAGGTACCGGAATTAATTTTTTAACACTGCTAATCACGCGCCAACACGTGACATGGTTCCATCAACAAAGAGCCAAACATGCGCTGATTTAATAAATATTATTTATTAATTTTAATTTATAATTTATAATTAATTAAATTTAATTTAATTTAAATATAATAGATGTTAATTAATCCAATTCAAAGTTGCGAGATAGTCGAGTGGAGACACTCCAGCTTATTTTTTTATTTTTTTTATTTTTTTTAAATTCTGAATTTTTCAAATTGAATGATTGTATGATTGATTTGATCTGATCTGCTTATATGTTTAACAAGTAATAAGAATAATAAGAATAGCAAGAAATAAGAAATAAATGATTGCAGCGAGATATTGAGTGTGATGATTATCCTGATGAATGTTTGCTGGGAGTGGACATTCGAGGGTGATTATCCGATTAAGGCGGTGAAGAGGGAGGGGATCGCTCGGCTGCCGTTGGACTGGCAGTCGGCCGCCAGCAGCGCACAATGCAGGAGACCACCGCGAATTCTCGCCTCATGACAGGTAAGCAACCAACCACTTTAATAGTGATTATCACTATTAGAGAATCACCACATCCAAACCCTTTCATACAAAACAATATAAATTTATCCATAAAATAAATGAAACGCTTTACTATTATTAAATCTTTTCCTTTTAAATGACATTTTTAATTTATATTTCCAATATAAAAAATAAAAAAATATATTAAAATTTTGAATTGATTAGTTTTATGCAAATTAAAAACGATATTTTGGAGTTTCGTTTACTAATTGATAATATACAATACTTACATACATATAAAGAAATTATTAGAATAATATTTTAAATAAGGGGCTCATACCAAAATGTGAAAAAAAAAATAATTAATTAATCTGAATAATTGTGCTATGTACGATAATCCATGCGTCAGAATAAATAGTACTAAGTATTATTTTTAGGATTTTATACTTTTTTGTGAAATGTCAAACATTCAATTTGTTTAAACACTTATAAAATCTCTTTTAAAAAACAATATTCAAAGAATTCATTTCTATATTATCATTCACTAATTTAAATATTTACTCTTTTTGTGTATCACTTGTCAATTTCAGAAAATATGAAATAAATACTATGTACAATTAGTTACGTTTATACTAATCTTAACTTTTCAAAATCACTATTTGTAACAAATATATATCTGCATTATATATAATTTTACACTACTTACTATAATATACTTCCAACAATTAGTATACATTGATAATTATATAAGACTTCATATAAATATGGAGGATTTAAAAAAAAAATAATCATTATTACATAATATTCAACGATATCTGAATAAAAGTAATATTTATAAATATTCGTTAATTAATCACAATTAAAAATAAAGAATATCAATTATTTACGAAAACTTTAAATATAATTAATTAATATCATTTAAATTCAATAAAACCTATAAAATCTATAACGAATAACTCAGGATCATTTTTTTTTTAATTAAAAATCAACAAATATATTTCTTATTTTATAATCTATCTTATTATATAATTGAAATTGAAATAATTATATCAACATATTTGTTTAAAAAATTTAATTTTTCAAAATAAAAAAATAAAAATTCAAAATCTTTTTAAATTTTTTTTTTTTATTTAAATAATTTATTATTTGTTATTTATATATCATATATAATTATAATTTTCTCTATGAATTTTGAATAAGAATAAATTAAAATCATTCTCCAAATTTTATATTGATATTTTAAATATATAAATTGTATATTAAATTAGAAAAAAAAAACATTCTAAAAATTTCTCTTAGTATAAATAAAAAATAATTCAACTGAAATTTTATAATTTTTTTTTCATGGTTTTTTTTCACCACAATTTTTATAATATAATATAATAATTCTTAATACAACTAATATGTATATTTTAAGTGTTTATTCATTAAAATTTTTTAAAAATCCAAAATTCACCAATTCTACACCCTCTTTTTTTTGTTTTTAATTATTTTGTTGATTTAGTGAATGTTTCTGTTATATATTAGTTTCATTTTCTTTACTTACATTTGTGACATTCATTAAAAATAAAAATATTCAATCAACTTTCTATGATTTAATCAAATTCTCATGCTACATATATATTTATATATTAAATTTAAATTTTAAAAGGATAGACATACCTATTCACTTTTTTACTTAATAAATATATGTTGTTGTTTTTTAAAGATTCTATGTAATTGATATAAGTAAAATTACGTTTTCAAGGATAAACTTGATATTATATATTCATACAAGGATTAGACATTACTTGATAATCGTTAACATATCTAGAGAGCATTTTTATTCAATTTAAAATTGAATTTTGTCAAATCTATGAGGTTGAATAGCAATTTTCAATCAATTATTTCTATAAATATAATTCAATAAAATGAATGATTCCATTGATAATATTAATGTTTAATAGGTAGTTAGTAAAAAGATGAAAAAAAAAACGAAAATGAATAGAACATACATTCCAAAAATGCCAAAAATTTTGAAGATTTTAGCTTTTTTATTTCATTTTTTTTTAATTAATCATTTCTTTTGATACTTACTAAAAAAATAATTATATAATGAAGATAGTCTACAATGCAATCACACTTTACATAAATATACTTACATATAATCAAATATTAGTTGATGTGCATTTCCAATAGTAAACGACCTTGTACTATTTTCCGAATGCATTTCATGATTGAATTAATTTTACTATTTGATAATTATTATTATTATTATTATTATTTATAATAGTTCCGGAAATGCGCACCAACATAAATTAATAATTAAAAAAATTTTAATTTCTAAAAGTTTTAAAAATTTCCTAGGAGGGGAATTCTGTGAGTTTTTCCATTTTTATTCACACAATTTTTATTAATTTTTTTTTTAATTCTATTTATTAACTTATATAAGAAATCATATCTTAAAATAGATCCGAATCTATATAATCTTCAAGTTATTTTTTCAAGAACATGATGGTATTGTGTTAGAGACATATATATATATATATATATATATATCTAGAGAAGTAGAGGTGAGTCACAGAACATAAAAATGATTTATATTCTGTGTTATACTTTTGCTTTTCAAATTTCTTGTTAAACATAATTAAAAATAATACTACTTACTATTAACAATAATATTTTTCCTTAATGTCACTTTTTACTATCTCGCCAGAGATGATAGTATTACGATCACGAAAATTTTCGATATCGAGATTTTGATGTTTTTATACGTTTTGAAGGTTCCTGAATCATTTTCACTAAGGTTGAGAAAAATGTCTGTGTGTATGTAGACAAGATTACGCAAAAACAGTTTGAGCTAGAATCATGAAATTTGGTATACGGGCATTATTCCAAATTCGTAGTTTTCTATCAACTTTTGAGAAATGTAGAAAAATAAAGATATATGCTTGATAATTTTTCACATGATTAAAAATTGTATAAAACTGCTAACTATAGAATTTCGCTTCAGCTTGATTGAATCGCTGAAAGTACCGGAATTAATTTTTTAACACAAATCTCAAATCTCACGCGCCAACACGTGACGTGGTGCTATCAACAAAGAACCAAACATGAGCTGGTTTAATAAATATTATTTATTAATTTATAATTAATTAAATTTAATTTAAATATAATTAATATATGTTATTTAATCCAATTCAAATTTGCGAGATAGTCGAGTGGAGACACTCCAGCTTATTTCTTTATTTTTTTTTTAAATTCTGAATTTTTCAAATTGAATGATTGTATGATTGATTTGATCTGATCTGCTTATATGTTTAGCAACTAATAAGAATAATAAGAATAGCAAAAAATAAGAAATAAATAATCCAATTCAAATTTGCGAAATAGTCGAGTGGAGACACTCCAGCTTATTTTATTTATTTAATATGGTTACAATCTATTATATAATTACTTACTATTTTTAAGATAAATTACAAAATTTAAAAGACGATAGATGAGATAAAACATCTAAATTAATTATATTTAATTATTATTACCTTTTTTGGACAAAAATTTTTTACATTTTATTTAAAATTTTACTTTTCAGCTAAAATACAAGAAAAAAATACACATATATTTATATAACCATTTTTTTAAATGAATATGAAAATGACCAACAGGTGTTGAAATTATTATGCATGAAAAATAAGGGCACTAATTCAAGGACAAGAATTTAAAAAGTTTATTTTTAATATTTTTCAATTATAAACGGCTGAAATGAAATACAATTAAAATTCTTCTTTTTTTTTATTTTAACTTATAATTCTTAGTAATTTTTGCACCTGCTGAATTATATTTTTTAACAAAATATTTAATATATTAGCACGTTATAAATTTACCTCCCGATGTGTATTCATATTATAAATATACTTTAAATAGTATTTATAAGTAATTAATTGAAAATAATACTTTTTCATTTGAATTTCTCTACTTCCAATGTAAGCCAGGCCAAAATTTCAATCTTCGATTTTATTTTATTATTTATTTTTATATTATTATGTTTAATAATAGTAAAAAAAAGTTATATGAAAAGAATCTATAAACGATAAATATTTTAGTATACCTACCTATATAAGTATATAATATATCTTGTCTTTGACCTATATTTATTTGTAGAAACTTTCTCAAAGAATTGATGTATATGTAGGTATATTATCTACTCATTTTATTTTAGTTAAAATAATAATTATTATTCTATATAAATATAAGTTTTGTTTTGTAGGTATCTATTATAAATACAAGTATACATTTTTTTTACTATCTCGCCAGAGATAGTATTGCGATCATGAAAATTTTCGATGTTGAGATTTTGATGTTTTTATACGTTTCGAAGGTCCCTGATTCATTTTCACTAAGGTTGAGAAAAATGTCTGTGTGTGTGTGTGTGTGTGTGTTTATATGTGGGTGTATGTAGACAAAATTACTCAAAAGGGTTTGAACTAGAATAATGTAATTTGGTGTTATTCAAAATTCGTAGTTTTCTATCAACTTCTGAGAAATGTAGCTCATTCGGAAGTGGGGTCCTCTTACCTACCACGTTTTCATTTTTTTTTTCCTCTAAAGTGACCGTAAAAAAAAGATATATGTTTGATAGTTTTTCACATGATTAAAAATTGTATAAAACTGCTATATATAGAATTTCAGCTTGATTGAATCGCTCAAAGTACCGAAATTAAATTTTCGACGTTGACTTTTTTATGTTTTTATACGTTTTGAAGGTTCCTGAATCATTTTCACTAAGGTTGAGAAAAACGTCTGTGTGTATGTATGTAGACAAGATTACGCAAAAACGGTTTAAGCTAGAATTTAGTACACGGACATTATGCAAAATTTGTAGTGGTGAGGTGGTGCCATCAACAAAGTGCCAAACACGCGCTTGTTTAATAAATATATTAAGTATTTATTAATTTTAATTTATAATTTATAATTAATTAAATTTGATTTAAATATAATATATTATGTATGTTAATTAATCCAATTCAAATTTGCGAGATACTCGAATGCAACACTCCAGTTTAAAATGATTACAAATGAATTGAATAATCTAGAAAAAAAAAATTTTTTTAATTAATTATTTATAAAAGATAATTGACGGAATTTAAATAATTTTTTCTTATATTAATTATTTAAAAATAATTTATGATAATAAATTAGCATATTTACGAGTATACCCATAAATGTATTAAATATTAAATTATTTATTTATTTGTTAATTTCTCATAATTAAAATTTATTTATTTTTTTTTTAATTCTAATTTTTGATTTATAAAAATAATAATTTTTAAGATTGTTTTTAAAGAAAGACAAGTTTTTTATATTATTTCTATTCTTCTGTTCCTTATGCAATAATCCTCGATTATTAACTTAGAATGAAGGATAAGCGAAATTAGCAAAAAACTCCCACGCAGCTTCCCTAGAACTATAAATGGATAAAGGATTATTCACAAAGAAGTGAGAGACGACAGATGGGAGGTGAGAAGGGGAGGGGAGGGTGGAGGGGGAGAACCTTGGCCATCATTTGTTGACACTCAAAATGGGGATAGGATCATTTGCATTTGTATTCAGCGTCACGCCTTTCAAGTGCGTAACAATATCAAACGAATCATCGCTTTTTAAACGGTTCCTATTTACATTAACATTTTCTATATTATTAAATTACATTTTAACAATAGAATTGGATATTTTACTTTCGATACTGAATAAATAATCAATTATCTATATTTTTGTTTTAATTTTCTTTAATATTCATAAATAGAAATATCTATATATACGAAGTGTGTCTAAAAAGTTCGGTGAATGGTATGATAAAAACATTAATAATATAAATATAAAATTTTTTTATAAAATAACGTTTTTCCAATGGGCTAAAAAGAATAAAATAATTTTTCTATAAACTTGACAAAGTTTATGGATGAATTGCTTCATATTCAACGAAAAACGTTGGGCGCATTTAGTTTAATTTATTGATATGAACAATCAAGTCAAATTTTTGTAATAATAAAAAATTTATTAAACACATAAACTGACAATTTTTTTTTAATTGCATAGGGTTAAGAGCTAAGAAATTAATCTTTTATTATTTTTCACTGTAATATATATTAGTTATATCAAAGTATGTATCAAAATTTAAAAGAATTTTTATTAAATTTACATATTATCAATCAAATCCAAAATGGTTGATTATATTTGAAGAAATAGTGTTACTTGTTAATGAAGTGTTTTAGTGTGGTATTTATGTATATATATGAATTATAGCTCTATAAAGGAAGTTAATTGCATAGAACTAAATTCGCTCAAAGTTTTTCGTTGAATATGATGATGAAGCAATTCATCCATAAACTTTGTCCGGCTTATAGAAAAATTATTTTATTCTTTTTAGTCCATTGGAAAAACGTTATTTTATAAAAAATTTTTATATTTATATTATTTTATTCTTTTTAGTGCAATTTTAATATGATAAATTTATTTAATATAACAAGAGATATAGAAAAGATGAAGTTATACGAAAATTTACAAATTGAATAAAACTAAAAAATATATTTACCTTTACCTTTATTATCGGTAATTAATTACAATTAATTAATTTATAATTCAATTATATTTCTTCTATACCTTCTAAGGATCCATTGAAATATCTATACAAATTTTCAAAAGTCTATCTCAATAAAAAGTCGATGAAAAATTGATTTCAATTTGTCAAAAGAGCGAACAGACACAGAGACAGAGAGACACAAAACTGTTGGAGAAGTCTTGATGTGGAATCATTCTCAGAAAAGCCGTCACAACGTTCAGGCCGACAATCCACAAGCAGGACACCAACAGACTGTGTCTTTGCTAATACCCAATTCTTCGGATATTAGTCGCAGAGTCAATCGCCGATCTTTTGTTAGTATCTCTCGCATTCGTTCAGTGTCCTGCTTGTGGATGGCCGGCCTGAACTCTGAGAACTATTCCATATCGAGACTTCTCCAACAGTTTTCAAGCGTTATACGAACTTTGTTAAAAGTGGGTTGTGGCAAGTGGAGAGAGTATTTTGAAGGTTATAATAAAGGTATTTACAATTAACATTCTCTTTTTATGTTTTTATCATACCATTCATTCACCGAACTTTTTGGACACACCTCGTATATATATATACTATATTTTAAAATATTTTATTAATAGGTGGCCTAGGATAGGGATAGTTTGAAAAATGTGATTTCATTCAAGCAAGAATAAATGGATCTATATAAATCATACATTAATCTCAAAATCATTTTCATTTTATTTTCATTAAAAATTTTTGTTTTGATTTTTTTCTTAAGAATAACTAATAATTTGAATTAAAATCATCAAAAATAATTTTCGAACAAGGTATAAAATTTTACGTAATTATAAATAGAAAATTGATAACATAAGAGATGCAATTTTATAGAGTCAAAACAGTGGGTTGGAAAAGGGGAATCAGTATTTTGAGGAGCTTGACTAATCTACGTTTAAAACTGTTAGTCAGTGTTGATGGCGATTATGTTGAAAAATAAAGCAAAATGAACAAATTTCAAAACATTGTTTTTCTCTTTGTCAGGACGGAAACTTTTTACCCCAACCTCGTTAATATATAAAAATCAGCAAAAAATAATTTGTCTATAAAAGCGTGTGCGCATATGAACATATGTTAAGTAGTAAGTAACGAATTTAATATTATTATATGCACCCCACGCTTTTTTGTTGGGCATATGACAAGGATAATATTCAAGGTTTAATTAATATTTTAATTTCTATTTTTTAGTACATTTTTGATTAGAAAGTGTGTATATTAAAAAGTTTTTTGTTTTTTTTATTAATTTATTTTCAAATTTTTAGTTTTTTTTTGTTTGATTAACTTCACTTTTCTGTCTGTCTATAATGTTCAAAACTTGTAATTGGATTTTAACCCTCTTCTAATTAAGCGATATCACTCAAATTTGAAACGTATATTGAAAGTCGATAACAGTGCAATAATAAAAAAAAAAAAAAAAAATATTTGGAATTTTTCAAAAATACGGAATTTTAAAATTTGTGAATTTAATTATATGTACTATTATAGTATATACCAGTGGCGTACCTAGAACTTTTGCCGCCCGGGGCGATCTCCAGTTTGCCGCCCTTTCTATTATAAGTCAATAAAATAGTGGTTTTTATAAATTAATACACATAAATAAATTATTAAGTTATTTAATCAATATTAATTAATACACAGAGTAAATTTTCATACACATATTTGTATGCACTCGTAAACATATTTATATAATATTTACTCTCCTAGCTTTCATACTAGAAAAATCGTGTATAATGCTCTCAAGATTTATATTTGTAATTTGTTGTTCTATTGACAATATTGCAAGATTTTGTAGTTTTAATTGACTCATTGTAGATCGAAGATAATTTTGCCGAACAAAATCTTAAAGATGCGTTTACGAATTCAACGAATTTTAATGAATACAATAAAATAAAATTATTATCCTGTTCTTGGAATTAGAATTCAAAATGTACACTAAAATGCATTTATATACACCGAGGAATAATATTCGAAATCATATAGTTGATCATAATTTATATAAATCAAATAGTAAACTTATAATAATCATAATAATCATTTATTATTCAAGAAAGAAAAAAAATAAATATGAAATGAATAAGTTGCTTTTTACAACTATAACTAAATATAAAAAATGCCGCCCTAAGATAAGTGCCGCCCGGTGCGGACCGCACCCACCGCCCCCCCCCCCCTTAGGTACGCCACTGGTATATACGTTTCAAATTTGAGCGATATCGCTCAACTTAGAAGTGGTTTAAAATCCAATTACAAATATTGGACATTACAGACAAACAGAAAAGTGAAGTTAATCAAAAGCGTGTAAAAATAATCTTTTCTGTTTGAAAATAAATATACTAGATAGTAAATTAATTTACAAAAAATATTCCTATGAATATTAATCTATTCTACAATTTTTTCACCTCTTATATAAAGATTAATATTCATCATTAAAAAAAATTGATCATATAACTATACATATTTTATTCATTGATTTTTTTTAAATCTGAATTCTCTAATGACTAATTAACAAAAAAAAAAAAAAAATTTTATTTTTATTTTTTATTATTTTTTATTTAAATTTAATTATTTAATTTGAAGTGTAATTCATAACTTTAAAGTAGGTTCCCAAAGTTGGGGTCTATTTCAACCTCCAAGGGGTCTACGGCAGCGAATAACAAATTTGGGGGTCCATGAAATGAAATTGGGGGTCTACGTTTTTTCCCGGCTCTAAAAAGTAGGTAAATTGTTTTCCGACATGGATTTTGAAACATTTTTTAATATGTCTCTAAAAAAAGGGTAAAATTTTTTTATAAAAATCAAAATCAATTTAGGGGGTCTACCCAAAACCGAAATAGGGGTCTACGACACAAAAACGTTTGGGAATCTATGGTATATAGTATATACTATATAGTATAAGTAGAATATTTAATTCTCAGAGAAACTTCTAGTAGATAACAAGAAATACAATTCTAACCCATTTTTGTTTTTTTGTTTTTTTAAATATGCAGGTATTAAAAAATAACTTGCATAATTATAATAATAAAATAAAAAATTCTTTATTCATTTTTGCAATTTTAATTTTATTTTTACATTTTATGTTAAAAAAAGATTTTAATTTTAAACAATTTTATTATTATCAATCCTTTTAAATTTTAAATTTTCTATAAAGAAAGTTTTATGGTAATTTAATGTTTGTATCCTATTAATAATATCATTAAAATTTTATTCAAATAAAAGTTCAATTAAAAATTTATTGTAAGATTTATTCCATTTTTAATTTTCCTCTTTTTTAAAAAAAAAAGGGGTAAAATGTGTTAGAATGGGGTTGTTGTTGTTATGTATTCCACCTGTTCTTCTCTTTGTGAACAGTGAACAAACAGGATGGGTGCAGATTGGTGTTCGCCCGCATCGGTAAGGAAGTAGGCCGCCAATCGACCTTGGCTTTTGCCTCACTACGCTAATGTCTATTTTGTCTATTTATGAGCTCTCTAAGCTTTATTATTCCGATGTATACGTACACGTTGTTTATTATATTATTATAGGAGTCAGTGGTTGCATAAGTAAAAATTATTACTACTACTATTATATATAGATGATACCCTCCTTAGATATTTCAAAGAGAGAGAGAAAAAAAAAACATTATCACTTATTCCTTTTTTTTTTTTTTTTGACTTTCATTTCTTATCGCATATGGCCTTAAAGACACTTTTAATTTCAAAGTATAATACTTTTCTCTTTTTTACCGACCGACGATAGTAAGGGAGGTATTGTTTTCATTCCAAATTTCACATGTGGAGATTTTTACATATCTCCACGAATCATGCATTTTCTTAATCGAAAACAGTATTTTTAGCATCATGTCTGTCCATCTGTCCGTCCGTCCGTCCGTCTCTATAGATGTGTACAGCTTGAACGGCTCAACGGATGTTGATGAAATTTGGTATATTGACTTAATCCATTAGTATGATGAATGGATCAACTTTTGGTGTATATCCGGAAACCAGAAGTGCTATCATTACCGATCAACGATAAGAAGGGAAGGGTCATTTGCATACCGAATTTCACATGAGTAGATTTTTTACATAGCTCCACGAATCATGCACTTTGTATTGGTTTTATCCTCGGGAAAAATCATCTTCATTAGTTTTTTCTTAATTTAAAATTTTAGGACGTCACCCAGCCCCTCATGACGTCACAGCCAGCGTCTCCTTATATATTATAAATAAAATAAAATTAAAAATATTTATGTTATATCCATATCTGTTATTTATTGCATTAATAGAGACATTTAAATTATTTGAAATTTTTTCTGTAGCTGGAAATTAATTTATTTCAAACCGTCAGTCGGTTCTGTGCCTAGCCACAGGTCAACTTATTTTTTTTTTATATATATATAATACAAATAGACATTTAATTACCCCCTATAAATTCTTTAAATGAATCATTTTCTCAGTTTTGTTTTGATTTTTTTGTACATTTCTCTACCAATGAATGTTGCATTAATACTTAAGAAAAAAATAATAAAATGAATTAATTAATTAGAACGAATTTTATTTTCAATTCTCTCTTTGATGAAACATTCCTCAAAGTCATATAATAGAACCAGCAAAATAATATACTTAGTAGATATCTATAAAATACAGATTTTAATTTTCATAATATTTTTTCATTAATTTCATAATAAAAATTTCATGTACTACCCAATTACCCATTAGAGGCCATCCATGTCTCTCCTTCTTTCCCTCGCTAATTAATATTTAATTCAAATCATCATTAGGATAGTCTTTGCTCGAGGATCTAAGGAAAGTGAATATACCAAATTCATCAATCTTATAAACAAGCATTGAGATTAAAAAGTGTTTCATTCGTTACACAATCGTTAATAGTAAATGATAGTGGGCCTTTGAAATCAGTAGATAAATAGCAGGTATTTTAACAAGAAATTTACAAGGTTTTTACGTACAAATACGTTTCAGCCACATTTGCTTCTTTTAGGAGAGGAATTAACATGTTCTTCATGCCAAGGAGGGGTTGGAATGTCATATGAAAATTATTAGCAAACTGAAGTTGCCGGTCAAAATTGGTCACCCATTTTAGCAATTAAATGAAAGAGAGATGTTGAAAAAAAAATCTCTCAGGCAGGTAGCAGCCAATATAGGGTATACTTATAATACATTTTTAGTAATTACAGTCTATCTATCTCTGTAGCTTTACGGAACTCTAAATCTACTCTCGTCTCCTAAGATCATTGACCATGCCTCATACCCATATAATACAACTGGCAAAATAATTGTTTTTTATATATTTTAATTTTAATCAGCTTTGATAATAATTTTGACGCGATAAGCTCCTTTACTGCATGATAACAGGCGTTACCCGATTGCAACCTCGATTTAAATTCTCCTCAAATATTATTATCCTTTGTGATTACAGAACCTAAGTATTTAAATTTTGCTACATTTTCAAATTCTACGTTTTGTATGATAAGATTTTGTGTGTTAAAACTATTCTGATACCTCTCTGATACTAAATATTTTGTCTTAGCATTCTTAATTCCAAGCCTAACCTTTTTTACCAAATAATCTTTATAATAGAGTTTATTGAGTCTCTTATTTTATTTAAATCGTCCGCGTAACTTAATTCTTGAATATTTTTGTTTAATTGGATTTCGTTTGATTTCTCTGTAATTTGTCTAATCACGTTTTCTAATGATAAATTAAATAAAATTGATGTTAGAGCGTCTCTTTATTTTAATCCATTCCGAATTTCAAATGTTTCTGATTCTTGTGATTCCTCTGCATCTTACTTTATTACCTCCATAATCAAATATATAGTTTCAATATACTATTATATGAACAATTATATAATAATTTTTTAATTTTTCTCGAGATGATACTCCTTTTATAATAATTATGTTACAAATATACTTTATTTTATTATAAGTTATCTTGTTTTGCAACTTAAATATAAATATTAACAAAAATATTTCATTTTAAAAATTATATTCAAACATTCATTTTAATATTTTTTATATTTAAAAGTTTATATAAAAAAAAAAAATAAACTATAAATACATATATATATATATATATCTACTTTTTATTATAAACTGATGTGTAAAATGATTTTCTTATAAAATTTTATTTCAGAATCTCTCTAATAAAATCAGTTTACATATTTATTAGATGAAATCTATAATCTTGAGTAACTCATCACGTATATTTAAAGCAAATTCATCATATTCTCATATCATTGAAACGTAATAAGTAATTTATTTCTAATGTTGAAATTCATAACAAGGAGCCTTGTAATACAATAAAGTATTATAATTTAACCTCAAGGAAATTCACATGCGAATTCAAATTGTGGGTGTAGGGATTCCATTGGACTGACATCGAGATGGATGAGTCATTTAACAAAACAAGCATAAAGCACATCCATCCATCCATCCATCCATCCAGATTCTAAAGGAAAATATAACCTTGGCAGAGTATACTTATATGGTGGTGACTTATCCTGTGGTTACTCATTTAATCCGATACCTGAAATTCATTCTGGTGGAACGTTTGTTTCAGAAAAAGAGACAAATCCTTTCTGCTTATTATTATTATTATTATTATTATTATTATTATACCAGTAAGATCGTAAATTAAAATATATTTATACTTAATACTTAATAACAAATCGATCTAATGTGTTGACATACAAAAAAAAAACATTTATACATACTTATATATATTATATTGGTAATTATACAGGAGACGGGCTAAAGAAGGTAGGTGGTTGAAACTTACTTTGAGGTGTTCCTTGAATGATTCTGAACAACTTTATATGCAACTTCTTTTATGATCTCTTTTATTTTAATTAATAAAATGTAATTAATTAAACAGTGTACATATATACATATACATATAGCAACTTGTATTCTTTCTCGACGTTGGATTTCATCAACGACTTGCAACTTATCCCGACGTTGAATCTCGGCAACAACCTTTCGGTGGGGGCAAGGTGGTGGGTATCTCCCTTTTAGATGAGATTATATTTTTTGTAAGTTGGATAAACAGCAACTTGAATTCTACCCCGACGTTGAATTCCTACAACGACTTTTCGGTGGGGGCAAGGTGGTGGGTATCTCTGTTTAGATGAGATTATATTTTTAAGAGATCTTAAAAAAAGTTGCACATAAAGTTGTTCAGAATCATTCTGTCTTAAAAATATACAAAATGTCAGCCACTGAGCCTTCTTATAGGAGAAATACACTGTTTAATTAATTACATTTTATTAATTAAACTAAAAGAGATCATAAAAAAAGTTGCATATAATGTTGTTCAGAATCATTCAAGGAACACCTCAAAGTAAGTTTCAACCACCTACCTTCTTTAGCCCGTCTCCTGTATAATTACCATTATATTTTATTATAATGATAGATAATTAAAATAAGTTGGAGTGTCTCCACTCGACTATCTCGCAAATTTGAATTGGTTTAAATAACAATATATTATATTTAAATTAAATTTAATTAATTATAAATTATAAATTAAAATTAATAAATAATATTTATTAAATCAGCGCATGTTTGGCTCTTTGTTGATGGCACCGGTGTCACGTGTTGGAGCGTGAGATTTGCAGTGTTAAAAAATTATAATTCCGGTACTTTCAGCGATTCAATCAAGCTGAAACGAAATTCTATATATAGCAGTTTTATACAATTTTTAATCATGTTAAAAACTATCAAACCGATATCTTTATTTTTACGGTCACTTTAGAGGAAAAAAAATCAAAACGTTGTAGGTTGTAACCCTCATCTGGTTGAGCTACATTTCTCAAAAGTTGATAGAAAACTACGAATTTTGAATAATGCCCGGATACCAAATTTCATGATTTTTGCATAATCTTGTCTATATAAATACACACATACACACACACATATATATACACACAGACATTTTTCTCAACCATAGTGAAAATGATTCAGGAACCTTCAAAACGTATAAAAACATCAAAATCTTCGCAATACTATCTCTGGCGAGATAGTAAAAAATTAATAAACTAATACAATTATGCTTGATTTGTAAGATCATTTCAAATTAATTAAATTAATTTAGTATATAAAACAACTGTATTTTCTTATAATTCAAGAAAATTAATTATACAATTTTTAAAATCTGATTTAAATGAATAGACAGGATTAAAATTATTAATATTATTTTTAAATTATAAAATTAATATCAATTTCAATTTCTTAAATTATAAATATTTTTACAAATACAAAATGTAAACTAATTAACAAACACTTTATTTGAATAATTTTAAAATATACTAAATATAAAAATTAACTCAAATGAAATAATAATAATAATAATAATAATAATAATAATTATAAAAGATTTGAAAAAAAGTATATAGAAAATTCATAAAATTTCTTAAAGCTTAAAAAACAAAAACAAAAATTAAAAATAAAATTAATTTAGAAATGAATTAATCAAATTATTTATTTATTTATTTATTTTCAAACGCATAAGCTTACATTAGTGTTAAACTACTGAAGTGAAAGACGGAAATTCAAATTTCATTAAATTACATTAAATTAATGTGATAGATTTGTAATTCTGTAAAATAAATCATCTGTAAAATGAATAAAATATAAACTTTCTTTCCGGAAAACTAATAAAAAATTTATTATTATTATCATTTGTTTAATTAAATTAAGTATATAATCATTAATATCAATGATTTAATTTACTTTAATAATAAATATAAATTGTATTATAATGTTATAAATTAATAAATAATTATTTTATGTTGTATGTTAAGAAATAAAAATTAATTTTTGGTTTTTGTGTTCACTATATAAATTTAATTCCTAAAAAAAAAGAAAGGATCTTAATATTTTATATTAAAATAAAATAAATATCTTCTTCAAAGAAGTATAGTCACCTTGTATAATTATTATACATACTACATCATATTAATTATTAAGTGCAACTGATGATTCACGCAATTTAAGGTGTGGGTGATTATATATTCGAATGTAAAAGAAAAAACAATTTTAGATTATATACTTTATAAAATTTAAGCGTATAAGTATATAAATCGTATATATATATATATATATATATTTTCTTTTTTCAATCTTTTATTTAAATTTATCACACAAACTCTTTATCAATCAAAATTACTTAATAAAATAAGCTGGAGTGTCTCCACTCGACTATCTCGCAAATTTGAATTGGATTAAATAACATATATTAATTATATTTATATTAAATTTAATTAATTATAAATTAATAAATAATATTTATTAAACCAGCTCATGTTTGGCTCTTTGTTGATGGCACCACGTCACGTGTTGGCGCGTGATATTTGAGATTTGTGTTAAAAAATTAATTCCGGTACTTTCAGCGATTCAATCAAGCTGAAGCGAAATTCTATAGTTAGCAGTTTTATACAATTTTTAATCATGTGAAAAATTATCAAGCATATATCTTTATTTTTCTACATTTCTCAAAAGTTGATAGAAAACTACGAATTTTGAATAATGCCCGTATACCAAATTTCATGATTCTAGCTCAAACCGTTTTTGCGTAATCTTGTCTACATACACACAGACATTTTTCTCAACCTTAGTGAAAATGATTCAGGAACCTTCAAAACGTATAAAAACATCAAAATCTCGATATCGAAAATTTTCGTGATCGTAATACTATCATCTCTATCGAGATAGTAAAAAGTAACATTAAGGAAAAATATTATTGTTAATAGTAAGTAGTATTATTTTTAATTATGTTTAACAAGAAATTTGAAAAGCAAAAGTATAACACAGAATATAAATCATTTTTATGTTCTGTGACTCACCTCTACTTCTCTAGATATATATATATATATATATATATATGTCTCTAACACAATAACCATCATGTACTATTTGTATTTATAAATATAATATATAATAATTATTATTCAATAATAACATTTACTTAACTTAAATACATAAAATCAATTTTAGAAGATTAATATATTTTTTTTTGTTTTATTCAATTTGCAAATATTTGTATAAATTCATCTTTTCTATTTCTCTTCTTATATTAAATAAATTTATCATATTAAAATTGCACTAAAAAGAATAAAATAATATAAATATAAATATTTTTATCAAATAACGTTTTTCCAATGGACTAAAAATAATAAAATAATTTTTCTATAGGCCTGACAAAGTTTATGGATGAAGCTTCATATTCAACGAAAAACATTGGGCGCTTTTAGTTTTCATTTGATTTCTATGTAAATAACTTCCTTTTTAGAGCTATAATTCATATATATATATACATACCACACTAAAACACTTCATTAACAAGTAACACTATTTCTTCTAATATAATCAATCATTTTGGATTTGATTGATATAATAATATGTAAATTTAATAAAAATTCTTTTAAATTTTGATACATACTTTGATATAACTAATATATATTACAGTGAAAAATAATAAAATTTTAATTTCTAAAATCTTAATTTATCAATTTTATTGCATAATAAAAAAATTTGTCAGTTTAGGTGTTTAGTATTACAAAAATTTAACTAAATGTTTCATATAAATAAATAAATTCTTATAATTTATTATACAAGCAGGTGAGTATTTGTACAGATTATAAGAATTGGGTTTTTTTTCTGTAAATTCACTTTTTCCTTAAAGCAACCAACATTCAATTGAAAAGTGAAAAGGACAAGACGTAACATGAAAAATACGATGTATTTATTATACATTGACTCATCTACGTATTTCACTATCAAAATCATTGTACACTAAACTAAATATATGCATGAAAGGGACATTGATTTGATTACGACATCAATATATATATATATTCATGTCGGTACAATCTTAAGGACAATGCCATGTTAAATGATTCCCATAAATAGCAGGCAACATTTATTTATATATTTATACTCTTTAGAATAATAATAGAATTTATTATACTTTTAATATACATTACTTTGTTAGTGCATAATATGAGTAGAAGTATAATTATATATATATATTTTACTCGTAAATGCATTTAAATAATAATTAATGGATTCAATTATTATCAAAAATTATTTTTTTTATCTTTATTTAATTATTAATTGAATATGTTTTATTCACTCTCCAGATTATTTATTTTTTTTTGAGTTTGTTCATTAATTTATTAGATCAATCATTCATTATGTACTTAAATATAATATGGCTGATTTATAGATAAAAAATCAATATAATACTTATATCTTTGCTATTAAAGTAAATGAAATGTTAAAAAATTATATATTGTAATTGTATTACAATTAAATAAATAATATTACGCGAATGTTTATTGATTTGTTTTAATGTTGCAAATTCGATTTCTTTTTATTATTTTTCAATGAAATAATAATTCATTCACCTTCGATTATTTCTATATTCATTGAATAGGGTCACTTTCGAAAATCTTTTACACAACGGCCCTTGGTTGGTTGGTACCCTCATATCAGACGACAATTTCTCAACCGCTCTCTCCATTTACAAAGCCCTTTATTGTATTACTGAGACATCACTTCTTGCTTTTTTAATGATCTTGATTAAATAATAGGATTTTTTTTTAATCTTTACACAGGCGACATATTTGGCCGGCTGATGTTCATTCTTTTGTATTGGCTTCTCCTCCTACCAGAATGGGAGTTTATCTTGGCACAATCCACTCGGCCTAATATCACAAAATGTCAACCAGATTTGGAGAAATTTGTTAAAGTTCGATTATATTCAATAAGAAATGTAAAAAAAGTACCATTATATGCAAGTGCACAACAGGCAATTACAATGGAATGTATACGAAGGTAATCTTATCTTAGTTCTCTAATTCTAATTTTATTTTATTTTTTTTGTTTTGTTTTTTTCAATTTTATATAATATACAACAGACATAATTTTACTACTGTATATACTTATATTTATTTATTTTTAATAAAGTATTGTATTTATTTATTATATAATGAAAAACTGAGGGGTTATGACGCGGTTAGGAATATTGAGCTTTTTCAATGTCTCTATAAAACTAACCCTTTTGGTATAGAAGCTACTTATGCAATCAGATGAAGTATGTCTACCTTAGTTATAAGCAAACCGTCGTGTAAAAAGGATTTGTTTTATCCTTCATCTTGAAGATCAATCAATTTCAACCTATTTATTTTAAACGCTCATAATTTGTTTTTGGAAGTATGGTGTATTCTACGTTTTTACACATTAAAATCTTTAAAATTAATATTAAGAATTTTTAATTAACATATCCCTCTTTTTTACCGACCGATAGTAAGGGAGGTATTGTTTTCACACCAAATTTCACATGTCCATGGTTTTATCCTCGTGAAAAATCATCTTCATTAGGTTTTTCTTAATTTAAAATTATATGACGTCACCCAGCCCTTCATAATGTCACAGCCAGCGCCTCCTTATATATTATAAATAAAATAAAATTAAAAATATTTACGTTATATCCATATCTGTTTTTTATTACATTAATAGATATATTTAAATTATTTTAAATTGTTTCTGTAGCTGGAAATTAATTTATTTCAAACAGTCGGTCGGTTCTGTGCCTGGACACAGCTCAATTTATTTTCAAGATATTAACAACATTTATAGACTAAGCAATAATAAATAGATATATAAGAATACTTACTGTGGTGTAATAATTCTAGTAATTGAATTTGCCATCTTTATAATATCTTAAAGTAATTGAATGACAATTATTTTATTTATTAAATGTAAAAAATAAATTAAATTATAAGAAATAATCAGACAATAATTTTTATTTGTATTTCAATTATTCTTTAATAAGAATATTGAATTCATTTTAAATTTTCATTTGAAGTTTTAAAGTTTTTACTAATCGATGTCTAGATTTTGATGTTTTGATACGTTTTGAAGGTCCCTGAATCATTTTCACTATCAAAGGTTGAGAAAAATCTCTGTATTTATATATATATATATATATATATATATATATATGTATGTGTGTGTGTGTGTGTGTGTGTATGTAGACAAGATTATGCAAAAATGGTTTGAGCTAGAATAATGAAATTTGGTATACGGGCATTATTCAAAATTCGTGGTTTTCTATCAACTTTTGAGAAATGTAGCTCTACCAAAAGTGGGTCATTACCTACCACGTTTTGATTTTTTTCCTTTGAAGTGACCGTAAAAATAAAGATATATGTTTAATAGTTTGTCACATGATTAAAAATTATATAAATAAATAAATTTTTATATTGATTTTTAATTGAAAAGGAAGTACTTAAGTGTTTATTTAGAAAACTGGTATATATATATTTAAATTTTATTTTATTTATATACTATACTATCAACACACAATTATTGTTTTCTCTTTTAAACATTATTTTACTTTCTTAATAGAATTTTTGAATTTCTTTTTTATTGTGTTTCAATCTCTCTTTCATTCTTTCATGCATTTTTAAAGTTACCCCTCTCAACTTATCATATATATAATAAATGAATATAAACATTTTGTTTTATTATTTATTGAATTATACAAAAATAGAAATAAATAAAAAATTAAATTAGTATATATATTATATTATTTAATCTGAAATATAAAAAAAAATTAGCTGGAGTGTCTCCACTCGACTATCTCGCAATTTGAATTGGATTAAATAATATAATATATTATATTTAAATTAAATTTAATCAATTATAAATTATAAATTAAAATTAATAAACAATATTTATTAAACCAGCACATACACACAGACATTTTTCTCTACCTTAATGAAAATGATTCAGGAACCTTCAAAACGTATAAAAACATCAAAATCTCAACATCGAAAATTTTTGTGATCGCAATAGTATCTCTGGCGAGATATTAAAAAAAAATAGAAATTTTATTAATCTTCATTAAAAGAAGAAGATTGATAATGCAGTAAGTAGTAGAGGTGTTAATTGTTGTTTGTGATTTCAGGTGTGGCAATTCTCAATATTGCGATTCTGTTTTGGTGGATTATTCAACCTCCTCTTGTTATCGGCTTGTAGAAGGACTTGAAGAAATTGTTTTTCATGATTCATTAAATTATTTCACGAAAATGTGTCTTCAAGGTAGAATAATAGATGATATTTAATAATTTTATCAAGAATTTAAATGTTAAAAAATAAAATTAGATACCTGCCTAAATTACATTTCAAGGTCATTTTAATTTGACTGACAATGTTTGTCTTTTAATTCTATTATTATCCAAACAAATCAAGCTTATTTATCCCCCATACAAGTATATTTTTATTTAATACCTTTTAATATTCTAAAATTGAAATTGCTAAAAAAGAAATTATCATTTTTCTTTTAATAATTTCACAAAATAATGTAAGTAAGTAAGTAATTTATTAAAAAAATTAAATTAAAAATTAAAAAAATTAAAAATTAAATAAAAATTCACATCTGTCACATTTTATAATCAAATAATTGAATAAATAAATAAATAAATAAAATATAAATTTTCAGTACCACATTCATGTGAAGAGAAATATTGGGTAGGAACGATCTACGAGGGCCAAGTGTTCGTTTCGGTCCCTGAATTGGAATATGACGCTAATGGTCCATTGTATGATGCTCTACAAAAATGTTTGGCTTTGTGCCTTTCGCAGGAGGGATGCCATTCAGCATCGCTTTTGCAAAAATCTTTGGAATATCAGAAAGCCACTTGTCAACTGTTCACAAAAGATGCCACTGATAGGCCGGATTCATTTCGTCCTTCTGATCAGAACGATGCTTATTTAGAAAGTCATTGCCTTTCCGGAAGAGGTAATTGATATTAAATCATTTTTTTTTATATTCATACTACAAAATTCAATAATAAATATGTATATTTTGATTATTATTAGGAAATAAATAAATAAATATTTTTAGATGCTCTTCAAGGTACTGCTGCTTGCGGTTTCGAAGAATTTCCAGAAACCAAACTACCCCAAGCAGATCGATTTATTGCCAACATTTCTATTGATAAAGTAAAAAACTATTTTGGCTTTTTCCTATCGTATTATGCAGGTTTGATTCTCATAGAGATTAAGTTTTATAAGTATAATATAAAAAAAAACCTCTGTAAAACTTTTATATGTCCTACGCAAGGACAACGCCTATCAAGTTGGTAATATCAATGAGGTGTCCTATGATCAGTAGAACGAGTCCTCTCCACCTTTACCTTGATTTCCTTGATCGGAGGCGCTATCAAGTAGCTTTTCCCCAATGTTGTTCCCGGAGGCTGGGTTGACGCCGTCCCATAGACCACAGCTAGGGAAATTCCCTTGCCAGGCCCGGGACTTGAACCCGGGACCATGTGAATGTGAGGCAGGTTCGCTACCCACACACCCAATGGCGCCTTTAAGTATAATATATATATATACATACTTAATATATATTAATATATGTGAATTTTATCATAAGAATTAGTAATTATTATATTAGTTTAATTAAAGATAATTTATTCCCATATATTTTTTTAAATTGATTATAGCAGAGGTTCTTAATCTTATGTACTCTGCGGACCCCCACTTGAAAAAATTTTTTTTGACGGACCCCATTCCAACTTTAGGTACTTTACGTCATTTTATTAGTTAATTTCTGGCTTACGATCTCATAAGAACAAGGATATATGATGAATATTTCTAACAGTGATTGGTGAATAACGATTTTTTTGCATATTGTAGAACACATTTTATTAGAAATTATAATATTGAGGAAAGAAAATTCTGCTAAATATGAAGATGGAAACGGTAGCAATAGTTTTCTTGCACATTTCGTTGAATTTGGGTATTTGATCTCTGTTTCCTCACAAAGCCATGCCATCGCTTCTTTTATATTAAATAAAGTTTTAACCGACTCATCATTTTCTCGTGCACCTGTACGATGGCTTTGCGGACCCCCAGTAAAGGCTTCGCGGACCCCCACGGGTCCGCGGACCACAGTTTAAGAACCTCTGGATTATAGCATCAATCTATCTATCAATCACTGTGGCTCCACGGAACTCGAAATTTTTGGCAGCAGCAACCACATTTCTCCAAGTATCCCTATCCTGAGCTACAACCATCCAAACCCCTTCCCTCTTCCATCTCTCTCACATGTCTTCTTACATTGTTCACATATCGCGTTTTTGGTCTTCCAAGCGGACGTTTCCTAATCGGTCTCCCTACCAATATATTTTTTGCCATTCTTTCCTCTCTCATTCTAGCCACGTGACCTGCCCATCGCAGTCTTCTCGATTTTATAATTCTAACTATATTTAGAGATGCATAGAGGTCCTCGTTATGCAATTTCCACCATTCCCCGGTGACGTCATCTTTCTTTGGCCCATAAATGCTCCGAAGAATTCTATTCTCCAATACTCTAAATCTACTCTCGTCTTCTAATGTCATAGACCATGCCTCACACCCATATAATACAACCGGCAAAATAATTATTTTATATATTTTAATTTTTATCCCGTTTGATAATAATTTTGACGCGATAAGCCCCTTTATTGCATGATAATAGACGATTTCCGATTGTAACCTCGTTTTAAATTCTTCTAGAATATCTATTATTTTCCTTCGTGATTACATTAAATATTTCTTTATTTTCAAATTTTACATTTTGTATGTTAAGACTTTGTGTGTGTGTGAATACTATTCCTCTCTGTTACTAAATATTTTGTCTTAGCAATATTAATTTCCAGCCCCACCTGTTTACCTGCTTCGATTAATTTTTCTATGCTATCTTAAATTACAATTGCAATTGCCGAAACTCCTATTATATTTAAGTCGTCGAAAAAAAAGAAAATCGTTTCTTTTACAAAACCATATCATAATAAATTTAATTACTTATTAATTAATAATAATAATAAAAATTAATATAATTAATAAAAAAAACAAACAAACAAAGAATATAATTTTTTTATCTACAATTCATTTCTATTGCATATTTTGATATTATATTATTTCATAATTCTAGTGTGAGGAGCGTTGTATGAATGAACGAAATTTTCCTTGTAAATCTTTTAATTATGAAAATTCATCTCGAACGTGTTCTTTGGCATCGGAGAGCAGTGTAACCCTTGGCCCTTCATCACTTATCATGGCAAAAGGGTGGACTTATAAAGAAAGGGCAGCTTGTTTAAATGGTAAACCTATCCAATTGAAAATTATTATAATATTTTATATTGAAAATTAATCACAATTTTTGATTTTTAGTGTCTGTTTCATGTAATTCCAATATAATGGAAATAATATATTATTCAACGGACAGATTTGGTGGTCGTCTTTATGTGACTGGCCATTCAAAATCTTGTTCAGCTGATGGCCGAGGATTTGGACAAACAAAACTTGTACTTCCAATTCGAACAAGTAGAGATCTTGATAATTGTGGTTTGACAGTTGCTCAAGATCTTTCAGGAAATAGGTAAGGGATACCTAATACTAATAATATCTATCCTATCAAGTTTTTATATAAAACAACCTTAATGAGGTGTCATATGATCAGTAGAACGGGTCCTCTTCACCTTTACCTTGATTTTCTCGATCGGAGGCGCTATCAAGTAGCTTTTCCCCAATGTTGTTCCCGGAGGCTGGGTTGATTCCGTCCCATAGACCCCAGCTAGGGAAATTCCCTTGCCAGGCCCGGGACTTGAACCAAAGGCGCCTTTACAAATCAACAACAACTACAACAATAAAAATTTACAATCATAATTAATTATTTAAATGAATTTTACTATCCTTCTATCAATCCATGCTAAAATATTAATTTTTTCTGAGATTGTCAGAATTTTTATTATTTTACTCCTAGAAGAATATTTTATATATATAGGATTTATATTTAAAAATTGATGATTTATATATTTCAGATCATTAATTCAAGGGGAGGTTGTAATTCAACAGCATCCAATAATCCAAACGAGAGGAGATCGTGCTTTGAAGGTGGGCTGCCTAGTAAGCAACTCCAGTCATCCAAGTAACGTTGTTCTACACGCCACCATTAATTTTGGCGACAAGTATGATTTTTTTTTTTTTTTTGTTTTTTTATTCATAAATATTTATTAAAAGATGAAGATTTAATTTAAAAACTCTGATGTTGTTGATTGATGATATTAAATAAAGTAAATGAATGTTTTTGTTAGTTGAAATTGAAATTATATTATCATGAGTGAAAAAAAAGTAACTTTCTCTGATGCAATTGATACTTTACTTTTACTTGATATATTACAAAGTACGAGTATATGTACATACATTGAAAGAAATTTGTTTTTCTTATCATGATTTAACTTGTTTCTACAATTAACAAAGGAATAAATTCAAATTCTTGTAGGATGATAGTTGCTTTCACAATTTAATTCTTTATACTTATTATATATATTATATCTATCTAACACTACTCTATGTAGATAGTATTATTTTCTATTCTCTATTTTTTTCTTTTTTTTTCTTTTTATTTTAGAGTTCAAATCGGAACGTCAAAGGTTGTTGTCAACTCGAATGTGACTTTACCAAAACCAACGTTACGTGTACTTTTGGGTGGCGATATTAATGGACATGAAATAATTGCTGATAATGTAACACGTTTAGGTCAACCATTAATTCTAGTTGTTGAAACAGTGCCACCGGCCAAGGATCTCGGTTTAGATATTCGCGCTGTACGTTTAATTGCAATGAGTGACAATCCGCAAGAGTCTTATATGCTACTCGATAGTAGAGGATGCCCAGCTGATCCTGCAGCTTTTTCCGAACCATTTCAAAAGCAACCGGATGGCAGTCTAAGAGCGACCTTCAGGGCATTCAAATTTCCAACATCCGATGTTGTCACATTCTCAGTCACTGTACAATTTTGTGAAAAACAATGTGCACCGGTAACCTAATATATATTTATTTATTTAAATAATTATATACATTTTTTTATTTATTTGTTAAATTATTTATTTATTCAGGTGGTTTGTACTCCTATAAGTCGCAATAAAAGATCAAATGATAAAATATTAGATGATTCAGTTGATGAAATTGAAACTAAATTTGCTATCATTGTTAAAAGTCCAGTAATAAAACCAGATTCTTGGATTGCAGCTGAAGATGCTTCTGGACATATAATCACATTAAGACCAGGTTAATTTACAATTTATTATTATTTTTGTATCATTCTAAAAGAAATAAATTAGTATATATATATATAAAATTTAAAATAAATACTTCTTTATAATTATTAAGGGAATTTTTATTAAAAGACTACATTGTTTGTATAAAATTATTTATTTTATGCAGAATAGGCAGTCGAAACGTTGTACGTTGTTAATTTATGCAGAATAAGCAGTCGAAACGTTGTACGTTGTTATTTTAATTTAATAAATAATTTTATACAAACAATGTCCTCTTTTAATAAAAATTCCATTAATAATTATCAAAATAACCACACAAAAGCTTTAATAAATACTTCTTTACTTCTTATTTATTATAATAATTCATATTTCAATTGATTTTAAAGTAAATATTTTAGTATTATTTTTTATCATAATAAAAAAAAATGATACTTTTTAAATGTAACATTTTAAATATAAAATATATAAATTTCAATTAATCAATTTATAAAATATTTTAACGTATTGGGTATATAAAAACAAAAATAATTTTCTAATGTGATTTTGTTTTTTGTTTTTACAATTTTAGCCCGTGGATCAGAAGTATGTCTTCATTACGGTTGGTTGTTGGGAATTGCAATTGTAATGGGTGTACTTCAAGTACTTTTGCTTGTTCTCTACTATCATTTCTTTCATTGGAGACGTTTTCGTGTAGTGGAACCGCTAGAAGATTCAAGTACATTGACAGACAAACATGTTAGATGGGCTGATACATCAGAAAATTCCACGTTACACTATTAATAAATATTTTTAATTAAAAAAAAAAAAAAAAAGATATAATTATACTGCCAGGGAATAAGTGAGTTGAATATTATTTGATGCGTTAAGGTGAAAAAAATGCCACCAAAAGATGAATTACTGAATGAATGCTAAAAAAAAATGATTGATTACATTTCCTTAATATTATGGAAAGAAATAATAAGCATATTTTTAAAAATATATAAATGATTTTTAGTATAAGTATATTTGATAGAAATCTATCTACGTTGTGATGAGTGAAAGAAGAAAACGAATGGATTTTCTAATTTTGAAACAGTTTTTTAACAGCCATTTTACTAGCAATTTTAACTTTATTAAGAGAGAATATATATACATATAATTTATTTATTTAATTTATACAATATTTACAAGAAAATGTTTTCTCATAAAAAAATCATACTAGTTGAATATCCAAAAGTGTAGTTCTGGTCTAGTCCACTTTGGACAATATTATTATATTTAGTATAATTCTTTTATATCTAAGTAATTGTTTATATAATAGTAATCATAATCAATGAACACTGTACAAAGTTTTAATATAAATATATTGTATATCTATCACGCTGGAATTTTATCACGAAGATAACTGAGAATGTGTTCCGTGCCTTTAAGTAAAATAGCAGCTCGTGGTTGACGAAATGGATTCCCAGTTAATTCAAGAAGTCTGAAAAGAACAAAAAAAAAAAATTAAAACAAAAATAGTCATTTTTAATTTACAAATGAATTTAATTCGAAATAATATAAAATATACTTGAGAATAAAATACTTAAAAGTATTCTGTTTTGTAATTTAATGAAATACTTATATAAATTACATACTTATACATTAGAATTATTTTATTATGTATTTTTAATTAAAATCATAAAATTTAGTCTAGTCTTAAGCTTTGAAACATTTCCAAATAAATAAATAAATAAATAAATAAAATAATCAATATTATCATGCTTGATGAATTAATAAAAAAGAGTTGCTATTTTATATAATAATTTGTATATTTGTAATGTATGAGCAGGGTAGCAAGACAAAGAAGAGCATGGATTCTGCTGGAAGAGGCCTTTGCCCTAAGGGGCCTGGTTTAAAAGAAAATATTATGTAATATATTGTAATAATTGTAAATAAACCAATTACGGCTTAATAAATAAATAAATAAATAATAAATAAATGTATGTATTATTAATATATTATATTAGAATTTTCCTCATATATTGTATATAAATATTATTATACTTATTTAATATTATATTTTTTTTTTCTATTTTTTTCTTATAATATAAGAATATAAATATTTAATTACCTGAGTTTTAATAATCCTAAACGTGGAGGTACATGTTGGATATCATTATCCGCTAAATCGAGACTTGCCAAATATTTACATTCTGAGAGTATATCAACGTTGATTTCATGAATTTTATTCCCTCTTAATTGAAGTATCTCTAAAGCGTGAAGCCGTGATACTAATTCAGGTACCCGTCCAAACCTACAATATAATATTATGTGATTTATACAATAATATTATTTATATTTTACCTATTTTATCTATTTAACAAATTAATTTAAATGAAATTGAGATTTATTATAATATATTATTAATGTGTCTTCACACACAAAGTAAAATCATATTACAAAGAGACATGAAATATTTAAATTTTTTGGAAAATCATTCGAGTATACTAACTTACTTTCTTTCACTTTGCAGATACACACACCTGTTTATAAATACATTAAGTAAAGTTTTCACATAAATGTTTCAAAAACCCTGAATCTAATGTATTTTTTTTCTATTAATTAAATTCATAGATTTCCAAATAATAATACAAATATAAAACAATAATCATTTATAAAAAGGTTAAATATTAAGAGTAAAAATCACTCGCTTTTATTATTATTATTGAGAAAATTTATTGATTCATTAAAATAATCATTAATTATTATTTTTTTAACTCACCTGTTATTGGATAAATTAAGTTCTTTCAATTGAATTAGATCACCAATGGAATCTGGCAAATTTTCTAATCGATTATTTTGAAGATCAATATATTGGAGATTTCTCGAATGTCCCATAAAATCAGGTAAAGATGTAATTTGATTAAAACTTAAATTGATACCTGACAATTTCTTAATAACATAATCAATTCTAAAAATATTAATAGTATATTCTTATTCAAGATTGATGGTCTGATTTATTTAAAAATACAAAATACAATATATATTTGTATAATTTACCCGGATGGAACTTTGGTTAATTTATTATGACTTAAATCAACTAAAGTTACTCCAGCTTCATTTGCTTCTTGAAAAACAATATCAGGAACTGATGTTAATTCTTGTTGTGCTAAATTTACCATACGATTGGTTTTCATTACATATCTATAAATGATGAAACAGAACGATGAATATTTAATTAATAAATATTTTTAAATTCATTTATTTATTTATTACTTGTCCGGATAGGATTGATTTTCTTGTGGAGCTAAATATACAGGCGTTTCGTTTTTTTTATTATCATTTTCTAAAGGTATAGATTGACGTAAATGTTTTAGAATTCTTGATGTTCCACATGCAATAATATCTCGTCGAATAGATTTAATAACATTTCCTTCAAGTTTAATGGATTGTAAATGTGTCATTTGTCCTATTGAATTAGGTATTCTAAAATAATAAAAAAAATCAATTCAATCACATCAATATTTAAAATATAATAAATCCTATTTATATAACTTACATAGTCAAATCGTTATTTGACAAATCCAGATGAATTAATTGTTGAAGCTTCACAATTTCAGAAGGTATCGTATGTATTTTATTATTATTTAACATTAAAGTTTTTAATAAAAACATATGATTCAATTTTTCAGCTTCTAGTACCTAAAATTAATATTTTGTTTATGAAAATTGACAAATGGACTAAAAATAAAAAAAAAAATTCACGTTTGAATTCTTTTTTTTTAGAAAATTATAAATAAAAGATAAATAAATTATTAAGTGGATTGGAAATATATGAAAAGATGTATCCATTTTACTAAATTTTCACTTTATATTCTGGACTCTAAGATGTAATGACTAATTTTAATCAATATTAAATATTCTTTAATAGTTAACAAAAATGTCTAAAAATACAATAAAAGACAGATGGTAAGTAACCTTGCAATTTTCTTTTACGTTAATTATTTTATATCCATTTATTTTGTTCTCTAAAGAGTACTTAGGTACATATATTTATATATATATATATATATATATATATATATATATATATATATATATATATATATATATATTTGTATAAATAACTAAAAATAAAACAAAACAAAACATTTATTTAAAATGTAAATTTCTTGAAAAATTATATATTATTAATAATTATATAAAAGGGTCCCACTTGAGATTATGGAAAGAATCCGTGCTCCCAATTTCAATTATAACATATTATAACATATTATTTATATTATTTTTACATACCTCAATATAATTATTATTTAAGTGTAATTCAACAAGCATATCACAACCTTCAATATCAGGTAATTCCTTTATCTGATTATGACCAAGCCTTAAAATGGCCAAACGGCGTAAACCTCGAAATGGTGGTAACGATTGCAATTTATTGTTGCTTAAATCCATTTCAGTTAGAACTAAACAAGCGAAATTAATATTAAAAAAAAAATAACATTTAGTTTTTTTTAATTGTATATAATAAATACAAATTTACCGCGTAAAAAACTAATTTCTTCAGGAATATTTGTTATTAAATTATTGGATATGTTCAAATAATTAAGCCGAGTAAGGTAGCCGACTCCAGGTGTAAGTATATTCAATTGATTATATGATAAATTCTAAGGGAAAAAAATCAACTAGTAATATTAAAAGTTAAAAAACACACATTTAATTATAACAACTATTCAAATTATATTTTTTATTACTTAAGTTATATTTACATTTACATTACAATAACAAACCTATGACATTTTTTTCATTAAATTTTATTTAAAATTAATATATGTGAATTTTATCATAAGAATTGGTAATTATTATATTAGCTTAATTAAAGATACAATCATTTATTCCCATATTTTTTTTTAAAATTGATTATAGCATCAATCTATCTATCAATCACTGTGACTCCACGGAACTCGAAAGTTTTTGACAGCAGCAACCACATTTCTCCAAATGTCCCTATCCTGAGCTACCCCCTTCCATCTCTCTCACATCCCTTCCTACATTGTTCACACACCTCGTTTTGCAGTCGTTATACAGTCTCTACCATTCCCCGGTGACGTCATCTTTCTTTGGCCCATAAATCCTATTCTCAAATACTCTAAATCTACTTTCCTCTTCTAAGATCATAGAGACCATGCCTCGCACCCATATAATACAACCGGCAAAATAATTATTTTATATATTTTAATTTTTATCCCCTTTGATAATAATTTTGACGCGTTAAGCACCTTTACTGCATGATAACAGGCGTTTCCCGATTGTAACCTCGCTTTAAACTCATCTCGAATATTATTATCTTTCGTTATCACAGAACCTTTAAGTATTTAAATTATTATTATTATTATTATTATCTTTAATGATTACATAACCTAAATATTTACATTTTTCTACATTTTCAAATTCTACATTTTGTATGTGAAGACTTTGTGTGTTCATATTCTTTTTTTCTGTTACTAATTACTTTTCCTGCGTCGATTAGTTTTTCTACGCTATCCGAATCTTATATAATTAAGTCGTCCGCGTAACCTAATACTTAAATATTTTTATTTAATTAGATTACGTATGATTTTTCTCCAATTTGTCTAATCACATATTCCAGTAATAAATTAAATAAAATTGATGATAATGCGTCTCCTTGTTTTTACCCATCCCGAATTTCGAAAGTTTCTAACAATGGATTCCCGCATCTTACTCTTCCTTTACTATCTTCAAGACAAATTTGAATAATAAGTACTAGTTTTTTCGGAATTTCCATTAAGATCAAAATTTGAAAAAGTTTTTCCAGGTCTATTTAGTCATACTTATGCTTTACTAAAGTCTTACAAATAATTGGTGAACAGAAATATTGAATTCGCGTTTTTTTTCTAATATCTGCATTAATGAAAATATCTGATCTAATGTTTATCGATTTGTGTTCTAAATCCGCATTGATATATTTATTATAGATTAGTTATTGTAAAAATGATTTTAAAATATAGGTATAAATTGTATTATACTATCTTAGCAAATTATCAAAAATCTTGGTGTTTTTCTATATCAAATTACTATATTTATACTATATATATTTAATGTCAACATAAACAAAATATTATTATATAATTACCAAATGATTCAACATGACAAGATTTCCTAATTCCTCGGGTAATTCAGAGAGATTATTATGTGACATATCAAGCCATTCTAAATATCCAAGATCGTATGCACCTTCAGGAAGATTTGCAATTTTATTTTCTTTCACATTTAATTTTCTTAATTTAAGATTAGCGAGTGCTGACGGCAGGCCATTCAAATTATTTCTCTCCAACTAATAAAAAGAAAAATATTTAATAAACTAATTAATTAAAAAATTAATTAATAAAAAAAAAAAAATCTCAAATAAATATAAAAATTTTAAAAAGTAAAAAAATGTTTTTATATATACAATTTTTAAATAGTAAAATAATGGGAATTGTTTTTTTTTTATCAAAATAAATGAATTGTTATTAACAATTTTGATGTAATGATTAAAAATTAAAACCTTGGGCTTGTTTTGAAAAGGAATGGGATCTCACGTTGAGCTCCTCCAAGGCGCTGAGTAGACCCACATCTTCTGACAATTCCGAGAGACAATTTCGACTAAGATCAAGTGCTCGTAATGCTTCCATTTGCCACCATTTGTCATCTTGTTGTTCTGGTTCTTCATCCAATTTTACTTGTAACCCTTTCGTTTCTTTTTCATCAAGAGAATCGATTGTCCAAACTTTAGGTGGCACTGCAAACAAAGATAATGAAAATAATTGAATTATTAATTTATACTAACAAGCTACTCAGACCATCTTCGGCGCTCTGCCCCTGAAAAGCTGTATGCAAAAAGTTTTCATTCATTTTAATATTCAATCAGTAAATTACATAAAATATTCATTTCTTTTTGTGTTCTTATAAAAAAAAAACCTCTGACTTTTGTACGTGCTTCGCACGGAGAACGTCTATCAAGTCGGTTATATCAATGAGGTGTCCTATGATTAGTAGATCGGGTCCTCTCCACCTTTACCTTTATCGGAGGCGCTATCAAGTAGCTTTTCCCCAATGTTGTTCCCGGAGGCTGGGTTGACTCCGTCCCATAGACCCCAGCTAGGGAAATTCCCTTGCCAGGCCCGGGACCATGTGAATGTGAGGCAGGTTCGCTACCCACACACCCAATGGCGCCTTTTTGTGTTCTTATTTAAAATACATTTTAATTTAATCAGTAAATTAATTATATTTTATTGTATATGTTATAATAGAGTACAATATTTCTTATTCATTACATATTAATATTTTATTTTCATTTTTTTTTTGAATATTTTTAATTATAATGAAATTTAAGAAAATTTAAATTCTAAGACTTGAGACATTTTATAAAAGTAAAATTAACTTATTTAATATTATATAAAATTATAGATAAATTAAATATATATATATATATATATATATTCATTAATAGTATTAATTTAATTTAATTGATTTTTTTTTTCTTATGAGTTTTCGGTTTTATTAATTTTTCTAGATTATATAGTTTTTCTTCCTCCTTCAGAAGAAACTTATCTAACTCTGTGGCGCTAGGAGATTAGAAAATTATTAGTCATATCAAATACATTTCTCTAACAGTCTTTTTTTTGAGTTACCTTCATTCAAAATCTATTCTCTCTCAACTCTCATCTAACAAAGCTTCTTACTTGTCTTTCGAACTCTTCTAATCACGTGATATATTTAATTTATATTTGTTTGATTCATTATATTAAAATTTAAACAAATAACATTTTTCATTTCGTTAATTTATATAAGTTTCAATTTAAACTCTGTCATACGCTTTAACAAAAATATTGAATGTCCTTAGCGAGATTAGATTTTATCTAATGTTGTCCAATTTGGGCCTTACTCCGCATTGATATTCTCCTAAGATTAGAAGCAACTTATAAATTGTCTTCTTTCCCAATCCAACACTTTTCGTTTTTTACCGACCGACGATAGTAAGGGAGGTATTGTTTTCACACCAAATTTCACATGTGGAGATTTTTACATATCTCCACGAATCATGCATTTTCTTAACAGAAAAAAGTATTTTTAGCATGATGTCTGTCCGTCCGTATAGATGTGTACAGCCTGAACGGCTCAACCGATTTTGATGAAATTTGGTATATTTACTTAATGCATTTCCGGAAACCGGAAGTGGTAGTATTAGCAATCGACGATAGGAAGGGAAGGGTTATTTTCACACCAAAGGAGATTTTTTTATATATCACCACAAATCATGCACTTTGTATTGGTTTTATCCTCATATTTATTAGTTTTTTCTTGATTTAAAATTATATGACGTCATCCAGCCATTCATGACGTCTTGCATATATATTATAAATAAAATAAAATTAAAAATGTTTATATTTATTATTTATCTATCCATATCTGTTTTTTATTACATTAATGGATATATTAAAATTATTTGAAATTGTTTCTGTAGCTGCTAATTAATTTACTTCAAACCGTCGGTCGGTTCGGACCTGGCCACAGGTCAACTTATTTAAAATTTAAAATAGAGGGAGAGAGAGGTTCTAATTATATTCGAATAGTGTATATATATATTAATATATATATATATATATATTTCAATTTTTCAATATATACGTTTATTATTAATATTTTAATTAAATATACAAATTTTAAAGGATTATTATTATTAATAATTATACAAAGTTATACAAATACAAATATTCTAATTTTTTAATTTTAATTTTTTATTAATATCACACCCTAAACATAATAAATAAAAAAAAGATATATATTAATAAATAATAAAAGAATATTATCATTTGGATTTAAAACAAATTAAAAAAATTTATTCAATTTTAAAAAGACAAAAATTTCAAACAACTTCATTATATCAATTGTCTAATTAAATCAAATAATTGAAAAGATATTTGAATATTAGAAATTAAAATAAAAATATAAATATTTTAATAATTCTTTGTATGGAAATTGCTAGAATTATTAATTTTATATTCACTTGCAGAAATCAGTGGACTTTTCTGAGGCAGAGGCGCTGAATATATAGTAGTCAGCCTCGGGCTGTTGTCCAGTGCGGACGTATGCCAGTCTCAGGATTGCCCAGGATTCTTCGGAACTCCGCAGCAACGCAGTGAGTACAAAACCACCCAACCTATCAACCCAAAATCCCGATATTAATCCTTAGTTACACAGACTAAGACCAAGAATCCCAAAAATATTCCCACCTATCTCTTGAAAATGGCGCCAAAATGGGTGGGGAAAGGTCGAGAAAACAATCTCACAAAAATACTTGATTATATACCTAATAAATCTGATAGTAATAATAATAATAACATTGACGGAAATCTAAACCGACATATATATAAATCTCACAATTAAAATACAATAATTAATTTTTTGATTTAATAAAATTTTTCCCAAGATTTAAATGTTATATTTAAATTTTATAATTTCTTATTGTTTGTTGTTATTTTTTCAATTATTTTTTCATATTCTTTAAGTTTTAATGACCTTTGAATTAATTTAATTATGTATTATGAGAAATTAAATTTGGTTTTTAATGGATCATGAAAAATCTAATTTTTCTATTTTACATGGAATATTCAAACAAACAAAACATGATTTAAAACAAAACGAAAAAAAAATAATATTAAAATCGTACAAAGTCAATTTTATTAAATTTACTCTCACTTGATAACAGATTCTTGATTTATTGGTAAAACTTTTAGTTAATTTTTAAATAAGTACGGTAGATAATTTACAATTTATGACTTCAAAGTATATAATTAATATTACGATAGGATAATAAATTGATACACCGTAGATTGAATAGCTCAATCAAAGAAATCAATAAGAAATTTTTATTATCGGTTATTGATGTTAACAATCTAATTGAAACAATAGTTGTTAAGAAAAATGAGGCTCAAAGGGGAAGGAGAGATTACCGGGGTAATAATGGCAGTGATTGATTTCTATATTTAGAGCTGCAGATGTCATTTTTATTACTATTGTGATCACGAAAATTTTCGATGTCGAGATTTTGATGTTTTTATATGTTTTGAAGGGCCCTGAGTCATTTTTACTAAGGTTGAGAAAAATGTCTCTCTCTCTCTCTCTCTCTGTGTGTGTGTGTGTATGTAGACAAGATTACGTAAAAATGGTTAGAATAATGAAATTTGGTATTATTCAAAATTGTTAGTTTTTTATGGTATTATTCAAAATTCGGAGATTTCTATCAACTTTTGAGAAATGTAGCTGAGAGAGAAGGTCATTACTACGGGGAACCAAATGGGGTAAAAATGAAAATTTTGTGAGTAAAAAGTATATATTTTTAATTTGCTATTTTATGAAACCTGTTAGTATTTTCACAAATTAAATTTATAGTTATTGTTTTCTTTTCAAAATTATCATGGGGGGTGGGGCTACAATAGGAAAGATGCTGATTGTTTTTTTTATTCGTTTTTTGTTCTCTTCACCATGGGGTAATATCAACTTACACAAAAATATTTTGGGGTAATGATTAAAAAAGTTTCCCGACCGCTGCTCTAAACTGACCCTAAAAATAAAGATATATGTTTGATAGTTTTTCTCATGATTAAAAATTGTATAAAACTGCTATATATAGAATTTCAGCTTGATTGAATCGCTGATGGTACCAAAATTAATTTTTAAAATTTTTTAACACGTTGACTGCCAATCACGCGCCAGCACGTGATGTGGTGCCATCAACAAAGAGCCAAACATGCACTGATTTAATAAATATTATTTATTAATTTTAATTTAATTTAAATATAATATATTATGTTATTTATTCCAATTCCAATTTGCTAGATTGTCGACTGGAGACACTCCAGATTTTTTTTTTATAAAAATTTCACTCAATTTCTTTTTCTATTTTAATAATATTAATACTTTTCTGTTAATATAAATAGAGAAGTTTTGATGACTAAAATGTTGTTTAAGGTTTTTGAATTTAACAATTCGAGAGTTTACTTGGGAGACAAATGATATTGGAAAATACTATTATGGATAGAATAGCGATTTAAATTAAAGGTATTCCATTATAATTGAAAAAAACAAAACAATATATTAAATAAAGATTAGATTATTGTATTTATTTATAGACAAAACAAGTTCAAATGTTTTATTTTCTAAATTTTAAAATACCAATTTGTTATACATGAATAAATAAAATTTAATTCATCACGCATAAAGGAATAGAATATAAATTGTCGCCTGGCAATCAATAACCGGAAATGGCAAATTAGAGGTTGATATGGTAGTGTGCCAAGCAATAATAGTTTAACATTTACTGAAATAAAGAATTTGTAATTTTTATAAAATAATATTTAGAATTATCACCAGAACAAGGAATAACCGGATAAAAATCCAAATTCCTCTCTCGCTCTTAATTTACATTTCTTTAAAGAATGTCAATATCAGTGAAATTAGCATTTAAATGAACAATATTATAATATATTTGACTAAATTAGCGTATTCATATATATATATTTTTAAATTTATCAATATATACATTTATTATTTAATTAAATTAAATTTTAATTAAATAAACAAATTTTAAAATATTATAATTATTTTATTAATTATTCAAATTTATACAAATACAAATATTCTAATTTTTAAATTTTAATTTTTTTTATTAATATCACACAGATTAAAATAAAAATTTAAATATTTTAATAATTCTTTGTATGGAAATTGCTAGAATTATTAATTTTATATTCAATTGCAGAAATCAGTGGACTTATATAATATTTATAATATAATATAATATAATATAATATATAAATTATAACATAATATATTAATATAATATCAGAAAAAAGAAGATACGTTATGCCTCTATGCAAATGTAGGTTAATTATCTCTTAAAGTGTTAGCGATGATTTTCGCATCCTCTTAGTTACGTAAGAGCCGACTACTACTGCAACATTTCCATTAGAAGCAGAATATGTCGAGGGAACTAACCAAGCCCACTGCGTTATCTTTTTCATCTATTCACTTACATCAATTCAAATCACCGTAATAAATTAACTAAAAGTAATTGGAAATTCACTTTTATAGTTCAAGTGATACCAAATTCACTAAATCTTTTTTATTAATTAATATATACCTATATCTAATGAAATATATATATATATATCAAAGACCATAATATATATATATATATATATATATATATATATAGAGAGAGAGAGAGAGAGAGAGAAAGAGATATTTCTAATCTCATACAGGCTACAGTACGAAAAAAAATTAAATTCTAACTTTCATTTTTTGGCATTTTTACTATCTCGCCAGAAAATTTTCGATGTCGAGATTTTGATGTTTTTATACGTTTTGAAGGTTCCTGAATCATTTTCACTAAGGTTGAGAAAATGTCTGTCTGAGTGTGTGTGTGTATGTATGTAGACAAGATTACGCAAAAACGGTTTGAGCTAGAATCATGAAATTTGGTATACGGGCATTATTCAAAATTCGTAGTTTTCTATCATTTTTTGAAAAATGTAGCTCAACCGGAAGAGGATCATTACCTACAACGTTTTCATTATTTTTCCACTAAACTGACCGTAAAAATAAAGATATATGTTTGATAGTTTTTCACATGATTAAAAATTGTATAAAACTGCTATATATAGAATTTCAGCTTGATTGAATCGTTGAAAGTATCGGAATTCATTTTTTAACACTGCAAATCACGCGCCAACACGTGACGTGGTGCCATCAACCAAGAGCCAAACATCGCTGGTTTAATCAATATTATTTATTAATTTTAATGTATATTTTATAATTAATTAAATTTAATTTAAATATAATATATGTTTATTAATCCAATTCAAATTTGCGAGATAGTGGAATGGAGACACTCCAGACTCCAGCTTATTAATTTTTAGATTAACCACGAAAACAAGTATTTTTAGCGTGAAGTAAAATAAATAATTAATTTAAATAAAATATAAAATTTGATTCTTCTCTCTTCCCCCCCCCCTCTCTCAATATATATATATATATATATTATCGTATATAAAATTAGGTCATTTTTTTAAATAGTTTAATGTATGCCCAAAGTACAAAAAAAATATTTCAATTCCAAACGATGAAAGTGTTTGAGCTAAAAACGATATGATGACGTCAATCAAGTAATTAAATAATACGTAGGTTTTCAGTATTCACAATTAATAATATATTAGCATCAATAAAATTCGTTAAAAAAACAAAAACAAAACAAATATATTACTAAATATGGTCTATATCTCTAAATTATACTAATTTGAAGAAAGTATACAGAAACGAAATAATCATTTTTGCATTCTCTTTTTTTATTCGTGATTATATTTCATAGCAGGCATGGAATTATGTAAGCGATCGTTGATTCCATCAACAGCTATTTAAAAAGATGATAAATGTTTTATTATTCAATCTATTTAAGTTTTCAAATACTTTAAATTAATTAAATAAGGTTAGAAAAATAGATTTTAAAATACAATTTATTAATTAAAATAATAATAATAATAATAATAATAATAATATTAATAATAAAATTAATAATAATGTTAGAGGGTCCTCTCGAGTTGTTTGGTAATAGTTATCGACCTTTACTTGATATTGCCAATTTGCAAGTTTCCTTATATGAACGAAATTGGAAAGCCGATGTAACCTGATCGAGTGTTTGCAAGTTCTCAAGACCATATATATATATATATATATATAGATAAAATGTTAAACACAACGGACAAACACTTGATTAGGTTAACATAGGAGAGAGATAAGCTGGAGTGTCTCCATTCCACTATCTCGCAAATTTGAATTGGATTAATAAACATATATTATATTTAAATTAAATTTAATTAATTATAAAATATACATTAAAATTAATAAATAATATTGATTAAACCAGCGATGTTTGGCTCTTGGTTGATGGCACCACGTCACGTGTTGGCGCGTGATTTGCAGTGTTAAAAAATGAATTCCGATACTTTCAACGATTCAATCAAGCTGAAATTCTATATATAGCAGTTTTATACAATTTTTAATCATGTGAAAAACTATCAAACATATATCTTTATTTTTACGCTCACTTTAGAGGAACAAAAATCAAAACGTTGTAGGTAATGACCCTCTTGTGGTTGAGCTACATTTCTCAAAAGTTGATAGAAAACTACGAATTTTGAATAATGCAAATGTGCCAAATTTCATGATTCTAACTCAAACCGTTTTTACGTAATCTTGTCTACATACACACACAGAGACATTTTTCTCAACCTTAGTGAAAATGATTCAGGAACCTTTAAAACGTATAAAAACATCAAAATCTCGACATCGAAAATTTTCGTGATCGCAATACTATCTCTGGTGAGATAGTAATAAGAATGGCAGAGGCATTAAGGGGGTTTGAGAGGGGAGGGAGGATCTCCTTCCCCTTTAATCAACTGAATAATCTATTTAATTTTAAAGATTGTTCGTTGGAAGGAAATAAATCACAACAAATTAGATATGAATTATATAAGGTAGACTGATTTAAGTAATCGGTTGAGTTGAAAAATAAACAAAACATTTCCTACTTAAATCAATTTATTATATTTAATGTAATGCATACTACGTATTTGTGAATGTAATTAATTATATTTATTATGTACATATGTGTGTATACGTTTTTTGCTCAACTTGGCTATTTCTTCGTTCTAAAGTCCTCTTTTGTTACATACATTCAATAAATTAATATTAATATTTTTTTTTATTTTAAGCAAGTTAATTGAAATAATTAATTAGGTTTTTTTACTTTCATTTACTTAAATATAAATAATATAATATATATATATATATATATATATATATATATATAGTGTAATGATATTTTAAAAATATCATTAATTTAAAAAAAAAAAAATAAAATTTATTTAAAAATAAATTTATTTTTGGAAAGGATTATTATTGTAATACGTTTCCCCAAAAGAGACTTGTTGAAAAGAGACAAGGGCAGTCCAGTCGTTCGTGGGCTGCCGTCGAGAGCAGACGGACATTATTGGAAGAAAAAAGGACCACCATTACACTCGGTCGTTCACGGACTATCGCTTACAAAAGGACCGGCTACATTATTAACAAAAAATATTGTTTTTCAAGAAGGATTGTTTTTTTTAATTTTTTTGAATCTAAGAATTAAAAAAATTTGTTTCACAACAGATATTGGTTTATCTATAATTTTTATAAAAAGCCTATTTTTCTTTTTTTAACCCTTCTTTTTCTTAGATTTTCCCCTTCGTTATTTACCCCAATACAAAAAAATCATAACAATATATTAAGGGAAAATAATACAGTCAAAAACTTTATAACACTTTATATAAACTGATATTTGTGAGTTAAATAAAAAAAAGTGTTGCCCCGAAGAAATGAAACTGAAATTAATGAATTTGTAACACATAAACATTTTAATTCTAATAGGTTAAACGTATTCCAACCTGTGGGGGGGGGGGTGGACGCGAGACTGTTGTAAGGGGGGCTCGAAGGTATTAGAACTTCAAGTGCCCGCAAACTTTTGAAGATTTTCGATTTTTTTTTTTCAAATTTTTTCAATATGGTTCTAAAAAAATAAGGTCAGATGATTTTGCGATGCTCTGAAACTGTTGTTATATTATTTCAGAAATGTGTCCGACCATTGAAAAAGGAAATTAAATTATTACAAAAAATATGGGGGGCGCAATAATTTTTTTTAAAAAAAGGGGGACGCCGGTACAGAGAGATTGGAAACCACTTTATTAAGCGGAAATGTCACTTTAGCACACATTAGTGATTTTATTCTTTTTTGTTTCATCTTCCTCAATCTATGTTACATAGACAAATAAAAATATTGAAGAATTATTTATATAATTACTTATTAAATGGTATCTCATTTTATACGTAATAAATATCAAGAAATGAGTTTTTAAACTAATACGTAGAATGAATGACATGACTTATACATAATTGACATTAATTATCAAGTTCAATTTCATTCAGATTATGACATAGAAAGAATTGAAGAAAATATTGCCTATACTCGTATAAATATATATTATTTATATTTTATTTAATCTAATAAAAATTATATCTAAAATTAATATTACAATTTTTATTTATTTTTGTTATTATTATTCGAGTAAAAGGGTAATTTCATTAAAATTATCAATCTGGTTTGTTGTATTATCATATATATATGAGGCGTGGTCCATAACTTTAGGGGGTGACAATAAAAAAAAAATTTAGTGTATTTGAAAAATGCATTGAACACAAGAGAAAAGGCTAGAATGAATTTGCAAATTGTTTATGGGGTAGATAAATATTGCAAAAATATGGTATTATGTTTAAAGAAAGGAAAAAAGGAATTTGGAGAGGATAGGAAGTTGGCTAATGATAGAATAAGATTGTTATGATCCAAAACTTTTCAATTTAGAGATTGATAGTTCATGATTGTGTATAGTATATGTTAGGTTTTATTTTATTTATTTTTTTTTTAATATTACTCTTATGGATATAAATAATACAATAGGTAATAAGGTATAAGTAAATTATTATATCATAAATTAGTTAAAAAAAATATTGATTTAAATATTTAAAAAAAAATGAGTCACTTGGAGTAAATCAATAAGCAGATATGTTTTTGTTTTGGTTTGGCCATTCATAAAATAAATAAATAATTTAATTCTAAACAAAATGAAATTGATTCATATTTTTTCTTTTCAACGATTATTTATATCTACAAATAAAAAAAAACATGAAATAATATATTTGATTTGATTTTCGTTTTATCGTGGAATATACTTGTAAATAGAATTAATTTAAATAGAATAAATTAAAGAATAAAATAGAAGGATTATTTGTAGTAATAGAGAGGAGTATAAAAAAATTGTACCATGAACAAGACCACGACCAGAGAGTATCAATTGTCCGGATCTTCTTGCATGACGGATGATTGCCTTGGAAAGGACGGATGCGTCTTGTTCCTCGTTTTGAATATGAAAAACGGGACTGCATTTTCGTGCACGTGATGCCAACCGAGTCTTTGACACGGCCATTTTGCTACTAAATGATCGCTTACGATCTCGTAATAAATCGTAATGGTTTCACGTGCGACAACGAACAGTGAACGGGGACTGAGGCGGTGCGGGCCCCTTCGACGCTCCCTCGGTCAATAATCAAGATGGCCGGGCAGGGGTTGTCAGGGCGACGAGAGAATGGCAGCGACACCTTTGCACTTATTACGCATGCGTAAATTACACTCGCGCAACAAATAGCAAACAATCGGACTATTCTTTTCTTTTAAATTTTAAATTATTTCAAATTCATGTATCAACATTCCACATAATATATACACATCGATGGATATGTTAATATTTATTATTATGATTATGATCAAAGTTTGAAAAAAAATCAATATTAAGTACTTTCATATAAATATTTTTTATAATAATTATAATTTAAGACGGTTAATGACGTCATTTACGTCAAGGTGCTAAAAATAATTTTTTTTTTATTATTATAATACCTTATGCTTCTATGCAAACAATTGATTTATTTATTTATATAATTTATTCTCTATCTAGAAATAATTTATTTGACCAAAAGAAAAATTGTACCAAAACAATTATTTAATATAGGATGATTAATTTAAATTTTTTTTTTCTAGAAAATTCTTGAAACAATTTAGGTATTTCAATTTCACCTGGTAATCATTTATATATACTAATAATAAATGTAATATTAATAAAAAAAAATATAGTGAATATTTATTTAGAAAATATTCAATGTTTTATTTAAATCTATTGTAAATTATATATTATTATATATATATAAGAAGGTTTGGGTTGAATATCACTTAATCAATTTCCTTTCTGTAAAAATAATTTTATTTACATTCTTTATATTAAAAATGTAAATAAAATTCTTTAGTTTAGTTACATATTTATTTAATTACAATATTACAATATTACCTGTAAAAAGAAATCGATTCTTAAGCTTTTTATTCCACAATTTTAATAAATAATATTGTTTAAGAAACAATTCCTTTTTATAAAACAATTTAACAATTCCAATTAATGAATTTATTTATATTATTAATATTAATACTATAATACAGTGGTTCTTAAACTGTGGTCCGCGGACCCCTGGGGGTCCGCGAAGCCTTTACTGGGGGTCCGCGGTCCTCGGAAAAAAATCATCGTAAAAATATATACATATATAAATATTTAAAGTTCATTGTTTAACTATATCCTCCTAGAGAATTACGGCTATAATTTAATACTATTAATAATACTATTTTATTTTATTAAATTGATAATTATGTCAATTAATTTTTTGTGAATAAATAAACATATATAAAAAACTATATATAAAATTTGAATTTTCATCCATTCATTCATTTAAAATCATTTTTCGATTGTTCCTTTAAAATAACCCCTCTTAGGGGCTCGGAAGGGGAGGCATATAAGGGAATTTTCTTTCACTTTGTTATTGGGGAAAACCAGGGGAGGGGACAGTCTTACCCGGAAAAACCCAAATTGTCAGCGTCCACTCTGGGGTTTTAAACAGTTTTAAAGCAAATGTTAATTATAAGTTCATTTCTCAACGAGTTGTATCTTTAAATTATTTTTATTAATGTTAATTATAAGTTCATTTCTCAACGAGTTGTATCTTTAAATTATTTTTATTAATTTAATTAATTATAATTAAATTATAGCTAATAATAGTTTATTATAGCTAATAATTTTTTTTAATTTTTAGTGTAATTTGCATGATCATTATTTTATAAAAACACTAAACACATTTTGCAATTTCCCAGAAAGGCTGTTTTTGAGAGTAAGTATAAGTTAGTTTTATGAATAAAAAATATTTATTTTAATAATATTTTAGAATCAAATTACGAAATTAATAATATTTTAGAATCAAATTACGAAATTAATAATATTTTAGAATCAAATTACGAAATATATTTATTATATAAATTAATATTCATTTAAAATGATATTAAATCATTTATTTAAAATGATTTAAAACATTTATTAAAATGATTTAAAACATTCATTTAAAATGATATTAAAACATTCATTTAAAATCATATTAAAACATAGCTAGTAAATAATAATTCGTTCGTTATATTTATATTATATTTATATTATTGTAGTTCAATGTTAATAAATTACTTCATAAAATGGATCGTTGGCTACAAACTGGTTCAACACAGAAACGGAAAGAATCAGATGATGAGGCATCAACAGCAAACTCTACCAAGAAACGCAAAACTAGAAAATATTCGGATGATTATTTATCATTTGGATTTACTTATATTTGCAACAATGATGTGGAAAGACCAGTCTGCGTTCTATGTCAGGAAAGTTTATCCAATGAAAGTATGAAACCTGCTAATCTCAGACGTCATTTACAAACAAAACACAGCGAGCATGTTAGTAAGTCTATCGAATTTTTTAAAATGAAAAAAGAAGAACTTAATTCAAGTCAGAAATTGATGGTAAAGACGGGATCTGGTGGTATGAGTAAGAAAGCAGTAATGGCATCATATGAAGTAGCTCTACTTATTGCTAAAGCAGGAAAGCCGCATAATATAGCAGAGCAATTAATTCTTCCTGCTACAAAAGTAATTACAAATATAATGTTAGGAACTAAAGCAGCAAACGATATAAATTTGATTTCATTATCAAATGATACGGTTAAGAATAGGATTGAAGACATGTCATGTAATATAAAAGAAGAATTAATATCGAGAGTGCGCAAAAGTCACTATTACTCATTACAATTGGATGAAAGTACTGATGTCACTAATAATGCCAATTTGTTAGCTTTCATTAGATATGAGTTTGAAAATCAAATACAAGAAGATGTATTGTTTTGTGATTCACTACCTTCACGAACGACAGCTAATGACATATTTAACAGTTTGAATAATTTTATAACCGAAAATGAAATAGAGTGGCCAAAATGTGTTGGAATTTGCACTGATGGTGCTCGTGCAATGTCAGGTACAAGAACTGGATTGATTGCTCTTATTAAAAATGTTGCGCCTCAGGTTGTTTGGAATCATTGCTGCATTCACAGAGAATCATTAGCAGCCAAAAATATGTCACCAGATTTGAAAAGAACATTAGACGAAGTAGTTAAAATTGTCAATTTCATTAAGGCTCGTCCACTTAATTCCAGAGTTTTTAAAATTTTGTGTGAGGAAATGGGTAGTCAACATACACATTTATTATTACATACAGATGTACGTTGGTTGTCCCGCGGGAAAGTACTCATTCGCCTTTTTGAGCTTCGAGATGAAATACGATTGTTTTTAATAGATGCGCATTTTGAACTGACCGAATGTTTCAATGATTTTATCTGGTTAGCTAAGGTGGCTTACTTGACTGATATTTTTACAAAATTGAACGAACTTAATTTGAGCCTGCAAGGTACTGTTGTAAATATATTTAAAGTTGAAGATAAAATAGAAGCAATGATTAAAAAAATCGACTTGTGGTCGAAACGCATCCAGAACGGTGTATATGAGTCTTTTCCAACTCTCAATGATTTCATAGAAAGCTCCAGTGAAAAATTGCTTAATCAAACGCGTCAATTATTTGTTGAACATTTAATTACTTTGAAAAGCAACTTCAGGAAGTATTTTTCTACTCCTGATCCTTGCAATAACTGGATCAGAGATCCATTTAATATGGAAATTACAAATGCTAAACATTTATCTGCACCTGAACAAGATATTCTCGTGGAATTATCATGTGATACAACTTATAAACTAAAATTTAACAAAACTGAATTGAGCAACTTTTGGTTACTTCTCAGGTCAGATTATCCTGCGCTTGCAAATAAAGCACTTCAACACTTGATTCCATTCTGCACAACATATTTATGCGAACAAGCTTTTTCGGTACTATTTTATATTAAGTCTAAATATAGAAACAAATTAAATGTAGAGCCGGATCTTAGATTAAAAGTTTCCAATATTAAGCCAGATATTGAGATTCTTGTTTCAAGAAAACAACTGCATACATCTCATTAAATATGTAAGTTATATTTAATGAGATAGATGCAGTTATTTTTTAAAATATTTCTTATTTAATATTTTCTGAAAAAAATTATAAAATATTTATATGAATTTAATGTAAGTACCCATTATAATTTGTGAGATTTGTTGCTATGACAATGTTTGTATTTTCTTTCTTCAATATTATAATTTCTAATAAAATGTGTTCTACAATATGCAAAAAAATCGTTATTCACCAATCACTGTTAGAAATATTCATCATATATCCTTGTCCTTATGAGATCGTAAGCCAGAAATTAATTAATAAAATGACGTAAAGTACCTAAAGTTGTGATGGGGGTCCGTCAAAAAAAATTTTTTCAAGTGGGGGTCCGTGGAGTACATAAGTTTAAGAACCTATGCTATAATACATTATAATTATTAATATCAATTGCAATTGAATTCAACTAATTAATTTAACCACCAATTAAATAAACCAATTTAAGGAGGTGAATTTATTATTCTTATATATATATATGTATAATTATAATGATAACTGTTCTCAAAATAATATTACAACTATAAATTATATATATGTAATATATTTATTGTCAATGAAATCATTTATATATATATATATTATATATATAAACAAAAATCCTCTGACTTTGTACGTCCTACGCAAGGACAACGCCTATCAAGCCGGTTATATCAATGAGGTGTCCTATGATCAGTAGAACGGGTCCTCTCCACCTTTACCTTGATTTTCTTGATCGGAGGCGCTATCAAGTAGCTTTTCCTCAATGTTGTTCCCGGAGGCTGGGTTGACTCCGTCCCATAGGCCCCAGCTAGGGAAATTCCCTTGTCAGGCCCGGGACTTGAACCCGGGACCATGTGAATGTGACGCAGGTTCGCTACCCACACATCCAATGGCGCCTTCTATATATATATATATATAATAATGAAATAATCTTACTCTGTAATAACAATTTTCTGATGATTTTATTCATATTATTTTTATTGATTGTAAAGTAAATGTGGAATAACTTATTATTTTAAAATTTTAATATGTATATATTATTTAATCTCTTGATTGACATTTTTTTCTTTTAATAATAAATAATAATAAATTTTATCATTTCTCTTTTCACGTATTTTGACTTATGAATAGCTGATACAGTAAATTAATTCTATTATAACTCAAACATTTTATTAATAAGTAAATAAATATAACATCATGGAGATAACATTCAATATTTTCAATGTTTTTCAATTTCATTTTTTTTTATTAACAATCTGATTTAAAAAGTTTGATAATGATTGTAAAAAATATATAAATAAAAATGATGACATGATAGAAATTCAATTTTTACTATCTCGCCAGAGATAGTATTGCGATCAAGAAAACTTTCGATGTTTTTATACGTTTTGAGGTTCCTGAATCATTTTCACTAACACACACACTCTCTCTCTCTCTCTGTATGATTAAAAATTGTAAAAAACTGCTATATATAGAAATTCAGCTTGATTGAATTGCTGAGTACCGAAATTAATTTTTTAACAGTGCAAATCTCACGCGCCAGCACGTGACTTGTTGCCATCAACTAAGAGCCAAACACGCGCTGATTTAATAAATATTATTTATTAACTTTAATTTATAATTAATTAAATTTAATATAAATATACTATATGTTATTTAATCTAATTCAAATTGCGAGATAGTCGAGTAGAGACACTCCAGCTTTTTTATTTTTTTTTATTTTTCAAATTTATACTGTTATTTATATTTTCGGAAGGTTGCGGATAATAATCATAATAATAATATTACATTTTATTTTCAGATATAGTTTACATTCGAAATAAAGGGATATAATAATATTTGCTGATACTTTAATTGGTTAAGCCAAACAAAGAGGAGGATCTGTCTTAAATCAATGGGATATTGCTGTATAATCTAAAAATAAATATTTACTTAAAAAATTCTCATTGTGAATATATGATATGTATATCTATCTCTATCAAACATATATATAAATACCTTTAAAAATTTAATCAATAAATTAGTATTAATTCAAAAATAAACATAATAAACATTATATATTAGAAATGTTAGAAAGATTTTCGTGGCTTTTTAATAATAATTCAATCCATCAAAGTTATTTATATAAAAGAATATTGAAATTTTAATTTTTAAATTTTAAAGTCTATCAAAGTTAAAAACATATTTTTATTATTATCATCAATCAGTCTATAAAAACTAAAAAATAATTGATGATTTGATGACGAGGTTGTCACAAAAAATGTATATACAAATATTATAACTTATATATTTAATAATTTGATTGATTATGATAAATCAATGATAATTAATTTATAAAAGTATTATAATTATAAATTATGGATTGTATTATGAATGTGAAGCGTTATTTATGACTTTAAAAATGAAAATAGTTTCATTGTATTTTGAAAATTTTCTACAACATCTTATAATGAAGAATTATATTCACTCTATACATTTTATATTTTTTATAAGTATACTATAATAGAATTATACATTAAAATAGCAGAGATAATCATTTGTAAGATTGAAAAAAGCAATCTTTAATGAAAAGTTTATTTGTGAATAGACCATGGAAAAGAATATATATATATTTATGTATAATTTATGAAAAATTAGAAGAGAATAGGAATTAATAAAAAATAAAAATATTGTCTATGTGATATCACTACGATAAAATCTCTTTTAACAACTTAAAATGTATAGTATTGTATATTTAGAAAACATTAGGCTCCACCTAAAGATTATTTTAAATATATTAAAAACTTATTGATTATTAAGTTATTATTAACTTATTATTACTATTATTATTATTATTCGGGTTGATTTGGACTTAGTCAACACCGAATCGCTGGTAACCTTTCACCTATCCAGGTCTGTTCTTAATATTTATAGGATTAGGCTCGGACGATTATTATTATTATTATATTATTGGTGAATTAGTATACAAGCGTGTACTAAATTAATATTAAATTTTAAATTTGTAAACAGGTCTTGATGGTTGCCTGAATGTCAGGGGCTCCTATTTATTTGCGTGTGCCAATAGTTTAATTTAATATTACATAACATACGATTTATTGGCTTGTCACATAAGTTCGTTCGATTTTGGTTAATTTGGTTGCCTACTTTACAGAACAAATATTTTTTTTCCCTTTTCGAAAATAATATAACATAATATGGCGAAAATACGTACACTATAATTGAAAATATCCCCCCTCTACTTAAATATTTTCCGTCCAATTAATCTGTTACCATACAATCAAATTGCACCCAGAAATTTTTTAAGGGAGGTATTGTATTCACACCAAATTTCACATGTGGAGATTTTTACATATCATGCACTTTGTATTGGTTTTATCCTCGAGAAAAATCATCTTTATTAGTTTTTTCTTAATTTTAAATTATATGACGTCACCCAGCCCTTCATGACGTCACAGCCAGCGCCTCCTTATATACATATTATAAATAAAATAAAATTAAAAATATTTATGTTCTATGCCTATCTGTTTTTTATTGCATTAATAGATACATTTAAATTATTTGAAATTGTTTCTGTAGCTGGAAATTAATTTAATTCAAACCTTTGGTCGGTTCTGCGCCTGGCCACAGGTCAACTTATTTTATTTTAAATTTAAAGTTAAAATTTGATAATGAATTTAATCTTAACCATTTTTAAAAATTAAATTAAAAATAAAAAAACCTGTATGCTGATTCATTAAAATATTTTATTTATGGTATACTTCTATGGAGGTTAAGTATTAGTTTGAAGTAGGTAAGTGAGTTCAAGAGGAGGTGAATGGCAAGGGTGTTGTTCAAGTGGGGTCAGAGGACCAATGGTTGCGGGTCACTAGCGATAGAGTTGAGGTTGTGAGGGCTATTCACGACTAATAATAGGAGGCTGGGCGCTGTGATGGAGCGCAAATAGAACCGAGGACATCAAGGGAGCTTTTTAGTTAGCGGGGGGAGGGGGAAGGTAAGAGAATGAGGGGGGGGGGTGAGTGAGAGAAAGAGAAGGATGGGATAGGCTGAAGAATAGAGTGATAACATCGACTTGACATACACACAACGAGATAACTCGTATGCATTATTATTTCCATTTACGAATAAGAGGCTTTGAATGCGTGATAGGAATTCAATGAATTAATTAACAAAGTGTCAAATTGGTTATTCTAATATATATATATATATATATATATAATAAATATGCTGGTATATATAATATATATAAAAGAAAAATAATTTATTATAATAATTAAATTTAAAAGTAAATTGTGTTGATTATATAAATAAATAATTATATTTTTTTTTTAATAGGAATTATTATTTGTTTTGTTTTGTTTTGTTTTTAATTCAATTATTTGCAAAGTATTAAAATTGTTTTTGAAAATAATAATAATATCATAAAAGGGAAATTTAATCTGAGATTTAAAAATTAAAAAAAAAAAAAACTGAATTTTTTTTTTAATTAATATGATTAGTTAGTAACTTGTCATCGCTTTTTCTTTCTTTCTTTGTCTCTTCTTTGAAAAAGAAACAAGATGCTTTTGATTTTCATAAAAAGAAGGGTAATTAAATTGTATGGTACAAAAAAAAAAAATAATAAAAAGCGTATTAATTTTGTCTGATTACTTTAAATGTGTTTAATATTTTCTAATAAATAATTTTTAAAAAAAAAATTAATCAAATAAAACATTAAAATATTGGGTTGATAGTATTTTAGTCCATAACAAATGTATTTGTATTTCACATTGGAATGTGTGTGGTATTTATGTACTTTTTTACCGACCGACGATAGTAAGGGAGGTATAGTTTTTACACAAAATTTCACATGTGGAGATTTTTACATATCTTCACGAATCATGCATTTTCTTAACAGAAAAAAGTATTTTTACCATGATGTCTGACCTTCCGTCCATCTGTCCATACCTATAGATGTGTACAGCTTGAACGGCTCAACGGATTTTGGTAAAATTTGGTATATTTACTTAATGCATTTGTATGATGAATTGATCAACTTTTGGAGTATATCCGAAAACCGGAAGTGGTAGTATTACCGATCGACGAAGGAAGGGAAGGGTTATTTGCACACCAAATTTCAAATGAGGAGATCTCCACGAATCATGCACTTTGTATTGATTTTATCTTCGGGGAAAATCATTTTCATTAGTTTTTTCTTAATTTAAAATTATATGACGTCACCCAGCCATTCCTTATATATTATAAATAAAAAAAAAATAAAAATATTTATGTTATATCCATATCTGTTTTTTATTGCATTAATAGATATATTTCAATCTATCTCTCTGATTACTTCATTTGAGATAAAAATTCAATGTAGGTAAAGGTAGCTGGAAATTAATTTATTTCAAACTGTCGGCTGGTTTTGTGCCTGGCTACACGTCAACTTAATATCTAATTAATTTGTCAAATATCATATCAGGGATTAGCCACCTTATTCTTTTCCTAAATTTGAAAATTTTAAAGTCATTATAAGGAGGCAGCTAGCCGAGCGTGTAGCATAACAATTTTCTTCACCAGAAGTTGGCGTTCGATTCCAACTAAGAACAAATTTTTCTAATAAAATTCAATTTAACAACAGCTGCCTCCGGCTCCAGGAACTGTCAGTTCCTGGTTCTATACATGCGGAAGGCAACGGGAAACCACCGCATTAACATTCCCAAGAAAAATTATCATGGCTGGGCGGCTTCTAATCCTTCTATCCTAGTCATGTTGATAGCCAAACTCCGAAACGGAGACGGCACCTTAAGAAGAAGAAAGTCATTATAAATTGTAATACTGAGATGACTTTAAAGAATAAAGATCAAAAATTGAACTATAAAATGTGTTAATGAAATATTGAAGATTATAAAAAATAATTTCTTTAATATAAATAAAAATTAAAATGTGTGATTAGTATATACCGTATACCTAGAACAACTCTAAATCTAAAAGTATACTAAAAATTCTAATGGATTATCGAGATTTTATAGTAATTAATTTCAAAAATTTAAATGTTTTGGTATAAAAAATCTTTAAAAGCCATTTCAAAAAGTAACATTTAATTTAACAACTTCTTGAACAAATTTTATTTATTTATTCATATTTGGTTACAATTTCTTTTTTTTTTTTGAAACATAATATAAAAATACAATAATTTTATTTAAATAGACCTCTTCCATTAACATCCATCCTCTTCTTTTTCCTCCTACCTTACCACTCTTGAATTGATTTCCTCTTTTTCGGGCTCCGTCACTGCTTTGGTCCATCTTTCTTGCCAGATGGCCAACTCATCTCCATTTCAATTTGTTGATTGTTATGTTTATATTATGTCTCTTTGTTCTTTTTTTTTTTTGTAAATATCTATAGACTACATTACTTATAACTCTCTTTTATGAAGTATACTAATAACATAAGATATACTTACTTCTTAGCATAACCTTCTGTGATGTTTCGATTTTTCTTCCTAGTTCTCTTCTTGAACAAATAACAACCGCCAAATTGTTTGTTTTTCATTGAATCTATTTTTAATAAAATCTTGTTCAAAATTGTGAATATCCTTTAGGATACGACAACAACTTGAAATTTTAATATAAAAAGCAATGTATAATAAGAACAACAACAATAATAATATTATATAATACAGGTAATTGTTATTAACATATATGCTTTGTATTTACATGTCGTTACATTTTTTTTTTGTTTTTTTTTTTTAACTTTTAAATACAAGCCAATTTTATTTATGGATAAAACATCAATTTATTTTTTGATTGGCAATATTTTTGAAATTAATTGATGAAAAAGAATCATATTTAAATTTATATTGTCACTCCTGGGGGAGAATAGAAAGTTCAATACTATAAAATAAAACAAAAAATTAGAATATATTAGTATGTAATTATTCAAAATTATATGTGTACATATATTAGTAATTATAATATTAAATTAATATTAAATATGTATCTCTTAAATATCTGTGGCTCTACGGAACTCGAAAGTTCTTGGCCGCAGCAATCACACCCCTCCATGTATTCCTATTCTGAGCCACAACCTTCCAATCCCTACCCGCTCCCATCTCTCTAACGTCCCTTCCCACATTGTCCACCTACCGAGTCCTCCTTGGTCTTCCAACTGGACATTTCCCAATTGGTTTCCCCAACAATATATTTTTTCGCCATTCTTTCTTCTCCCATTCTAGCCACGTGCCCTGTCCATCGCAACCTTCTCGATTTTATAATTTTAACTATATCTGGGGATGTATATTAAATATTATAAAGAGATTTTTAATATCCTTACAATGAATAAATAAATAATAAAGTTACTTGTATGAAATTAAAATTAAATTAAATTTAATAATTACTTAACTTAATTACTATACTTGTGTGTTTTTTGATCCAATGATTTTTTTATGTTTAAATAAAGAGAGTAAATCAATTTATATACTTTTTTCCCATAGTATTATTTATATTATTTCTATTTATTGACAAAAGCTTCTTGTTCGATCAGAGAATTTGCAATTATATAAAATATATAATATTTATTATAATTTATATACTAATATAAAATAAAAGAGATATTTTTCTGTTCAGTTTTCTTAAAAAATTAAATTCTAAAGAGTGTGATGTAAGAAAATTATTTCTTCTCATGTATACCAGATTAGGGTTATCGAAAGAGCTGGACGAGATTCTATTGTACAACTATTCGATAAATAAACATGTCATCAACACGAAATTAAGATATTAGAGATTTAGTAGCATTATAAATATTTTGAATAGCATTTACTCGAAGTCAATGGGCGCTTGCTTGATGTGAACTTATGGATAATCGTATTTTCGGCCCTTTCATGTTTGCAGAAAACACGGTTACAGGCACAACTTATTTGGACATGTTGGAAAGTTCAAGAGATTGAAAGGGAAAAGGGCATTCATGTCATTTTCCAGCAGGTTGGAGCTCCATGTCAGATGCTCTCAACAACAGATTTCCTGACCGTTGGATTGAGAGGAATGGTCCTGTTTTGTGGCAGCCTAGAATTTCTGATGTAACGCCTTTGGATTTTTTATTTTGGGCCAACGTTAAGAACATTGTTTATGGGGAACAAATTTGTGATCTTCAGCATCTGAAAGAAAGAATTTATTATAAATAAATATTCTACCATTTGTATTACGGTTTTTATTACTCTACTCTAATCCCCACCACCTTTTTTGATGACCATATATAATAAATATAACGAACACTTTTTTTTTTTATTAAGTAAAATATTATAATAAGCTGGAGTGTCTCCACTCGACTATCTCGAAAATTTGAATTGGATTTTATAACATAATATATTATATTTAAATTAAATTAAATTAATTGTAAATTATATATTAAAATTAATAGATAATATTTATTAAACCAGCGCGTGTTTGGCTTTTTGTTGATGGCACCACGTCACGTGCTGGCGCGTGAGATTTGCAGTGCTAAAAAATTAATTCTGCTACTTTCAGCAATTCAATCAAGCTGATATTCTATATATAGCAGTTTTATACAATTTTTAATTATGTAAAAAACTATCAAACATTTATCTTTATTTTTACGGTCAGTTTAGAGGAAAAATAATGAAAACGTTGTAGGTAATACATACATTTCTCAAAAGTTGATAAAAACTACGAATTTTGCATAATGCCCGTATACCAAATTTTATGATTCTATCTCAAACCGTTTTTGCGTAATCTTGTCTACATACACACACAGAGCGACATTTTCCTCAACCTTAGTGAAAATGATTCAAGAACCTTCAAAACGTAAAAAAACATCAAAATCTCGAAATCGAAAATTTTTTGGCGAGATAGTAAAAATATGAACAAATAAATATCTTTGTAAAAATTTAATTTGTATATTGAAATAATTTGTTTATTACTGTCAAATTTTAAATGATTTTTAAAAAATATCAATTTTTATTTTTTTTTTATATAAAAAATATTTGTCAAAAATGTCATTGATTCATATTTTATAATAGTATTAGCACAGGGATCGAGAAATGTAATTTTATTTTTAATATTTTTTATTTATTTCAATATAATTTAAAATTCTAATAATTAATTTTAATTGTCAGGAGACATAAAAGCGTAGAAAGAACAAACAAAAAACACACTGATATTTGACCAATGTTTATTTTGGTAGTAAGATTATTGATCTACGTTTATTATTAATTTATCCATATTAATAATACATTTTCATTGTAAAATATTATAACTATATATAATATGACTTAACCTATGTAGTATAATGGTAATGGTACTTTTAGGTATATATTTAAAATATTGTTTCTATTCCTATACTTTTGTTACAAGTCAACAAAATCAATAAATAATAATATTAGTTACTACGGGGTAAGGATAATAATTATATAAAAAATAGATACATATTACTTAAATTTATTTAATTTAGTTACACAATAAGATTCATTATAAAATTTACTTGCGTGATTTATTCACTCTTTATTTTAATCAATTCTTAAAATAAGTTTTCTTTGTGTGCGTCTTTTTGAAAGAGTATTTAAAGTTAAATCAACTTTTAGCATTGAAATTTTGATTAAGAAACAAACACACTGATTAGAATCGTCTTAGACAGATTAATTATTGATCAATTCCTTTACTAGTGTCTTCAAAGTACTTTTACTTTATTGATAGTGACAAATAAATAAATTTGATTTACATTCTATCTATTGTTTATATCCGATGGGAATAGAATTTCAAATCTGGGATTTGCAACTTGATGATCATACCTTTCTCTCTCTCTCTCTCTCTCTCTTGTGACTCTACTTTCTTTCTTCCCTTTCCTTTCCTTAAACCTTCTTTGTTTTCCTTTTTTCCTATCAAGTTTTCTGACATTGTCGTTTTAAATAAATAAAAAAACCTGGTAAAATACAAAATGGATTCTTTCAAAAAAGTTCAAATAATAAATAATTTATTTAACACTCGTATACCTACATATAGTATGTATATCATAACTTTATATTAACGTTTTTTTGTTTTGTTTTTTTTTTTTTTGTAATTAAGGCTATTAAATAATAATATTGGTTAATTTTACTATTTTAATACCTTTAATTAAACATTATCAATGATGATGATAATACTCTTTGTTATTTATTTCAAGTTATAGAATATTAATTTGCGGATCGAAACAAGTAAAAATAATTTTCAAATTGACAAATTGATTTAATATTAAATTTAAAAACTTAATATATTATAATTCAAATCAAATAAATAATTTTACAGACTCTTTTCATTCTAAATCAAAATCAAAATTAATATTTAAAATATACGAGAATATTAGAATTTTTAGTTTTTACTTTATTTTATGTGTGTTGTTATACCTAGATATTGAAATTTATTAAAATTATATATTATATAAATTAATATTAATTGAAAACAGTATATCATTCAAAATTTATAATAATAATAATTATATAAACACATTAAGATAATAATTCATTTTATAATATTGATTTAGAAAAAAAATTAATAGGAAATACTTAATTATTTATTAGAATTTATAATTATAAATATATTTTATCTTTTTTACCTTTTAAAATAAAACTCCATTTTTGTCTTATTAATATATATTATTTATGATAAGATAAATAGAAAAAAAAAATAAAAAAATATTTTATCATTTCACTCACACAATGATAAATAAAAATTATCCATTTTTTATATATATATTTTGATTTTCTATTGAATTGTAAAATTTTATTTGATATTATGAGACATTTTTTCTTCTCACCTTCTTATTAACTGAATTAACATGAAAATTCAAAAATCAATTTATAGAATTTTTTTAATATTTCCCCTTTTTTCATTTCAATTCAATTCAATTAATATTTTAAAACCAAATCTTTAAGAATAGTAAATGATGATCTCCAGAAGAGAGAAGGTAAGATGTGGTGGGTTCTCTCCCTCCATCAGGTGGTGCTCCCCACCATCGATGAGTTTCTCCCCACCAGAAACGAGCCTTCGTGGCGCCCTCCAACATTGAGCGTCGCGACGCGCTTCAGTCCGCCGCAGCGCGCGCCCCCCAAGAGACGACGTGACGCCCGGTGGTCGGTCCTGGCAAGATGAGGCATTTACCGGAGGATGTATGTTATGTTTCCAGCTGAAGACATCATACAAATATCATTGGGTGTTGCCTCCAATCAGATTGCCAATTGTAATCACCAACCGATCGGTAAGATACACATTCATTTTCTTCTTCTTTTTCTTCTTCTTCTCCTTTCGATTGCTTTTTATTCTTCTATTTTTTTTTCCTTTCCCCATTAAACAACTCCCCTCGTGACTTGAAAATTATTCATTTCCTAAATCATTTTTATGCAAAAAAAAACAACAACAAAAAAAAAGATTATCTTTTGAATCAATAAAATTAACAACAGGTCAAGTCATTATTATTATTATTATTAATAATAATAATAAGACGGGGTAGAGGGTGAGGGGGAGGATCAAATAAAACATAAGGGATTTTTTTTCCTTCTATTTTTCACAAACAGGTGTGTGTGTGTGTGTGTGTGTGTGTGTGTTTTCACAAATAAAAGTTAAAAGTTTTTTCAAAGGGTTGAATACGTCCCGGTTTCATCTATTCGGGGTTACTCTCTGTTCCTCTGTTGTTTTATATTTATAGCCGCTCCGCTTGGGCACCTGCCGAGGGCATTCTCGGGCACCTGTACCCGCCACTACAACGACATCCATCGACTAATTGCCATCACTTTCTTTCTTTTTTACTCTAAACTTCATTAAAATTGTATTTCACCCACCTTGGTTCATTCTCAATTGCACAACAACAACAACAACAACAACCCCTTTCTTAATGTTCACCCAATCTCATTGCCTTCTTACATCACAAAATTAAATAATCCAATTGCTGCACGAAAATATCAAACAAAAACACTTTGCCTCTTGTGCCCAGGGAACAAAATATCATTACTTAAAAAAAAAAAAAAAAGGAAAAAAAAATGAAATGAATTATTATAATTATTATATGATAAAATGTATAAATAGATAAATATGTATGGATTTAGATAGAGATAGATAATTTCTTGATCACAAATTCAAAATATTATTAATAAATTAGTTACTATTCCATGTTATTGGTATTTTGATTTTCATTTCATTTCTATTAATCATCGCGATTGGAAAAATATATAAATTAATATAATAAATATAATAAATTTATAAGGGAATTTTGAAAATAAAACCACATATTGATATTTGTTATTGTAAATTTATTCAAAAAAAAAGTGTATTTTTTGTAATATTTTTTTGAATAAATAAAAAATAATAAAAAAAAAAAGTGTATTTTTTGTAATATTTTTTTGAATAAATTTACAATAACAAATATCAATATGTGGTTTTATTTACAAAATTGCCTTATAAATAAAAACAGCCATCAAAGCTTTAATAATTGAATATAATAAATTATAATGCAATTTAACAAATACAAATTATTGTTTTAATTAGTAATTTATAATTAATTGCCATTAACTTTTTTTTGAAAAATCAATATAACTTTTTTCATAAATTTTTTTTGTTTATTAATCAATTAATGAATAAATAAGTTTTATTTATTATTTCATTTCAATATAATAAATAAAAAGTACATATTTACATATAAATTTCCTTTGTCTTTATGAACAAACAGAAAAAACAAAAAACAATATGGTTTCTTTTTATTTTAAAATAAATTTATTAATTAACAATTTTTAAAAGACAAAAAAAAATCTCAATTAAAGGACAGAAGGTTTATATTTATTAATTAATTTAATAATTTTTCGAATGCAGTAATAAAATGTATTTATTCAGTTTATACAAATATTAGTTCAATTGCTTGTTTGTGTGTTGTACATGAATGTCAAAAAATATTTTAAAAAAATGATAGGGCCTGGATAGCAACCATTCAGATGATTCTTTTACCGTCAGGGAACGAACGATAAGCCAACCCATCACTTGAAATAAATTAATAAAAAAAAAAAAAGAAAGAAAAATATTTTATTTTTTTTATTTAGTTTTAGTTTTACTGTGAAAATGACCAGACCAATAACTAGAATAACATTTCTATAATACTTATAATAAATAATTTCTTTAATATTCGTATACCTGCATATAGTATATCATAACTTTATATTAAAAATGTTTTGTTTTTTTGTAATTAAGGTTATTAAATAATTATAGTGGTTAATTTTAATATTTTAATACCTTTAATTAAAAATTATCAATGATGATGATGAATACTCTTATTTATTTATTTATTTATTTATTTAAAGTTATAGAATATTAATTTGCGGTTCGAATCAAGTAAAAATCATTTTCAAGCTGACAGAGATTGATTTAATATTAAATTTAAAAACTTAATATGTTATAATTATGTATTTCAGATAAATTTTACAGACTCTTTTTTTTCTAAATCAAAATCAAAATACATATTTAAAATATAAATGCTTATATTGGTCCTTATATAATTTGTCTAGATAAACCCTCATCAAATGAATTGAAATTAATAATAATAAATAAAACTTATTTTCAATATAAATATTAAAATACAAATGAAAATAGTCTCTTTAATTTATTCATTTAACTTAATTCATTAGAAATTTTATAAAAAAAAAAAAAATTATTATTATATAATATTATATTTATAAATATGATTAAAAATTAATTATAATATTATAGTAATATAAATTGTGTAGGTAGTTGGTAGTTTAGTTTTATTAGAAAAGGAATTTTTCATTTTTTGTTTTGTTTTGTTTTTTTTTTTGATTTAATGTAAAAGTAATAAGTATAAAATTTTACCATAATTTTAATTTTCATCCCTTCATTCATTTTTCTATTAATTTACTCATTAATAGACTATAAATATCAATTAGACTATTTCTTTTTCCTTTCACCTCATTCCTTTCTCACTTCACTTATCAAATCACACAATTCTCTTTTCAATTTGTAATTAAATTTAAAAAAAAAAAAAATAAATAAATAATTTGCGAACCTTTTAATCAAATTTTTTGGTTATTTATAATGAAATTCCATTAAAAAATATAATTATATATTTGTTTTTCAATTGTCTCTAATATCAAAAAGAGAATGATTATTTCTTTTCGAGTGGCAATGAAGAGAGGAGAGATATGAGACGATAAGATAAGAGAAATTGCATTCAATCCCTTTGGGATATTCGTTCATCTCTTTTTCTTTCCATCATCATCCTATCCTCTTGTCTTTCGTTACATTTTTTTTTTTTTTTTTCTTAATATTATAATCTTTGTAAGTATTTATATTTTACTATGAAAATAAAATAAATAAATAATATATATATATATATATATATTTAATATTCAATATATTAATGATCTAAATTATCTTGTATAAATGTTTTATTAAACTTTTCTATTTAGAATTGATGTTTTTATTTAATTTAAAAGAATTTAAGAAATGAAGCTTAATGAGCAGAAAATTAAACTTGAAATTCTTTGGATAGTATACCAATTCATTTGTCCACCTTTTGATTGGTCTATATATACTTATATCTTACATAGATAAATAGATAGACAATATTTTTAGTCTGTCTCTTTGTCTATTTTTGTATTTTTGTCGCATTATGTCTCCTATTAAATGTATCACTAATTTTACTATCTCAACAGAGATGATAGTATTGCGATCACGAAAATTTTCGATGTCAAGATTTTGATGTTACGTATATTATTTATTATTTAATATTTTAAGATTAAGATTAAGACAGAACTTTTGTGTTTGTTTTTTACGAAACATATGAATTGAGTTGTTGAATCATGACATAATTTTTTTTGATGCATTTATCAAATAATAAAATTTAAATAAAATATTAAAATGATTATTTCAAAACATTTAAAAAAAAATTCATATTTTGAAATTCTATGTTCAAAACTAAACCGAAATTATAATTCAGAAAGTTCATTTTTATTTAAATATAAATTGTGAAAAATATTATAACTGAAAGATCTTATTTTTTAGGTCCGGTTGACTAAATATTATATAATCTATATAATTTAAAAACATTCAATTTAATATTTTCCGAAATTTTTCATCTTTCTCAAAATTTTGGTTTATTGAATGTTTATGAACCTGTATAAAAAAATTGCCGGAAATATTGTAATTCTAAAACTAAAATAAATAGTCTATATCTATTTTTCTATTATCGAAAATAAAGATATATGTTTGATAGTTTTTCCCCCATGATTAAAAATTGTATAAAACTATTATATATAGAATTTCAGCTTGATTGAATCGCTGAAAGTACCAGAATTAATTTTTTACACTGCAAAAATCTCACGCGCCAACACGTTTTCATCAATATTTTATTATTACTTTTAATTACTTTATTATATATAAGTATATTCTTTTTATAAGTTAAAGATAATTTATTTGCAAATATATACTAGAAGAACAACAGGTTGCGATATGCAAGAAATGAGAAATGATTGAATAACTATAATTTTGATTAAATTGAATTCAATTGAGAAATAACCGATAGATATTGTAGCTAGAAGAGAAGATGATTAATTGATTGGTTGTGACTCAAAAAAAGGAACTAGTTATTACTTATATCACTAATATTTTTATACTTTATAAATTAATTAAAATTATAATTTAATTTATTTAAAATTTAATACTTATATTTTTTTGAAATATTTTTTATAAATATAAAATTTAGATTAGAAATAAAAAGTAAAATTTTGAAAATTTAAAATAAATAAGAAATTGTGTAAAATGAATTATAAATAATTATCTTAATTCTCAAAGATGGCGTACCATACGTTTGAAAAATTTGATGAGACTCACAAAGGCAAATTTTTTTTTTTTTTAATTATAATTTATGATATAAATTTGTAATACTGAAATATATTTATTTATCTATCGCTTAGTGGGCAAATAGTGTTTTATTATTGAATTTTAGTATTACTTGAATAATTGCGTAAGCATTGCATTATAAAACATATATAGATACAATTTCTAGGGTATATATTGTAGTTTGCACTTTTAAAGTTATTGAGTTTTGAAACAAGAAGGATTACTTTTAAAAATGATAAATTGTAAATTTGCCTAAAATTTTGTTAATTCTCAATGACCACTACAATCTAAAATCAATTAAAGAATATCCAAACTGAAGAAATAAGAAAAAAATATTAGAATATTTTTTTGAAAAGATAAATTTTGACCGAGTGACGATAGGAAGGGAAGATTTTGTGTCACATGCGGAGATTTTTACATATCTCCACGAATCATGCATTTTGTTAACAGAAAAATGAAATTTTAGCATGATGTCTATCTGTGTGTCTGTCTTTCCTTATAGATGTGTATAGCTTGAACGGCACAACGGATTTTGATAAAATTTGTTATATTTAGTATATTTGGCATCAGTATCATGAATTCCTCAACTTTTGGTGTATATCCGGAAACCGGAAGTGGCAGTTTACAATGTATTAATTTTATATTCATTTTCCCAAAATATTTCACTTAAAATATAGTAGTAATTAAACTAAAAATAAAAACAAAGATAATATAATTTAGTCATTTTAATTCAAGTTTTAAAAATATTTTTTTTTTTTGATACTTTAAATTTATGATAATGTTATTTGGAAATTAATAATAATAATAATAATAATAGCCTTTATTAGTTCTTACATGTACAAAATCATATTAAATAGTAATATAAATACAATAATAATATTTACAAATTTATATACATTTTTTTTTTTTTTTTTTTTTTTTTATTTTTTTTTATTTTTGTATGGAACTAGGCCCTTTTAGGGCATAGGCCTCTCCCAGTCTTTTCCATTTTGGCCTATCTCTTGCAATCTTCATCCAGTCTATTCCGACTTCTCTAATGAACTCTTTAGACCATCTATTTGGCGGTCTTCCTCGATTTCTGGTTTTATCCAATGGACACCATTCGGTAGTGATTTTTGTCCACCTATCGTTGTTCATCCTCGCCACATGTCCTGCCCATCTCCATTTCAACTTCCTTACAGCTATGTTGATATTTTCCACCTTTGTTTTCTTGTAAATATCGGTTATTCGTTGCTTATCCATCCTTCTCACACCAAGTATACTTCTTATCATACTTCTCTGAGTGGTTTCCAATTTTGTCGATATTTTTTCTATCATCGTCCATGTTTGTGAGCCATAAGTAAGTGTTGGTAAGATACACTTTTTAAAAACTTTTATTTTAGACGATATGTCTAGTTCTTTGTTTTTTAAGATAAATTTCAAGCCCCAAAACTTACCCCAAGATATTCCTATTCTTCTTGTTAATTCTTCATATGTTCTTGATTTATTAAAATTTAGTTTTTGACCCAGGTAAATTATTTCTTTTTTACATATGATGGGCGGTTCATTTTTTCCATAAGAAATATCTCTTTCGTCGCAATTTGTAATTATCACTGTTTTTTTGTTGTTGATTTTGAGGCCTATTTTTTTGCTTTCTTGATTTAATTCTCTAATCATACTTTTTATTTCCTTTTTTGAGGTCCCTATAACGACCACATCGTCAGCGAATCTTAGATTACTTAAATATCGTCCGTTCACTCTTAGGCCCCTCTTTTCCCATTTTAGTTGACGGAACACTTCTTCTAGAGCACAGTTAAATAACAATGGTGACAATGGATCCCCTTGTCTAACGCCTCTCTCTACAGTAAAGAAAGGTCCAGGATCATCAATAATAACTCTTGCCTGCGAATCCTCGTATATTTTTTTGATTAGGTTGGTATATCCAGTGTCCACACCTTGAGATATCATAGCGTGAAAGACACTCTCTTGATAAACCGAGTCGAAGGCTTTCTCGTAGTCTATGAACGCTAGGTAAATTTCTATTTTATATTCAATTGATTTTTCAATTATTTGATTTAATGTGTGCAGATGGTCGCATGTTGAATAGTTTTTTCTGAATCCGGCTTGTTCTACTGACTGCGAATTTGTAAGGATATTTTCCAATCGATTATTAATTAGTTTCATAAATATTTTTCCGATATTCGAAGTAATTGTTATCGGTCTGTAATTTTTAATATTCTTTGGATCACCTTTTTTAAATAAGATCATTATATTGGAAGTTTTCCATTGTTTTGGTATAATTTGACTTTTAATTATATTATTAAAAATAGATGTAAGTGGCTTTTTAATTAGTTTGATTGAGAGTCTCAATATTTCATTTTTTACACCGTCTATTCCTGGGGTTTTTCCTGATTTTAAATTATTAATAACGAATTCAATTTCACTTTCAATAAATAGAGGTATATTTATATTTTCATTTGGATGGATTAAGTTGTTGTTATGTTCCCTTAATATATTAGGATTACTGTATAGTTTTTTATAAAATTTGGTTGCTATAATTTTTATTTGGGTTCTATTAAATTTTTGATTTTTATTTTCATCATTGAGACTTGGAATTAATGTAATTCCCATGGATAGTTCTTTTTTTATTTTTTTAATAGAATTATATGGTTCTATATAATTTTTTATTATGTTATCATTATAATCTTTTAAATCTTTTTTTATGTGATATTTAACCAATTTACAAAGAATATTATGTTCGATTTTACCATTTATTGTGTTTCTTTTTATTTTTAATTCATTTCTTTGTTTTATTAGTTTTTTTGTATTTTCAGATAACTTGTGATTTTTTTTATATAATTCTTCGGATTTATCTTGCAACATTTTTATATTTTTTTCAAAAATATCGTATTGATCCTGTGTTTGTTGAATATTGGAGAAATTGATATTTTTAAGTTCATTTTCTACTTTTAAAATAATTTCTGTTGTTACATTTTGAATATTTATTATTTTCATGATTTGTTTATTGCATTTTGGATTTGGTCTTCCTAAAATTACACTCGAAGATAATTCTACCTTTATTAAACGATGGTCGGTGAAAAATGCAAATTTGTTATCAATTTCAAATTTACGTATCAAATTCATATGAGGAGATAGAATGTAGTCAATTTCGTTTTTATAAATTCCATTTGGAGCCATCCAAGTCCACTTTCTACCTGCTCTCTTCTTATAAAATGTATTTACAATTTTTAAATTGTTTGTTTGACAGAAGTGTACCAATCTAACTCCATTTCCATTTCTTTTTCCATAGCCATAAGGTCCGATGATCATCTTTTCTTCTTCTATTCTCTTTCCTACTTGGCTGTTGAAGTCTCCAATTAGAATTAATTTATTTTTAATATTATTACGGTATTCGTCTACAACATTGGCAAGCAAAATATAGAAGTCCTCGGTTGTTTGTTCATCAGCCTCCGCTGTTGGTGCATATACTTGTACGATTGTTATAGTACAATTGTTTTTATAGGCAAGTTTCAAAAGTGCTATTCTATCCGAAAAACCCCTAAACTCCACAATATATTTTTTCATGCTATTTTTTACCATGAAACCGACTCCCCGTCTTCCTCTTATCTGACCAATGTAATAAAAAATATAGCCAGATTTTCTTTGTAATATTTTTTCACCTATTCTCTTTACTTCTGACAGCCCCAAAATATCAATTTGAACACCCTCAAGAGCATTTTCAAGTTCGATTAATTTTTCCTCGTCTTTCAGGCTACGAACGTTTAATGTTGCTAGTATTATTTTTTCATATTTATTTTTATTATTTTTTTCCTTTGAATTATTTTTATTTAAGTTTCTATTTATATCTTTCTTTTTAAATGAAATCTTTTGTTTTAATTTATTATTTTCAGTATTATCATTAATTCTATTAAGGTTAGTATGGTCGAAAATATTATGAATTGGGAGGTTTTGGTCGGTTATGCCCGAGTTGACCAGACTTACTGGGCAGGAGTCGAGATTTTGAGTATTTTTTTCTTTCAGATGTTCTAAAGACCTAGCTCCTATGATCATTTCCTATTCATCGTCATCACTCTCGTCAGGCTTTTGGGACCCATCACATTTCTCTATTTTATTATAAAATGATGTTATTTTGCCTTCATTTAGTCTAATTCTTTTTTCTTTATTCTCTATTTTATCATTCAATTTATCATAAGTTGAACTATTTTTAGAATTTTCAGGAGAATTTCTTAATGCTCTTTTTTTAATATTTCTATTTTTATTCGATTCATTATCAAATTTTTCTATAATAAGTTGATCGTATTTTAATATGGCAAATTTGCCTTCCTTCCTTGCCTTTATTAATTTAGGAATTAATTCTTTCCTTCTAGCCAATACATCTTTGGGAAAATCATCAGTAATGTAATACTTCGAATTTTTAAATTTTTTATTATTTCTGAGGATAATTTTTTTATTTCTCAAAGACAGCATGGATATTAGAACTGGTCTTGTTTTATTTTCTGAGGGGCGTCCTATGCGCTTTATAATATTAATATGTTCAATATTAATCTCATTATTGGTTTTTTCTTTAACGATTGATATCACCTTATCCTCCAGTTCGCCAGGATGTTCCTCGTCTTCATCCAGCCCATGTAATATAATGTTTTTTAATTTATTTTCATGTTCCATTTTCCTCATTCTTTGTTCAAGTTCGACTAATCTTTTTTCAAACGTTTCGAATTTTTGTTCTACCAAAGAGAATAACTTAGTTTCAAGATGTTCATTATTCTTTTTTATTATATTTTTAATATCATCCTTCCACTCTCTTAAGAAATTCAATAATTCGGTTTTTTCCATTATTTTCCTCAAAATATTATATAAATGAGTCTCCTACCTGACAAAGTGAGAAAAGATAAGCAGATGTCCCCACTATAAGTTTCGGCAGCTCTCTCGAAATGCGTCCGTTCAGCTTGGACTCTCGCACTCGACTCCCATCAGTATCATGAATTCCTCAACTTTTGGTGTATATCCGGAAACCGGAAGTGGCAGTTTACAATGTATTAATTTTATATTCATTTTCCCAAAATATTTCACTTAAAATATAGTAGTAATTAAACTAAAAATAAAAACAAAGATAATATAATTTAGTCATTTTAATTCAAGTTTTAAAAATATTTTTTTTTTTTGATACTTTAAATTTATGATAATGTTATTTGGAAATTAATTTATTTAAAATCGTCTGTCGGTTCTGTGCCTGAATACAACTCATTTTTTTTTTCTAATAATCATTTCACTTATTTGTTATAAAGTTTAATATTTACAATTATAGTAATTATAATAATTTTTGTATAGAATACAATAGTTACAAAAATATTCGATTATATATATTAAAGGTGAATGGATTACAACGTGAGGAGAAAAAAAATCAAAAAATTAATAATTCAAACATAATAAATTAATTCCAAGCTACAGAAACAATTTCAAATAATTTTAATATATCTATTATTGTAATAAAAAACAGATAGGCATATAACATAAATATTTTTAATTTTATTTTATTTATAATATATATGTAAGACCAGGCTGTGACGTCATGAATGGTTGAATGACGTCATATAATTTTAAATCAAGAAAAAACTAATATAGATGATTTATCTCGAGGATAAAACCAATACAAAGAGCATGATTCGTGGTGATATATAAAAAAATCTCCTCATGTGAAATTTGGTGTGAAAATAACCCTTCCCTTCCCATCGTCGATCGCTAATACTACCACTTCCGGTTTCCGGAATTGCACCAAAAGTTGATCAATTCATCCCACTGATGCATTAAGTAAATATACCAAATTTCATCAAAACCGGTTGAGCCGTTCAGGCTGTACACATCTATACGGACAAACGGACGATACTTTTTACCGACCGACGATAGTAAAGGAGGTATTGTTTCTGTTAAGAAAATGCATGATTCGTGGAGATATGTAAAAATCTCCTCATGTGAAATTTGGTGTGAAAACAATACCTCCCTTACTATCGTCGGTCGGTAATAATATTCGTTAATTTACTAAGTAATTATTCAATGAATTCATAATAGTATCCCTAATTGAAGATTAGGAAAATAAATATTAAATCCTTAATTTATTTTTTATATAAAAAAAAAAAAAAAAAAAAAATTATTTGATAAAAAAAAAATATATACTTATATAATTTCATTTTATTTAATCTTTTCGTAATTTAGAAAAAAAAATACTCTCTCATCCTTGTATGTTTAATTAATCTGATCAAATGTTGAAATGTTTAAATTAAAAAAAAAAAAATGCATGAAAGGATATGGTAGGTAAATATCGAAGAAAAAGTATTTTAAAGAATGATTTTACCAAACCACCCCATTCATCCTTTATCAAAAGAAGAGAGAGAAAGAAATAAAAAAAAATCAAATCAAACATAAATAATTGTATGAAGTCAACAGGAAACTTTTAGATTTCCTTGCTCTTTTATTACATAAACAACAAAATTTGATCAAATTCTAATCAAATAAGAACTCTTGTATTTTTGTTATTTTATTTTCCTACAAACAAAATTGTTCCCAAGAGGGAAAGTCGTAGTAGTAATAGTCATAATAGTAGTAGTAGTAGTAGTAAAAGTAGTAGTAGTATTGTAGATGTGTAACATCACACATTGTTTGATCTCTCACAAAAATACATAAGTAGAGAAATTTTCTATTCATATTTATCTTTATAAATAATTAAAGGAGAGAGTGTGTGTGTGTGTGTATCTTTCATCTTATAAACAAAAACAACATTGAATACACAATTGTATTTTTTTTATTATTTATTATGTAGGGAATTTATGTAGCAGTTTGTACCATATCTTGCAATTGCACATAGTAATAAGTGAGTGAGATCTCGTTTGTTCATTTATTTCTCCTTTTTTACTATCTCGTCAGAGATGTGAGTATTGCGATCACGAAAATTTTGAAGGTTCCTGAATCATTTTCACTAAGGTTGAGAAAAATGTCTGTGTGTGTGTATGTAACCAAGATTACGGAAAAACGGTTTGAGATAGAATCATGAAATTTGGTATACGGATATTATTCAAAATTCGTAGTTTTCTATCAAATTTTGAGAAATGTAGCTCAACCGGAAGAGGGTCATTACCTACAACGTTTTGATTTTTTTTTCCTCTAAAGTAACCGTAAAGATAAATATATATGTTTGATAATTTTTCACATGATTAATAATTGTATAAAACTGCTATATATATAATTTCAGCTTGATTGATTCGCTGAAATTACCAGAATTGATTTTTTAACACTGCAAATCTCACGCGCCAACACGTGCCATGGTGCCATCAACAAAAAGCCAAACATGCACTGCTTTAATATTTATTATTTATAATTTATAATTAATTAAATTTAATTTAAATATAATATATTATGTTATTTAATCCAACTCAAATTGCGAGATAGTCGAGTGGAGACACTCCAGCTAATTTTTTTAAAAAAAAAAAAACAAATCTAATGAAAAACGTTCATGTATATAAAATAACGAGTGACTTTAGAACTTTACCCACTTATGGTATGAAAAAATTATATTAAAAAATAAAAAAAAATAATTAAATTTAAAACTTTTATTAATATCTAATTACTACTAATAAATTATATTTTAAAAATTTTCATGATTTATAATTTTAAAATTTCATTATTATATCTTATTGAGGGTTAAATATATACGAGGGTGGGGTGAAAAGTTTCCGGCCTGACCAAGAAAAACGATGTTTTAAATTTTTTTTTTTTGCTTTATTTTTTAACATTCAAGATTGCTGAGACCTGTACGATGTCAGCTGAACGTGTGCGAAATATTTTGCACAAGCCTTTGAATATGGAAAGCTGTGTGCAACGTGGGTGCCGCGTTTGCTAACATTAGACCTAAAAAACTGCTTCGAAAAACCATTTCTACCAACAATTTGGCACTGAAAAATTTAAAAATATCGTTTTATCTTGGTCAGGCCGGAAACTTTTCACCCCACCCCGTATTTAGATAAAAACTCATGACAAATTTGATATTCTAGAAATAAATTAGGTATATATATATATATATACGAGTTGTTTCCGCATGGAACCTGAATTCAAATAAATTTGAATTCCCGCCCTCTGACTAAGTTTAAATAGTAATTAATTTAATATTTATAAATATTAGTGTTAATTAATTATATAATGTAGTTTAATATTTTTAAGTTAATTTAATTTATAGTTTTAAATATTTAATTGTTATTGTCATAAATTCATGAGGTTGACCACCCCCCTCCCTTACTATCTACATATAAAAAGACAGGCCGAGCTCTCCGGAGCCCCGCTGCTGTTGTCCCTGTCGCCCGAGTGCTATTGCCTTTGTCTGTCGCTGCGGCCTGTTGTTTTTATCTGCTCGTCCACTGCTTACTGGGGCTTTTTGGCCCACCGACGCCTTATTCGACCCGTTCGAATTTACAACTCGAACGCGGTGCTTTTGGGGTCGTCGACGAGGCTACAGATTGCAGCCGCCGGTCCTGTGCTCCAGAGTTTGTTCCGAGGGGGCAAACCCAGTGATTCCTGAGGGGATCATCTCTACCTTTGGATCCGTGCTGGTCCATTCATCCCGTTGGAAACTCGAGGAGGGTCCAAAGCCAATTGATCGTTGGATCAATTGCGAAACCAGCAGAGAAGACATCCAGGCAGCGAACGGCAGCGTAAACCCCCATTTAATTCAATTCCCGGTGGTCAGATAAGTGCACTTATGAACACTTTGAACTATATTAATTTTAGATTGAAAATTTAGATTTAAGTTGATATATAAAAATATTTAGGTGACCCTAAATATAATTAATCCGTTTTTAATTGAACCTAATTTTAATTTAATTAAATATTGAAAAAGTTGATTATAGTGTTTATTTAGCGAGCTTTTTTCAATCCCAAATTCTTAATATATTAAACATAGACCTTTGATACAGTCCATTTAAATTTCCAGGTGCGATAGAAGTGAAGAGGTTGCTATCGTAATTTTATTAATTCCTCTTTTTAGCCTTCGAGCAAAATTAATATATATTAAGGATTCATCCCCTTCCATTTCCTCCCACTTTCGATTTTCAGGAACAATAGCTTTCTATTATTTTTTAGGTCTTACAAGCCTCTATAGTCGATGTATCAAGCGGATACACGAGTATATAAGGAGAGTGTAAATATATAAAAGGTCAAAAGTTTATAATTATACTAAAATAACTATTTATAAAAGCAATACTTTATAATATAATTATCTTTTAACAAAATCAACATTATTCATATTTTATATTTAGAATATGTTTCATACAAATTTAATGTTTTACGATAGTTTTTAATTTTGTACAATTAAATAATATAAATATAAATCTTTAATTTTTGACATTTTAATAGAATTGTGTGATAATTTGTTAGAAGCAAAATTAATAATATCAAACAAAGAAAAAAAAAGAAAAAATTATAAATTTAGCATAAGTATGCTTAGGTTATGTGAAATTCTCATTTATTAACATATAAATTACATATTTATACTGATATGATAGAAATTAATTGTTATTTTTCTATGATTTGGTACAAATAATAATATTAAACCTGAGAGAAAGATTAATTAATTAATTCAACAGATGAAATTATTTGTTCTCTGTTAAAATATAATATTGTACCTACCTATCTTTATTTTATACATAGAATATATTGGTAGGTACAATATTATAATTATATATATGTGGTACATACTTGTATGTATAATATATGTATGTACCTACTACTATATAGGTGGATATACCGATATACATAAGTTGCTTAATATTTTTTTACTGTTAATAATATTTTATTTTTATTAAAACTTATTAGCTAAGATTAATAAATGGAATATACCATAAATATGAATATTACAAATATATTAATAATATAATAATAATAAATTAATTCCTCTAAGTTGTCTCTCTCTTGTTATGTTATGAAATATCTCGCAAATTTTAATTGGATTAAATAACATAATATATTATATTTAAATTAAATTTAATTAATTAAAATTAATAAATAATATTTATTAAACCAGCGCATGTTTGGCTCTTTGTTGATGGAACCACGTCACGTGCTGGCGCGTGATTACCAGTCAAAGTGTTAAAAAATTAATTCCGGTTCTTTCAGCGATTCAATCAAGCTGAAATTCTATATATAGCAGTTTTATACATTTTTTAATCATGTGAAAAATGATCAAATGCCCGTGTACGAAATTTTATGATTCTAGTTTAAACTGTTTTTGCGTAATATTGTCTATATACACACACATATGTATTATAAATATAATATATTTTATAATTTATTTATTTTATTTAATAAATATCCGATTCTTAGTAAATGATTATCAGTCAATATTCTTTTTTAAATTATTTTTTTAATAAATATAATAAATTATTATTATAATATAGATAATATTATTTTGTTTTAAATAAAAAGTAAAATAGGACCTCACCAGTACAATTCCACTAATGATTTTTTTTCTAATTCTGCTATAAGCTCTCGGTTAAATTTCATGGAAAAACAGAATATAAATAAAAATAGGAATAGAATTTATTTATTTTAATAAAATCTTTTAGTTTACATTGTAAAGTGAATATGAACGGTTGGGCTGTGTGTCCGTCCACCTTGCTAGGTAATTCATTAATAAGTATTTTATTCATTCTCTTTAATTAGAAATATTATTTATTTATTTGTTTTCTATCCACACTTTCTATTAAAATGAAATTATTTATGTTTTTTTTTTTGGATTAAATTATTTGATTTTTACGACTAAACGTTATCTACTTTTTGATAATTTATTTCATTTTTCATTTTTTAATGCTCTCATCATCATTTTTGAAATTTATTAATTAATTCATTACAAATATCCATCAACAAAGAGTTGGCCAAACATGGTAGGCTGGTTTAATAAATATTATTTATTAATATTAATTTATAATTTATAATTAATTAAATTTAATTTAAAGATAATATATTATGTTATTTAATCCAATTTAAATTGCGAGATAGTCGAGTGGAGAACCTCCAGCTTATTTTTTAGTTTTTTTCGAAAACTTTGTCTTTTCAATATGGACCGACCTGAACTAATAATTTCTACACTCCTCTCTCTTTGGCACTTGTACATATTTATACTCAATTTTATTTATTATATACACATAAGTAGTTACCTATTTATTGTATTGAAAAAAAAATATACATATCAATTCATGAAATTCATTCATCAATTCATTAATTTAATCAATTTTATCAACTCCTTAAAAATTTTTAAACAACAATATAAATTTTAAATAAATAAATACCTATCTTATTAAGAATTCATAAATAACTCAATAATATTTGATTTATTTTTTGATTATTATTTTAATTAATAAATGAATTAATATCCTAGATTTGAATTTATTTATAATTATAAATTCACAGAGAAAATATTAATTACAACATCAAATTTTCATCTCTATTATTTTATGAATTTTAATGAATAAATTTTAATATTCGCATATAAATAATTAAATTAAATGAGGCTAATTAAACCCTTAAAAAAAACATAATAATAATTTGAAAGATTTATTGCCAACTAAAATTATACAATATCCTAATCTTTAATATAATTATATAAAATTAATAAATATTAAAATATTTTATTGTAATAAATAGTATTTTTAATACAATTGTTAGATTTTGATAGACTTTCTATTTTCCTCATGATTTAATCTTAACTTTTTAATTTAAATATTGATTACTTTTCATATTAATACTATTCTCTCTATTGTATTATAATATAATAACTATATTTTTTGAAAATTTTACTTATATATCTACTATATATATATATCTATATATCTATATATATAAAGGAGAGTGTTTGTATGTATGTATGTAATTTGTTTACTTTTTTGCTGTCATAGAAACAAACAAAAAAGAATTCCCAATCAAAGAATTATTATAATATTTCACTTTTTATTTTAAATTCTAATATTCAAATATCATTTCAATTAAATAATTTATTCTAAAAGTTCTCATTTTAATTAATATAAAAAAATATTTAAATCATATTTAACTTAAATTATTTTGTATTTATTCTTTCTATATTTGAATAGGTACTTCTTTTATTTTAAGGGAGGGAATTAACTATTATCTAAATAAGTTGACCTGTGGCCAGGTCCGAACCGACCGACGGTTTGAAATAAATTAATTTCCAGCTACAGAAACAATTTCAAATAATTTTCATATATCTATTAATGTAATAAAAAACAGATATGGATACATAAATAATAAATATAAACATTTTTAATTTTATTTTATTTATAATATATATGCAAGACCAGGCTGTGACGTCATGAATGGCTGGATGACGTCATATAATTTTAAATCAAGAAAAAACTAATAAATATGATTTTTCTCGAGGATAAAACCAATACAAAGTGCATGATTCGTGGTGATATATAAAAAAATCTCCTTTGGTGTGAAAATAACCCTTTCTTTCCTATCGTCGATCGCTAATACTACCACTTCCGGTTTCCGGAATTGCACCAAAAGTTGATCAATTCATCCCACTGATGCATTAAGTAAATATACCAAATTTCATCAAAATCGGTTGAGCCGTTCAGGCTGTACACATCTATACGGACGGACAGACGGACGGACAGACGGACGGACAGACGGACAGACGGACGGACAGACATCATGCTAAAAATACTTTTTTCTGTTTAGAAAATGCATGATTCGTGGAGATATGTAAAAATCTCCACATGTGAAATTTGGTGTGAAAACAATACCTCCCTTACTATCGTCGGTCGGTAAAAATCAAATAAATCCATTAATTTAAATTAATACTATTAATGAATGTATATATTATTAATTTATCTTTAGTTTTAATCAATCCTTTTATACCGTTAATTTTTATAAATTAATTTTTATAAATTGTCTCAAGTCTAACTTTGCATTTTCTCAAATTTTATTATAATTAAAAATATTCAATAAAAATCAAGCAATGAAATTAAAATATCGAAATGAAATGATCAAGAAATATTATACTCTATTATAACATATACAATACTTATAAACTATAGGCGGAGGAAATATTAGACGATATCATTGCGGGTTCATGCCAAATCGATCAACATTAATTAAGATATTTTCATTATGACAGATATTAAAAAAACCGCGAATTCAATATCTCTGTTCACTAATTATTTGTAGACTTTAGTAAAACCTACGCATGACTCAATAGATCTGGATAAACTTTTTCAAATTTTGATCTTAAAATTTATCTTGAAGGTAGTAAAGAAAGAGTAAGATGTGGAAATCAATTGTAAAATATTAGGTTACCCAGACGACTTAAATATAATAGCAGATTCGGCAATTGCAATTACAGATAGCGAGGAAAAATTAATGGAGGTAGGAAAAGAGATGAGGTTTAAAATTAATAATAATAAATAAAAATATTTAGAAACAAACAGGAGCAGTATTAACATACAAAATGTAGAATTTGAATATGTAGAAAAATTGAATGTAATCACAAAGGATAATAATATTTGAGAAGAATTTAAATCGAAGTTGCAATCGGGAAACGCCTGTTATCATGCAGTAAAGAGGCTTATCTCACATCAAAATTATTATAAAAGGGAATGAAAATTAAAATATATAAAACAATTATTTTGTCTGTTGTATTATATGAGTCTATGATCTTAGGAGATGAGAGTGGATTCAGAGTATTTGAGAATATAGGATTCTCCCCAGCATTTATGGGCCAAAGAAAGATGAGGGAATGACGTACGAGAGATGGAACAGAGGTTCAGGATAAGGACACTTGGAGAATTGTGGTTGTAGCTGCCAAGAACTTTCGAGTAGATAGATATAACATATTCAATAATAATATATATAATTAATTTACTAAATAAATTAAAATATATTTTAAATAATCACACAATAAGAAATGAATGTTTTATGTTATACATTGTTTGAAACAAAATGGATGAAAACCTTTTACTACTTTCAACCAAATACTATGTACCACTCGGGGGTACAGGGGGCGGAGCCCCCGTCTAGATGTGAAGAGCGACGAAGGAGCTCTGAGCAGCTAGTATATATATATATATATATACAATATATTTGTTTCAAGAAAAAATATACTTTATGTATAGTAACTTGCTGCTCCGAGCGCCTTCGGCTTTCTTCATATCTTGACGGGGGCTGAGCGCCCCCTGTACCCCCGAAATAATACATAAGTAGTATTTGGTTGAAAGTCTGTATGTAAAAGGTTTTCATCCATTTTGTTTCAATCAGTATAATACATAAAACAATCATTTTATTGTATTCTTGTATATGTTCTATCTATCTATCTACTTCTGGGCTCTGGCTCTACGTTGCTCGAAAGTTTTTGGCCGTAACAACCACATTTCTCCAAATGCCCCTATATATATATCCTGAGCTATAACCATCTAACTCCTACCCTTTCCCATCTCTCTCACGTCCCTTCCTACATTGTCCACCCATAACGTCCATGATCTTCCAATCGGTCTCCCCACCAATATCTTTTTTTTACCTCTCCCATTCTAGCCACGTGAACTGTCTATTACAGTCTTCTCGATTTTATAACACTAACTATTTCTGGAGAGGCATTAAGGTCATGCAATTCCTCGTTACACTATCTTCGCCATTCCCTGGTGTCCTCATCTATCTTCGGTCCATAAATACTAGGAAGAATCCTATTCTATAAATACTCTGCATCTACTCTCATCTCCCAGGGTCACACCCATATAATACAACAGGCAAAATAATTACTTTATATATTTTAATTTTGATCTCCTTTGATAATAGTTTTGATGAAATAAAAGCCCCTTTACTGCATGATAACAGGCGTTTCCCAACAAATAGAGATATGCAAGAATATTGTGATGTAATTTCATCGAATCGGTTTAGCCAATTTTGAGTCTATAACTTGAGAATTTACGGACAGAGACAGATATGAAAAATTCTAAAGTCACTTTTGGATTCTAGAGATCATGAAACGCGAAAATTTTTAAATTCTGAGAAATGTGCAGACAAAAACCTTTTTTTATATATATAGATTATATATATATATTGACTATACATAATAAATGATATATATAAATGGAAAATAACAAGTAATATTCTATTCTATATAATTGTATTTGTGAAATGGATGCTTTTAAATAATTAACCTATTTATTTATTTATTTATTTATTTATTTTTCATCTTTTATTAAATAATGCCTAATGGAAATGTTTTTGTTTTTTTTTAATTTTAATAACAATAATCAAATACTTAAATTGATATAATGAATTATCTGCATATATAATAGATACAGATATTGATATAAAAATAAATATGTACCTATTACAATTTCTACATACTAGATATATATTGTAATTATATTTATAGTAAATCAAAAGTAATTTAATCAATATTATAATAAAATATCCTAAAAGTACTTCACTCTTTAATTTTATTTTCATTTCTTTCAATTTTTTTAATGAACATTTTTAATAAACACAATTAAAATATTATTATTATTATTATTATTTTATTTCTATTAAATTATCATAAACACACACACACAATCAATTTTTACACAATTAATAAAAGAATTACTTAAATATATTTGTTATTTTTTTAAGAATTATTAAATTTAAACCCAATTTATTTTATTTTTTATTTTCCTTGACTTTTTCAAAATGTGTATTAAAACGATTCCTAGAGATTTCTATATAAACTTTGATTTAAATATGTATATGTATATATTTATTTATAATAAATAGCATTTTATATTTTGTTTTCGTTGTAAAGAATATCTTAAGTCAAATTATAATTTTCTAATTTAGACATGTCAGTTATATTAGTATATTTGTATATTTTCGTATATTTGGGGTTTAATATTGGTTGGGTTATTAAAAAAAATGGTGTTTAAAATTAATAAAAAATGATCTTTAATTTAATTGGTATTATATATCGTGTTTATTATTAATAGAAAATAGTGCGACGATTGATAAGAAAAGAGGTAAATTTTCCCGCTGGCTCCATAATTTGTCTATTTTTTTTATGTGGTACATGCATAAAATTTTAAATTATAATAAAACAATAATATTTAATGATGAAAGAAATTAATATAATTATAATAAATCTCATGAGAAATTCTAGCTTTGAAATTAACTATAAAATAATGTTCATTTATTTTATATTTGTTTAGCAATTTCAAATTATAACTTTGAATTTATTTATTTATTTTTCTTTTTATCCATTTTTTATTTAAAATTAATTACAATTTAAAGATTTAATAGAAAGAAATAGAATGGGAGAAGTGAAAACTTTTATAATTTTAGCATCCAAGTCTATATAAGCTATCCCCTATTTTCTTCCCCCCTACCAACCCCTCCCCCCTCTCTCTCTCTCCATCTCTCTTTGACTTCGTGTTAATCTTAAATATACATATCCATCCCTAAACTGGCATGGCAATTTGTTTCTAGCATTGGTCTAAATTTGTCTTTGAATCTGCATTCTAAATATAAACCCTCTCAACGTAATACAAACTCTATTCCCTTAGCTCACCCCACTTTCACTCTTTTGCCCCCTCCTTAGGTCCTTTGTGAGGATATTTAAAAAAAAAAAAAAAAAGATGAGAGTTTAGATTTTTTTATTGAATCCCGATGTCTAAATTTGTATCCGATGTTAGATGAGGATTTTTATTTTTCAACTTCGCCTCGGTATTAAAAAAAAACCAAAAAAAAAAAAAAATCACTAATCTCATCCTTGAACAAATCAGAGTCGATAATAAAAACTCATTCGTTCCAAAATGAAGTGGCAGGCATTTATTAAAATTAATATTGTTTAGTTTATTTTTATTTTTTTGTTTATTCATTAAATTCACACTCAATTTTCATAAAACAGTCCACCGAATTCCAAATTCAAGAGTTCTAGATTCAGAGGGTAAATATAATGATTCTCCATTTAATATTAAAAGAAAATAAGCTGGAGTGTCTCCACTCGACTATCTCGCAAATTTGAATTTGATTAAATAACATATATCTATTACATTTAAATTAAATTTAATTAATTATAAAAATTATAAATTAAAATTAATAAATAATATTTATTAAACCAGCTTGTCATGTTTGGCTCTTTGTTGATCGCACCACGTCACGTGTTGGCGCATGAGATTTGCAGTATTAAAACATTAATTCCGGTACTTTCAATGATTCAATCAAGCTGAAATTCTATATATAGCAGTTTTATACAATTTTTAATCACGTGAAAAAATATTAAACCTATATCTTTATTTTTACGGTCACTTTAGAGGAAAAAAAAATCAAAACGTTGTAGGTAATGACCCTCTTCCGTTTGAGCTACATTTCTCAAAAGTTGATAGAAAACTACAAAGTTTGAATAATGCCCATGTACCAAATTTCATGATTCATGAAACCGTTTTTGCATAATCTTGTCTACATACATACATACATACACAGAGAGAGAGAGAGAGACAGACAGACATTTTTCTCAACCTTAGTGAAAATGATTCAAGAACCTTCAAAACGTATAAAACCATCAAAATCTCGACATCGAAAATTTTCGTGATCGCAAAACTATCTCTGGCGAGATAGTAAAAAAAATAAACCATAATATAAGCAATAGTTATTTTTTTTAGAATTACTTGTAAAAAAAATTAAAAAAAAAATAATAATTAGGTAATATCTATTTTATTTGAATTTATAGAATCAATGAATGAAAAGAATTATTTGAAATATAAATCAATATTGAAAGCTTTAAACATATTTTAAATAACTATTGTAAATTATGAAATAATCTCTATTTAATGTTTTGATCAATCGTATTAATTCTTGATTATTTTATAATCCGATTTTAATTAAAATTATTTCAAATCAGTTGCTGAATTGAATCAACTCTCATCCCATAGCATTTTAACTTTCCCTTTCTAAAAATAATTATATACCCTATATCGGAATAAAAATCAAATCATGTTTTGTTTTGTTTTTTTTTTTAATATAATGTAAATAGAAATCATAATTAATAATGTAGTTAGTCAATTAATAAAATGTTTTAATTTTTAAGTCTTTATTCTTTTTAATTAATGCCTTTGCTAAAACAAATATGTTTTGTTTAATATACTTTTATTTTATTGTTTGTATATATTACATATAGTATATTGATATTGTGTATATAAGTAAAACTATTAACTCTGAATCAATGAATTTATTAAGATTACATATTTTATTTTGTTTTGTAACACTATTGTGAGAAAATTTTCTAATATATAAAAAAAACATATACCTCTGACTTTTGTACGTTCTTCGCACGGAAAATGCCTATCAAGTCGGTTAAATCAATGTGTCCTATGATCTGTAGAACGAGTCCTCTCAACCTTTATCTTAATTTTCTTGATCGGTGGCGCTATCAAGTAGCTTTTCCCCAATGTTGTTCCCGGAGGCTGGGTGGACTCCGTCCCATAGACCCCAGCTAGTGAAATTCCCTTGCCAGGCCCGGGACTTGAACCCGGGATCATGTGAATGTGAGGCAAGTTCGCTACCCACACACCCAATGGCGCCTTCTATTTTTCTAATATATTTTTTCAAAACAGTTGATACTTATAAATTTATTTTTTATAGTTTACTTATTTATATAGTACAATGTTGTACATTTGTTAAATAAATTTCTTAAAATCTCTTTATAACAAACAGCTAATTTTCATAAAGATTTATTATGTTTTAGTAAAAAAAAATCAATTTTTATAGTTGAATCTGATCTTCTTATCATTTCACACCTGAATAGATCACATATATGTTGAGTCCTTATCAAACAGATGATAAGCAAATCGAGGGTAATATAGAGACGAATGGTAATTTCGGAGATAAATTATGAAGATGGTTAATTTTATAGATAAATATCATTTCAAGGCAATAAAAGACCTATAAACTGATATTGACTTAATTTACAGTCATTGAGTGCTACTCAAGTAGTAGATTATTATTATTATTATTATTATTATTATTATTATTATTTTGCTGTAAACTTTTAAGCAAGGTCTTTAACCTTTTAATTCTTTATAAAATAGAAATTTTCAAATTTTATTATAATATGTACCTACTTAGGCGCCTTTGGGTGTGTAGGTAGCGAACCTGCCTCACATTCACATGGTCCCGGGTTCAAGTCCCGGGCCTGGCAAGGACTTCACAATTAAATTATGATTAAAAAAAATATGTTATCATCATTAATTGAATGTTTTCTATTAATTAAGTATTTTATTTATTACGAAAAGTAAATTTAAATTAATAATTAAAAACTTTTTCCTATTCTCATTGATTAAACGAAATTTTATCCTATCTCTGGAAAAAAAAAGAAATTATTTTTAATTGACACTTTATTATTAATAAAGAGAATCAGATGGAATTGGAAATCTACCAGAATTCACTATCAGTATTTTCATTTCTTTTGATTAAGCTTTTACTTCAATTATATTGAATCGAGTTGAATAATAATTAAATTTATATAACAACTGACTTATATTATTATTACATATTTCTTTTCCTTTCAAGTTTTGAATTAAACAGGGAAAATGGATTTTAACCACAAAACTCAATAAAGGCGTACGTACAATTCATAAAGTCCGTTCACTAAACAATTATAAAATAACGTTTCCTTCAATTTTATAAATAAGAAATTGAATAGACATTTATGAGGATCAAGAAAGTTTGATAAGCAAAATAACTTACACTACTATATTATATTTTAGTAAGTTTTTTAATCTTTATTGGGCCGTTTCTTTTGAAAGTGGCCTAACTCCATCTTTATCTTCAAATCGAGGTTTGCGTTTCAATGAATTTAAAAATATACGTATAGGATCCTAATTAGTCTTACTGCTTAAGTATGTCTAAGGGTGTTAAATTTATAGTTCCTATTAAAATAGTGGCAATTATTAAGTGAATAATTTGCGTTTTCTTATCAAGAATGGAGTTGGGCCACTTTCAAAATTAACAACCAGATTCATTATAAAATTGGATGGTGCCCACATACAAGTCCATGCAACATAATGTAAGAAAGATGCTTCAAATTTGAAAAAAAAAACAATACTGAATTTATTTTACATTTCTTTAAAACACCTAGGAAACATAATTTATGCGATTCATAACATCTTTTAATTTCAGAACATACAAAATTACAAACATAACATAACATAACATAAGTCAATGACATCCTTGCTGAATTTTGCTGTTGTAATTGGTCTTATATTTTTATAGAGTGATATCAATACAAAATTTTCGAATTTTCATAGTCTACCCTGACGTGATAATAAATTCAGGACTTTAAAATTTTCATTCTCATTCATTGGTGTCTTATAGAAAATTTTATACGGTTTATTTTTGACAAAACGCATCCAACATATTTTTAATCAGCTTATTGATTCTCCATCAGAATTCTTTGCCCGTTTAAAAATTGCGTCTTCTAATAATTTTGTCGATACAAAATCCTCTTGTTTCATTTCATTTACAATAAAATTATTACCTTTCCGACACTTTTTAATAATCGTGTAATAATCTTGGGGAACGAACAGTAGAGAGATTATTTTTTTTTTTTTCAATGACATTTCCACCGCGCCAAAATCTTGATGTAAGAATATAATCGAGTTATGCCACTTTCAAACTACATGGTTTAGTTATTGAATTAATTCTGAAAACTTATGTGTCAAAAATGTATCGTATTTGCTTGAGATATAGACACACTGATAAATAACATGAAGTTGTACATGTAACAACTGTAACCGGTAAAATTCGCTGGAGTGTCTCCACTCGACTATCTCGCAAATTTGAATTGGATTAAATAACATAATATATTACATTTAAATTAAATTTAATTAATTATAAATTATAAATTAAAATTAATAAATAATATTTATTAAACCAGCGCATGTTTGGCTCTTTGTTGATGACACCTCGTCACGTGTTGGCGCGTGAGATTTGCAGTATTAAAAAATTAATTCCGGTTTTTTCAACGATTCAATCAAGCTGAAATTCTATATATAGCAGTTTTATACAATTTTTAATCAAACTATCAAACCTATATCTTTATTTTGACGGTCACTTTATAGGACAATGAATCAAAACGTTGTAGGTAATGACCCTCTTCCGGTTGAGCTACATTTCTCAAAAGTTGAGAAAAAACTACGAATTTTGAATAATGCCCATGTACCAAATTTCATGATTCTAGCTCTTTTTGCGTAATCTTGTCTACATACATACATACATACATACATACACACACACAGAGAGAGAGAGAGAGAGAGAGAGACAGACATTTTTCTCAACCTCAGGAACCTTCAAAACGTATAATAACATCAAAATCTCAATATCGAAAATTTTCGTGATCACAATACTATCATCTCTGGTGAGATAGTAAAAATACAAAACGGAGTTAGGCCATTTTCAAAATAAGCCGCTCAATTATTACTATCAATATATATATATATATATATATATATATATATATATAGTTAGAGAGGTAATAAAATTTTTTTGGAAAAGAGCTTTAGAATGCTTCTTTAGAGAGAGTCTACTAATACACAAAATATGTCGTATATCGTTAACATTCAAAACCGTAGAATTTGAAAATGTAGAAAAATTTACTTAAATATTTAAAAACCCAAAGATAAGGGGACACACAGAGACAATGTTGGGAGAAGAGGGATCTAAGAGAGATGGAAGAAAATAGGACTTGGATGATTTTTAATATATAAATTAATATATATTACTCCTATTAAAAAGGGGAGTGGCCAATAATCTAGAGAATTAATTAAATATAAATTTGACATATAAGTTCAATATTATTGTTGCATGTCAGTATACAAGTTAAAAATTTATTAACGACTTAATTATAATATTTACTTGGTTATAAAAAATAATAAAAAAAGTATTGCATGTAAAAGTAAAAAAATTCAAATCAATCGATTTGATTACAAAACGATTTATTAAGTTAACAAAAAAAAAAAAAAAAATGTAGGTAGGTAGTTATGTATTTATATATATATAATTTTAAAAACAATTTTATATAGTTTATAAAGTATTATATAATTGAAAAATGCATTGTTATTATTGTTATTATTATTATTATTATTATTATTATATGTTTGTAGCATCCATCTCCTAAACAATTAGTAATTGAGTTTTGTCTTTGAGTTCATGATTGAGACTGACATGACCTCGACGATTTAGTCAAGAACCAATTATTTACACCTCACAGGAATTGATTAAATGATGAAATTAATATTGAAATTAACATTAACATTGCACATATAATACAATTTGCATATATTTTTAAATTATACTTTTTAACTAAAACTTTATATCCTCTTACCTATATAACATATATGCATACAATTTAATCTTTTAATATATGTTGATACACATATTCTTTATAATAAATTATATTTATATTCATTACGAAGGTCATTCAACAAGTACTTAGCCTCACCGCCCGATGGCGCTGCTATCACAAAAGAGTTTTACCATCATGTAGTACATTCTTTTACTAGCCTATTGTAAAAGTTTCAGTCAATTCCCTTCACTAGTTTTGTTTTGACAGCCTTTGGAAGCGAGCGTGTCGATCAGTTGTACAAAAATAAAAAAAAAACAATATCGTACTAATTTTTAACGGTCGCCATCGAAGGAGAAGAGTCACCGTACACAGTATCCAAGCGATCTTTGATTTCGCTGCGCGTTTTCCCTTCCAAAAATAAGAATCGAATCACCGAACGATATTGTTCTTTTTCCATTTTTGTACAACTGATCGACACGCTCGCTACCAAAGGCTGTCAAAACAAAACTATTGAAGTGAATTAACTGAAACGTTGATAGTAGGCTAGTAAAAGAATGTACTACATGATGGTAAAACTCTTTTGTGATAGCAGCGCCATCAGGCGGTGAGGCTAAGTACTTGTTGAATGACCCTCATATATAAGATAGAAAGAAGTAAAATGACAAATAAATAAAAAATTAAAAAATGATTTTGTAATTAGAAAAATAAATAAAACAATTTTTTTTAGTGTGATTGGGGTAAAAAAAAGGAAAAGAAAAAATACATATCATTTTTATTTTATTTTATTTTTTTTTTTTTATTATCTAATAAATAATATTTTATAAAATTTTATATTTCTTTCTTTTTAAGAGTTGCAAATGGATCCTACAGTATAATTACCTAAATATTTATGATAGCTTTTGCATCTCTCTACTCGTCGTCACATGAGATAATGTATCTAATCAAGCTTGGATAAGGGAAGAAACCACCCCTTGAAACCTTAATGTTATTCAAGTGGAAGGTTTTGTAAGGCATCTCTAATGGGGCTGGAATGCCAACGTTCTACATAATCATCTTGACTGCCTCCCTCCTCCCCTTCTACTTATTTCAATTGAATTATTTCTGAATGGCATCTACATATTTTGTGTACATTCCTATAATATTTTAAATTGTCTTTTAATTTTTTTTTTTTTTTTTTTTTTTTTTAAAGGAATATAAACTTGAAATTATTAGCCATTTTACAAGATATGACTCTCTCTGTGTGTTATATACTTTATAAAAATCTTTAACGACCCGAAGGGAAGGTCTTGTTTTCACATGTGGAGCTTTTTACATATCTCCACGATTCCTTATATTTTGTTAACAGAAAAAATAATTTTTAGCATGATGTCTGTCCGTCTGTCCATTTTGTGTCCGTACAGGTGGATTTTGATAAAATTTGGTATATTTACTTAATGCATCAGTAGCATGAATTCATCAACTTTTGGTGTATATCCGGAAAACCGGTGATGGTAATTTACAAAGTATTAATTTTATATTCAGTGTCGGAAAATTTTTCACTTAAAATATAGTAGTAATTAATAATTGAGCAATTAAACTAAAAATAAAAACTAAGATAATATAATTTAGTCATTTTAATTCAAGTTTTAAATATATTATTTTTTTTTGATACTTTATATAAGTATATTTATATTTATAAGTGTTGTTTGGAAATTCATTTATTTCAATTCGTCGATCGGTTCTGTGCCTGGCTACAGCTCTTTTTTTTATAAAATTGAATAGATTATTATTGAATTTATTGTACATGTAATAAGGGATCACCAACAATTTTATTAAATTTAATAAAAATTTTAAGATTTTTCCAATAGGGATTTAATAATGTTTTTATTAAAAATTTATAGATAGGTTTGTACAATTTGCATATATCATTTTAATCATTTTATCATAATTGATTCAGAGAGAATAATATCTTTTCTAATTTATCATAATATATTATTTCCTATTTTATAATACACTCTACGATTTTAGATAATAAAGTTAATTATTTTTATTATAATTTTATACTTTTTTTATGTTAATAAAAAAAAATCTCTCAATGTGAGTGTTAAAATGTTTCCTTTTATTATATTTATCTACATTTTTACTAGATTTATTAATAATAAGATAAAGGAAGGAAAATGATGAAAAGATGAGCCCATTTCCTCCTCTCATTCCAGTTTAAATGGATTTTTCATAAAGGGTAGATAAAACAGTAGATACAAATACTATAGGATATCCCCTCAAGGCTTTAACTGAAAATAGACAGGCAGACAGACAGAAAGACCACTAAACTCTTAATTAAGTTGGTTAATTTTTTTTTTTTTTTTTTTTGTTTTGTTTTGTTTTGAAATACAACTTTTAAACTAAACATAAAAAAAAATAAAAACAAATATACATTTCCTTTTTCATTTAATCATTTAAATAAAACTAAAAACGCTATAAGTACATATAGAAATAAATATAATTTAATATTTTATTTATTATAATTTAATTTCGATGGATTTATTAAAGAGTAAAACAAAATTAAAAATATTAATTGATGATTATTTAGTAATTTTTTTTTTCTTAAAGTTCTTTCTAATGCATAACTAAACCTTTTAAGTTGATAAAGCAAACAAAAAGATATATCCCCACATTCGTCTTAATTTGTTCTATTTCGAGGGTTCTTAACAACATTCTCCATCATCTCTGATGATTTAATGTTACATTCACTGCACTGAAATTCCATTCCCTCTTCCATAAAATTCACATCGTTTATATGAATTTATTGTTTTATATTTCATAAAAAAATAAGCTGAAGTGTCTCCACTCGACTATCTCGCAAATTTGAATTGGATTAATTAATATATATTATATTTAAATTAAATTTACTTATTAATTATAAATTAAAATTAATAAATAATTTTTATTAAATCAGCGCATGTTTGGCTCTGGTACGACGTCACGAGCTGGCGCGTGAGATTTGCAGTGTTAAAAAATTAATTCTGATACTTTCAAAGATTCAATCAAGCTGAAATTCTGTATATAGCAGTTTTTTACAATTTTTAATCATGTGAAAAACTATCAAACATATATCTTTATTTTTACGTCACTTTAGAGGAAAAAAATTCAAAATGTTGTAGGTAATGACCCTCTTCCGGTTGAGCTACATTTCTCAAAAGTTGCTAGAAAACTACAAATTTTGAATAATGCAAATGTACCAAATTTCATGATTCTAACTCAAACCGTTTTTGCGTAATCTTGTCCACACACACACATGTTTCTCATCCTTAGTGTAAATGATTGAGGAACCTTCAAAACGTATAAAAACATCAAAATATCGACATCGAAAATTTTCGTGATCGCAATACTATCTCTGGCGAGATAATAAAAAATATGTATATAATTTTCCATAATAAAAATTCTTACTTTGCCATAATCTTAATTTATTAGTTTAATTAATTTTCTATCTTAATAAATAATATGTACACTATCTGGCATTATGAAATAGATAAAAAAATAACCTCTGACATTGTACGTCCTACACAAGGACAATGCCTATCAAGCCGGTTCTATCAATGGTTCCTCTCAACCTTTACCTTGATTTTCTTGATCGGAGGCGCTATCAAGTAGCTTTTCCCCAATGTTGTTCCCGGAGGCTGGGTTGACTCCGTCCCATAGACCCCAGCTGGGGAATTTCCCTTGCCAGGCCCGGGACTTGAATCCGGGATCATGTGAATGTGAGGCAAGTTCGCTACCCGCACACCCAATGGCGCCTTTTTAAATCACTTAAAAAAATATAAATATTATAATTATCCATTCTTTGGAACTATATTCAAACTAAATAGCAGCAAAAGTCTTATTCAAAAATTCAATTAATTTCACATTCATTGGTGTTTACGCATTGCTACAACATTTGTTTGGCAAATTTTAAATTTGCCCCCCACTTCCTTCATAATTTTTAATTTAAAAATTTATATTATATATATATTATTAAATTATAATTATGTGGACAAAATATCAGAATACTGATTTAATTATTGTAATTTTTTAAAAAGAAGGCAAAAAATTAATTTTTTCCGAAGTTGGCATTACCGAATCTAACCCCCCACCCTTTGCTTTTGAAGTTTATTTAAACCCTAAACATCCATCTCACTCCCTCACTCACTCATTCAATTTTTTCTCATCCCGCTAGTCACTATACAAGAGTGTGGCCTCCATATTTATTGGAGTATTGTGTAGTGTTGTTTTTTATATATATTTAATTTTAAATTAATTTTCTTTAAAATTAATTTATTCATTTCTGCAAATCCTAATTTGGTTTCGCATTTTACAAAGCGGATGAGTATATGGTGAATTTTCACATGCCATTTTTCTATATTTTTTGTTTCGGTTTGCGCCACGTGTATGTTCTTTTTTCATGTATCATTACAAACAATTATTTACCATATCATGTTAATTTTTGTTACTTTCATTTAATTAAATATAATTTTATCTTATATTAAAAGCCGAATTCGAATGCATTTTCTATTTTTTTTACAATCCTTTCAAACTAATTTCTTTCATTTGGATAAATTTTTAGTATATTATTTAGCTGCCAGGTACCTTCCAATCTTCCTTTCCAAGTAGTCCGATAGCCCTTATCCGATCCTCATTACACTTATTTTGCATCTTTTATATAAATATTGCTGGCGACACACACGGTCAACCCCCCTTTTATTATATCATTTTTTCCTTACCTTTAATTCATTTTCACCACTAATTTTCCCATACCATTTAATATACCTTTCTATTTCCCCCTTCATTTAGGCGACACTTATCCATCGCCACCCCGTGCCGTTTCAATTGGTTAAAATACAAACATTCTTCTGTTGTTGGCCTGTATTGATTTTTATTTTTAATGTTTATGAATTTTATATAAATATTTTTTGTCATTTACACATTAGAAGACATGAACCGGATGTTTAATTTGATAGACAATGATGAAATAGAACAACGCGTTTGTGTCTACTGAAGAGATGGATGGTGACACAGCAGTCACATCTCCAAATCACAAGTTCAAAAAAAAAAGACGTATAGCGATTGATTATAACCTTTTTTTTCCCTCTTCTTAATGAGATATAATTTTTTTAACTTGAACTTTTGTCCTAAAACATTTGAATTATTCATTAATGAATATACAGGTTTTATCATTAATTAATATCAGAGCAAAGTTTCTTTATTCCTTGTTTAAAAAAATTTTTTCTTGCCTATAATAGGTACTATATTGTATGTATATATGGTACCTACCTAAATTTAGTTTGTATTGTATTTATTTAAATAAATATTACAAAATTTGATTTAATAAATTTAAATTAAAAATCAATTTTATAATATTATTCTAGAAATTTAGAATGATGATGATTTAATAAAAAAATTTCATTCTTTCTTTTAAAATGCAAATTATTATTTTATGTAATTTCTATAAATAATCTAAATATTTAATCTTTAAATTATTTAAATCAGATAAAGTTAAAAAAGAAAAAGAAAAAAATTGATCATTTTTGTTTTATATTCATATCTTATTTAAAATTTATTTTGTTTTATTTCTTATCTACGCATATATATATATATATATATATATATATATATTAGAGAAATTATATTTTCTGATTGATCTTATAATAATGATCTTTCTCCGCTTGTTTTTTTTTTTTTTTTTTTTTTATTAGTATTTCTGATAAGAATATAAAATCTTTAAGTTTGATATGAAAATTAATTTCGATTTTATATTTTCTAAATGAATTACTTATGAATAGGGAATTATAGATTTTATGCAAATGTCTCTTTTGATGAATACAATTTATTTAAAGTTAAACAATTTTGTTATTTAATTATTCGTATGTGAACTCGTATGTAAACTTATTCACACTATCTACTTTGATTTACGACATTTGAAAAAACTACAGAAAATAATAATTATACAAATTATAATATCAGGGTATGTTTAATCTTTTGTAAAACATGGCAGAATATAATATAACAAAATAGTAAATTTGCGAATAAATATTAAATCTATGAAAATTTACCAAAATGTATGCCCAGATAAATTAGTCAATCGAATTGATCACACTTGTTTTTATTATTTTAAATCAAGAATTACGAGTGCAGGTCAATAAGTAAGTGACTTTTTGAATGAAACTGTTTTTTTTATCCCTTCCAAAAAAATAAAATTTGTCGAGGATATCAAAATAGGTATTTGTTTGTGAGATGATTGCATCGTTAGAGTTAAATCTCTTTCCGCTGAGCCAAAACAAGAAATGGTCACTCGAGACTAAATCTGGAGAATAGGGCGGATGAGGGAGCAATTCGTATCCCAATTCATTGATTTTCATGGAAATTCACCTTTTTTCATTTTCTTCTCCAATCACCAAGTAGCCTGCTATTAACGGATTTCAGACAAAAACAAAAACACCCATCTGGTTCCAATTTCGACAGGAGTCAGCTAATAGTTTCAAGCTAACAGGTGCGGGAAACTCAAAATGTCATGAACTTATTGACCTACACTCGTATTTAGATCAAGAAGAAAAGCATAAAATAATTCAAGTTAATATAACTAGGATTATATAATATTAAAAAAAAATGATAAAATGGTGGAAGAAAGGAAAGATAATTTTAAAAAAGCTTATGTAAATCGTGACAAAAGAAAAAAATGTCCTAAAACAATGATATAAAAGTATGATATAATTAGTTTCAATGCTTTCAAATCATCACCTTATAATTGTTATACAATCAACTATCGTATCTAATTTATAATTTATAGATAAGTATATATTTTGATATCCATTATGGGAAGGAGAAGAAAAAGATAATTTAAAACATAGGTTCCCAAAGTGGTCTATATAGACTCCTGGGGTGGGGGTCTATTTCAACCTCCAAGGGGTCCACGGCAGCGAATAACAAATTTTGGGGTCCATGAAATGAAAATGGGGGTCTACGTGGGTCTATGGGGGTCCACGTGTTTTCCTGGCTCTAAAAAAATGGTAAATTATTTCCCGGCATGGATTTTTTGAATATGTCTTTAAAAAAAAAATTATTAAAAAATGTAAATCATTTATAAAAAATCAAAATCAATTTAGGGGTTCTACCCAAAACCGAAAAACATGGCAAGGGGTCTACGACACAAAAAAGTTTGGGATCCTATGATTTAAAATATCCTGCATTTTATTAGTTATTTGTTGAATGAATAACAAAAACATTGATTAATTTTAATATATATATATATAAATATATAATCATAGAGCGTCTGCTCTAGAATTTACGGCGTACCGTGCAAAAGAGTAAGTAAATTGCCACTGCGGACAAATGCTCGGTTTACCGCCCTTTTTTTGATTGAAAAAAATGTTCATATTAATAAAAAAAAATGAAAATATCATAATCATTAGAAGATTTACCCTCCTTATCTTCTTATCACCTGTCTTTCTAATAAATGCCCATAACATAATACTATAAATATTAAATTAAGTACATATTGTGTGTGCTAAGAATAAAACTTAAAGATATGAAACATTTAAACATTGTAACAAACATTTTAAATTTAAAAATAAAATATAAATTTTTAGTTTTCCTAGATTCGATATTTACATTAATTTTAAATTTATTTCTTTTTAAAAAGAATCCTACAAAGTGTAGGTCAGAAAGGTGGGTGGATTGGATGGGCTCGTTTCTTTTACCTTAATCCCATTTCTTTCTGTATAAAAAAACAAAAAAAAAAAAAAATAAATAAATTAAATCTCATTCAATCTAATTGTCTTAGTTACGTCTTTATTTCTTTTTTAAACACACATCAATGATAATCACATTTGGTTTTTAATTTCATTTATTTTCGTTCAGAATCGGAATTGGAATCGGAATCGTTTATCTAAAAGACACAGTGGCCCACCAATGGGGAGGGGGGGTTTAGGGTTTTAACGCCCCCCCCCCCCCCCCCAGAAGAGAAAAAAATTCAAATTGCTATATTTTATGTACTATATTACAAATAGAAAAGAAAAAATATTTTCCTTCTTTTTATTTGAAAAAAAAAAATTCTTAAAAGTATAACTTAGTGTATAAAAAATAAGTTTATTTTATTTTAAAAAAATTTTAACAAAAATAAAAATTGCTTATTTTTTCGTACAGAATTTAATATAAGAAATAAAAAAATTATTTTATTATTTGTCCTAAATATTAAAAAACAAAAGACTTAATATAAGATTACTAGATTGTGAAATTTCAGTATTATTTAAATATTTTTTATTATGTTAATTTCATAAAAATTATGAAGCGAAGACTAATTTTTTCAAAATATCTTGCCACTACGGGCGGACGAAAAGCTTTCGAAATCTTAAAGTAGTTTTTTTTATAAATAAATTCTTTATTATTAAGTTTCGGTAAAAATGAATAGAATGAAACTTTTAGTAAATTCGATTCCGTATAAATTTAATGATAATTCTCATAAAATTCGGTATTTATTGAGAAAATCATTAAAATGTGCTTTGACACCTCCTTAAACTACCCTTACTTTTGGTCCGATCTTGTCCAAAAACAATCCAATCCTCTCACCCATCATTCCCCAAAAAATATCCTAAATATCAAATTTCAAGACAATATCTCATTTTGTTTAGACGTAATCTCGATAACGAACGGCCGGCCGGTTCAAAAAATTTTTTTTTCTAGTTTTGAATTCAGAACCGTCTGAAAAGTGGAGATCTCAAAAAATCTCGGAGCAAAAATTTTCAAAATTTTCCGATCATCGTATAAGCTTTCCTCATTCCAAATAGTTTTCAATGAATTTAAAAAATTAATTTAAATATTTTCTAGAATATGTTCTTTTTCATTTGAATAGAAACTTGAAATTAATTAATTTCAAATGATCTCTTCAGAAACTTGTTAAAGAAGGACCAAATGTTGTTAATTAATTCGGAAAATTTCCACCTTGAATATAGCAAGGAAGAAGGCAATCCTTTATTAGTTCACTAATAACAAACTTATTTTCAACCCTTCCACTAGAATGAATGAATGAATGACCCTAAACTTATTTTGTCCCAAGATGTAAATTATTTTCATATTATCTCAACATAAATGACTTACTAATAATAAATAATAATAATCGGGGAAAATATACCACAAAATCAATTAAAGATTGAAAATTTTACCATATTAAAGTATAATTAACATCCATTATGAAAATTATAATAATTTATCTTATAGATAATGTTTAATATAATAATAATAAATGTGATTAAATTTTATTTATTTTATTGAATAATGATTTATCATAATTTTTTCAATATTTAATAATTACCATTAAAGTTTGAATAATATATTTAGTTTCGTATAATAAGATCTTAAAAAGTCCATTTTCATTGTATAATAATATCGTTTGTTTTTAAAATTGATAAGGTCATTTGGGTATATATAAATAAAAAAAATAAAGTTCATTATCCGATTGATCCCTTTTCATATTAGATTTAAATAAAATTAATGAAACAAAAATAATCCAAACATTATAGAATAAATGGGACAAATAAATAATGAATCATTTATCAAAATATTTAAGTATTTTTGTCTTTTCTTTTTATTTTTTTCATTTATTATTACTATTTTGTCAGAGATAGTTTTGAGATCACGAAAATTTTCGATGTCGTGTGTGTATGTGTGTGTGGGTCAGGGCCGCCCTAACCACAGGGCTAATTGGGCTATAGCCCTAGGGCGCAAGCCTTCTGGGGGCGGCATTTTTTATTAGTTTATATATTTTTACTAACCATTCTGTGTAATTTCTTATGAAAAGGGGCGCAAAATTTTAGGAGCCCACGGGCGCCGAAAATCTTAGGATGGCCCTGGTGTGGGTGTGTGTAATTCAAAAAAGTAAGATTTATCAAGGACATCAAAATAGGTATTTGTTTGTGAGATGATTGCATTGTTGGAGTTAAATCTCTTTCCGCTAGGCCAAAACAAGAAATGGTCACTCGAAACTAAATCTGGAGAATAGGGCGGATGAGGGAACAATTCGTATCCCAATTGATAGATTTTCATGGAAATTCACCTTTTTTCATTTTCTTCTTCAATCACGAGGTAGTCTGCTATTAATGCATTTCAGACAAAAACGAAAACACCCACCAGGAGTCAGCTAACAGGAGCATTGTTGCCATTTCATTTAAGAGGAACGAGAAATTCCAAAAGTCATGGACTTATTGACTTGCCTTCGTATCAATCTATCCCTGAACTTGAAAGTTCTTTGCCTCATCAATTATCCGCCCATCGCGCCTTTTCGATTTTTTTACTCTATTTACATATGTCTTAGAGGTCATGCAATACTCCGTCATACCTCCTCTTTACTTTCCTCATCTTTCCTTCTCCTCATGTTCCATAAATAAATACTGCAAAGAATCCTATTTTCAAATACTCTAAATCTCTACTCTCCTCTCCCATATATATATATATGTATTAAGAATTAAATTAATATTTTATTCTAGCTTGATTTCATTAGTAAAATGTATTTGCTAAAAGAGTAAACAATTGATAATTGTACACGTCCGGTGATTTCGTTCCAATCAGTTGTGCAAATATAGAACCACTCGACACTACCCCTCTCCCATCCCTTTCTCCTATAATACCCGCTCTTTTAGGTCCTCTCTTGTCGTGTCTCACCACTCATTAAAAAATGAAATCTCAAAGTGGCCGGAAAAGAGATTACATAACTAATAGTATTTAATGCTAAATCAATTAGGGTTGTGCTAGATGATTCAAGAGGTATTCCAAAAAATAACTTTTAAATATAAATATAATAGTAAAAGTAGGTAAATAATTTGATAAATTAAAATTTAGGTAACTATTTTTTTTTTCCAGAAACTATTCAAGTAATTTTAATATTTGCTACGCCATTAGCAATTTTAGATTCTAATTTATAATAGAAATTTTATTTATTTATTTAATAATTAAATACTAAAACTTTTACATTGTTTTGATGATAATTGATTATAATTGATGATGTACATAAATATATATTATAATAAAAACTATCGAGAATTATTAATTAATATAAATCTGTATCTGTGTATCTAAATGTAAGATATGATTAAAAGCACTTTGACATTTGCATAATAACTAAGTAACTATATAAATTAAATCAAAGATAATATTGAAATTGTAAACAGTTCAAAATTGTTAATAAATTTTTTATATTAAATTTTATAAACTTGTTTCGATTTAACAATAATAACAAAACTAAATTAGCTGGAGTGTCTCCACTCGACCATCTCGCAAATTTGAATTGGATTAAATAACATAATATATTATATTTGAATTAAATTTAATTAATTATAAAGTATAAATTAAAATTAATAAATATTATTTATTAAACCAGTGCATGTTTGGCGCGTGAGATTTGCAGTGTTAAAAAATTAATTCTGGTAATTTCAGCAATTCAATCCAGTTGAAATTCTATATATAGCAGTTTTATACAATTATTAATCATGTGAAACATTATCAAATCTATTTCTTTATTTGTACGGTCACTTTAGAGGAAAAAAAAATCAAAACGTTGTAAGTAATGACCCTCTTCCGGTTGAGCTACCTTTCTCAAAAGTTGATAGAAAACTACGAATTTTGAATAATGCCCATGTAACAAATTTCATGATTCTAGTTCAAACCGTTTTTGCGTAATCTTGTCTAAATATATACACACACACAGACATTTTTCTCAACCTTAGTGAAAATGATTCAGGAACCTTCAAAACTGGCGAGATAGTAAAAAGAGAGGCATAATAATAAATATTTTTAAGAATTTTCAATCTTTTTTTTTTTTTTTTTGTTGTCAAATTTACAAGGAAATGTAATCAATGTTTGAAAATTCTTCCACTGACTCTGAACTGCTTTCACTCCTGAAATCGTCAAGTGTGAAGATACACAACTGTTTTTATAAACTTGTCAACACGCAAGTGTAGTTTTTTCGTGTTTCTTTTTACTTCTTTTATTCCTTCCTTCATATTAATCTTGTCTTCTTTTCGTCTTTAGTCTTCTTTTTGTCATTTTTTGCTTTCTTCTCTTCCACAAGTATCTGCTTCACTAGCGAACTTGTCAAATGTTAGGATTTATCTTTCTTTTGTTGTTACTATTGTTCTTCTGATTCTTAACTTGTTGATTTCGATGGCAAAAGAGGAATACTCTCAGGGTAACAGTTACAGAATCTTTTGTCATAGTGATATTGATGTCTCACTCATCGTCAAAATTATGGCACACATTGTAACAAGAATAACTCGTTAACCAGAAGCTTTATTTCAATTTGTCTAGTTCCCGTTTTGGTTATCATTTTCACAGAATCTGTAACAGTCGCTACACCGGTTTCATCAAAGTTTAACAATTCTTGATGGAGAAAAACTTTTCTTTTTTATAACACAGTCACCAAAATATTCTGAAATTCTTCAATTAAATTCTTCTCTGCTTTTCAAAGTGTCAACTCGGAATGCCTTTTCAAGAAACCGATAGACAAGTCTCATCTCAGCATTATCCTAACTTGAAGGATATCGGGCGTCCTAGACGTTTGATAAACACACAAACCGAATTCTCTCTCTTAAGTCTAAATTATACTAGAATTAAGGTCATAGTATACTTTTAAACATTTCTTTAAAGTATGCAACAAAATGTACTTCCTGGTTTGAATTAAAATCTTGTCGAAAGGACTGTTGTGAATAAAATTACTCTTTTGCTTTTTTCTATACAATACAAAAGTGATGTATGCTTAACATTAAAATTTTTAGCAGCAGCTTGATAAAAGATTGTTTTTTCTCCTTTTCAATGGATATATTTTTAAGGGTTTATATGGTAGATAGTCTATTGACTAGGATCTTAGATCTTTTTCCAAGATTTGTTTTCGTAAACAAATAGTGAAATTTAATTAGTATTAATTTATTATTTAAGAGTAATCACACACATCCTCATAGAATTTCAAAAATGATATTTATAATAAAATTTATAGATAATTCTTTACAAAAAACAAATTAAAATTAATAAAATTGATCTTTAATATTATTTACTATTAGAAATCAAATTAAAGTTTGTATATATTATATAAGTATAAGTATACTTAATAAATATATCTACATTTAACTTTTGCTAGTATACAATATTATATTAATTAATTTAATGATATATATATATTCTGAAAATTATATTTTTTTTTGTTTTTTTTTATAAAATTGAATGAATAAATAATATATTTATTATTAATTTATGTAATGTGTATAAAACATATTATCTAGATATTGAGAAATCATTCAATTTAAAATTTATGTGGTACCTTTTATAAACAAATTAATTTATAACTTATTTGAAAGTAAATTCTCTACTCATAAGTGATAACATCTCCAACAAAGTTTATAATTGAACAGGAATAAGTTGATATAAAAAAAAAAAAACATTCCATCTTTGTAAAGTTTGTGTTTGCTATAGGTGACTAAACATTTTCACTAAAAGCTCTGAAACTAAATTAAAAACTTCTTGGAATAAATTTTTCACATTATTAACTGAGTTTTTAATACTATAAAAGATAATCTTCTATAATAATAATAATAATAATCTATCTATATCTATATGTGTGGCTCTACGGAACTCAAAAGTTTTTGACCACAGCAACCACATTCCTCCAAGTAACCCTATCCTGAGCTATGACCATTCAACTCCTATGCTCTCCCATCTCTCTACGTCTCTTCCTGCATTATCAATCCACTGCTGGTCTTCCAACAGGACATTTCCAGACAAAAATATATTTTTTGCTAGTCTCATCACCCATTATTATTGATCACATCTCAGGAAAAGTACATTTTCATTATTTATTTCTTAATTTAAAGTTATATATGGGTGACGTCACATGACATCCATTTTTATTTTTTAACTGAAATTGTATTAATATTTTTTTTTTATTTAAAATATTTTAAAATTTATTATTTAATTTCGAAATAAAATTAAAAATATTTATTTTTAATAAAATATATATATATTTATTAATCTCTCTCTCAAAAAAAATAAACAATTTATTATTAATTTATATATCGATGACATATGACATTCATATTGAAATTTGACTCCCGCCTTTTTTTAAAAGATATTGTATTAATATTTTTTTATATTTAAAATATTTTAAAATTGTTTTTTTAATTTCGAAATAAAATTAAAAATATATATTTTAATAATATTTTATAATTATAAATTACGATATATATTTATCATTCTTCCAATAAAAAAAAAATATTCATGCACTTAGAAACATACCTAATAACCCCAAGTTCCATTCATTTTAATCAGATTGATACAATGATGCAACATTTAATAGTTGTAATAAATAATTAAAGAATTGTATATTAGCTCGGTGTCTCAAGTATTAATATTACCAGGCAAACCCAATAATAATGAATTATTTATTTTGAACTTAATTACCGAGCCGAGGCTCGGGGTCCCGGTATGATCTTAATATATTGTCAGAATTAGATAAATAATGTAGAGAGAGAGAAAAAAATATTTAAAAATAGATATTTATTTAAATGAAATAAAATTATTTAATTTACAGAATGAAAATGTCTATAATAATGTCTAAACATTTTTTCGAGCGACAGCTCGGTATCCCAGGTATTAATATTACCAGCCAAACCCTATAATAATGAATGATTTTTTTTAACTCAAGTACCGAGCCGAGGCTCGGGGTCCCGGTACTATGAATTATAGCTCTATAAAGGAAGTTAATTGCATAGAACTAAATTCGCCCAACGTTTTTCGTTGAAATTAAGCAATTCATCCATAAACTTTGTCAAGCTTATAGAAAAATTTTTTTATTCTTTTTAGTTATTTATTTATTTAGTTATTTTATAAAAAATTTTTATATTTATATTTTAGTATTTTTCTTTTTTTGATGATTTCTATAAAAAGACTTCCAAAAAAAATAATATTGTAAATTTTTCATTTTTTTATTTCTAGCGGCGCCAGTGACGTATGTAGGTGCCAACGCTGCACCTTCCATCAACCACCACCCCCCATCAACTGAACGACACTTGTTCCAAACGAAAAGTAAAAGTGCAACTGCGAAGCGAGGTATAAGAAGGCGCAGCGGCGGCAAGACATCTTCAGCAAACACGATGGCATCCGCCCCTGGCCATCAGGAGACGTCAGTCCTTAAAGAAGCCTACCATCCCTCGCTCAACGAATCGCTCAAAGCTCACAACTCTGTCAGTTTCAAACTAGTCAAGACTGGTAAGTTTTACACTTCTATCTAATCTAATCTAATCTAATCTAATTTTCTTCTATTTACTACTAACCTAATTTAACTAATTTAATTTTTAATCCACTTCGAAGCATCTTAGATTTACGTGTTTTCTATTATAAATTATTATAAATTATTATATTATATTATTATTATTAATATTTATATTAATTTTAATATTCAATCAATCATGTCGTCATTTCGATCCTGAAGAGGGTCCTGATACGGTCGACATTGGTTAAAAACATTATTTAGAGAATTTCAGTTTTAATGTTGGTTAACCTTTAATTCCTAAACCAGAGATTCCCAAACTTATTTGACCAAGCGCCCCCTTTTCAGAAAAAAAATTTACTCAGCACCTCCTTGGAAATCAACTTTTTTTAATTTTAATAACAATTAAACAGAAAGATAAATGTACCTATTTGCAAAATATTATAAATAAAGGTGTAAATTATAGAAACATTAAATTTATGTAAGATCTATTTATTTATTGATCTTAGAATTCGAAAAGTAATATCTAATTTTTTTTCCCTAAATGCACCTGTGGCCATCACCACCCCACTGGATGGCTCCAGCGCCCACTTTGAAAATCACTGTCGTAAAACATTAACATTAAATATATTCGTATTTATTAATTAGTCAATATCATTATAAAACTACACTATTAAAATAATAATAATTATAATAATAATTTCAAAATAAGTGATTTGCATTTTTAAATGAAAAATTAAACATTGTATTATAAAAAAAAATTAATTATTGAATAATAATTATTAAACGATTATTAAATTAATAATTGAGTGAATTTAAATTAATAATTGAATGAATTTCAAAATGAGTTTTATAAATACATATTATGCAAATTTTTCATTGAAATTAAAATTAATTATTAAAACTATTCCATTCACAATTATTATTAATTACTCTACTTATTTTTATATTTTTTCTTATTAAGTATACGAGTATATTTTATAAATGTATTTATCATCCTACTAGTGATTCAAGATTAATATTTTTATTTAAACCAATTAAACATAAAGAGATTTGAGTGATTATGACCTTTATATGTATTACATTCTAATACATAACATTACGAGTATTTTTATCATTGCCAGTATTTTTACAGGATACTTTCAATGTTAAAGAATCAACTGAGATACCAGAAACACTGAAAATTGAAATACATTATTTCCAATAGAATATTTTGTGTTTTATATACTTATTTAGTGGATACATATAACAAGGTATACTCGTATATTAATAATTTATTTATTTATTTTTTATTATTTTTATTTTAATTGAATTATTTTTCATTTGAAGAAATCATTTGGTATTTTGACTTCATTCTTATTACCGACCGACGATAGTAAGGGAGGTATTGTTTTCACACCAAATTTCACATGTGGAGATTTTTACATATCTCCACGAATCATGCATTTTCTTATCAGAAAAAAGTATTTTTAGCATGATGTCTGTCCGTCCGTCCGTCCGTCCGTCCGTCCGTCCGTATAGATGTGTACAGCCTGAACGGCTCAACCGATTTTGATGAAATTTGGTATATTTACTTAATGCATCAGTGGGATGAATTGATCAACTTTTGGTGCAAATCCGGAAACCGGAAGTGGTCCGTCCGTATAGATGTGTACAGCCTGAACGGCTCAACCGATTTTGATGAAATTTGGTATATTTACTTACTTCATCAGTGGGATGAATTGATCAACTTTTGGTGCAAATCCGGAAACCGGAAGTGGTAGTATTAGCGATCGACGATAGGAAGGGAAGGGTTATTTTCACACCAAATTTCACATGAGGAGATTTTTTTATATATCACCACGAATCATGCATTTTCTTAACAGAAAAAAGTATTTTTAGCATGATGTCTGTCCGTGCGTCCGTCCGTCCTTCCGTCTGTCCGTATAAATGTGTACAGCCTGAACGGCTAAACCGATTTTGATGAAATTTGGTATCTTTACTTAATGCATCAGTGGGATGAATTGATCAACTTTTGGTACAAATCCGGAAACCGGAAGTGGTAGTATTAGCGATCGACGATAAGAAGGGAAGGGTTATTTTCGCACCAAATTTCACATAAGGAGATTTTTTTACATATCACCACGAATGTATTGGTTTTATCCTCGGGAAAAATCATCTTCATTATGTTTTTCTTAATTTAAAATTATATGACGTCACCCAGCCCTTCATGACGTCACAGCCTCGGGTAACGCCGGCTACTTCAGCTATATATTATAAATAAAATAAAATTAAAAATATTTATGTTCTATCCATATCTGTTTTTTATTACATTAATAGATATATTAAAATTATTTGAAATTGTTTCTGTAGCTGGAAATTAATTTACTTCAAACCGTCGGTCGGTTCGGACCTGGCCACAGGTCAACTTATTTTTACAATAGAATTTTCTTAATTCTTAATGAATGCTGGATAAATAAACTACTTTTATTCAATTTATTAATATAAATTGCAAATATAGAAGTACATATGAATGTAAATTTATTAAATATACTCGTTCGTTGTGATTAAAAGAAGAAGAAGAAAAAAAAGATTTCTATTTATAATTTTCAAAAAATATTTTTTATTTTATCTCTTTATTAATGTTGATTTATCTATTCAAAAACAATTTAAAAACAAAATGAAAAGAATAAAAAAATAAGTTGACCTGTGGCCAGGGCCGAACCGACCGACGGTTTGAAGTAAATTAATTTCTAGATACAGAAACAATTTCAAATAATTTTAATATATCTATTAATGTAATATAAAACAGATATGAATACATAAATAATAAATATAAACATTTTTAATTTTATTTTATTTATGATATATATGTAAGACCAGGCTGTGACGTCATGAATGACTGGATGACGTCATATAATTTTAAATCAAGATAAAACTAATAAATATGATTTTTCCGAGGATAAAACTAATACAAAGTGTATGATTCGTGGTGATATATAAAAAAATCTCCTCGTGTGAAATTTGGTGTGAAAATAACCCTTCCCTTCCTATCGTCGGTCGCTAATACTACCACTTCCGGTTTCCGGATTTGCACCAAAAGTTGATCAATTCATCCCACTGATGCATTAAGTAAATATACCAAATTTCATCAAAATCGGTTGAGCCGTTCAGGCTGTACACATCTATACGGACGGACAGACGGACGGACAGACGGACGGACAGACGGACGGACAGACATCATGCTAAAAATACTTTTTTCTGTTTAGAAAATGCATGATTCGTGGAGATATGTAAAAATCTCCACATGTGAAATTTGGTGTGAAAACAATACCTCCCTTACTATCGTCGGTCGGTAAAAAAATGAATATTACATTGGAATGTCCATTGATTGAACAAATACAAACGCTATTCTAATTTTAGGGCTCATTGTAACGATCCCCAGTAACATTCATTTGGCTAATAATAACAAAATCGAGATGAAACTATTTTCAGTTCCTTTGCTAAATAATTATCTTGTATTATTCTCTAAAAATATTCCCATCTCATGAAATCTCAATGACAAATTCATTAATAACCAATCATAATCTCAATTAGAAAATAAATAAAATTAATTGTTATTTATTAATTTTATTATAGCTTCATTTAAATAGATTGGCTTATTCAAATATATATATATATATATTAATATTAATATTAATAATAACTCTTATTATTAATATTGTATATATTAAGATTTAAAATAAGAAAAATTATTTTTTTCTTTCATTTTTTTTATCTTTTCAATATACATAATTTAAAAAAGTTGCTGTTAATTGTTACTAGTATAGGGTTCAGGGCAAGGTGATCCTCCGGGTGGCGTTCTCTGGGGTTCCTTCCAAGCATTTAATTATATATCTTCTTGAGGCAGTAACTTTTAAGTTTGGCCTCGATTTTTGATCCTGGCACTGTCGTATCACTTTGGGATGATGTCTAATTGTCCTCTTCATTCCAAAGAATGATCTTACACTCTTCATTCCATACAGTAGAATGTCTCTCTACGTCTTTCTAGCAGCCCTTGGCCACATTTACAATAACTCAATTAATTTATGAGCCTTGAAAATGTGAATTCATGACAATAGGTCCTATTCATCTTACGATCCTATTTCAAATGCATGGATGTACGTATATTTGTCTTAAATGTTTATTTATGGTGACTTAAAGACAAATTCTCCTATTAACAAGGCGTTTTTATCCTTATTTATTACAATATATATATATATATATATATATATATATACAGAGAGAGAGAGAGAGAGAGAGAGGGAATCGAAATATTAAGATTACTATTGAACTATTGAATTTCCTTTACCAGGCTTGAGGATCGAACCAGCATTAATTAAAATTAAAAACTTGAAGGTTTACTTTTGGATTGTAAGTTGTTAAAGAAGGATTTTTGAATAATTTTAAACAATTACTGTTTGTAATTTACAGTTCCGGTTAAAGGGAGCTGATCATAATTAGGCATGAGGAAATAAATAAAATTTTGAATATCGAGTTCTCTCTTGCTTAATTTATCCATATTTATAAATAATTACTATAAAATATATGTACTGTGTATAATCTTATACTAAAAATATTGGAATATTTTTTTTTTGAAAAATGATATTTTTCTTTCCATCATATCATAACATAAATATTTTATAATTATTAATAATTTTTGTTTGCATATAAAAAAATATTCTCATTTTGTATTATTAATTGAATTTTCATTCAGAATAAAAAAAAAACGAGTTGATAATTATCGATTCTAATAAAAATTTAATAAAGTAAATAAAAATTGATGAAAAAAGAAATAATTAAATAATTATTCATTGGCCATTCATTTAGTCACATTCAATTGAATGTATAATTTAATAAAAAATAAATCCAAATTTTCAATTCACCTAAATCAAATGAAATCTAATTCTTTAAAAATTGTGAATGAAATTTCAATTAATATTATAAATTTAAAATAATATCTAATATTGTGCTTATATAAAAATTTAATAAATACTTTTTCTATAGGAAATCTTAAATTGAACTTTAAAATTATTCTAATCTTTTTTAAATTAATTATATTGACGAGTTAATTTTTACTCTTAATAGAATAAATAATTTTACATATCTATAAATTATTAAAAAAAAATCTAATATTGGATATCGTTAATTTTTATCTATTTAACTTTATAATATTATATTATATTATATATATTATATTATATATATGTATATTTCTTCCTATTATCTTTTATTTCATAATTTATATTAAATTTTTGATTTTGAAATTAACTACTTACCTATATAATAAATTTATATATAAAATTAATTTTTCTTATTTTAAAAATATGAACATTTTAATTTTAATATTTAATTTTAATCACAGTCTAATCAAATTTATAAATCAAATATATTATTATTATTATATATATATCAGCCCTAATCACTGTATGGCTGTGTCTGTAACTGTTCATTACGGGTGAGAATTGAAACTTGTTCCAGAACGACCCTTGACGACATTTGGGGCGGTAGTGTCTCCACCATCTCACACCAATTATCCCCAAGCTGGGGCGGATGGGTCTTTCGACCAACATGTCAATTTTAAACATGAACTTATCGACAAAAGAGATCGTTTTTTTAATTATAAACTGAAATTACAAACATAGTTTGAAAGGGATTCGTCTAATAATTAAATAATAATCAAGAATTTATGAAAAGATTGGCTAAAATAGAAAGAAGACTTAAAATTATTTTGATGGCCAATAAAATTAGAGTAAAAAAAATTAATAATCCAGAAATTCAATTGGGATTGAAAAATTAAACTTTCATACTTTTTTAATTTAATTTTATCTAAAGAAAAGGAAAGATTAACTAATTATATGGTAATTTGAAAATGTCACATTTTGTCATTATCATTCTTGGTTCTAATAAATCTTTTTAAAGAAATTTGGCCGCCAGTAATATTAAATATATAATTAATTTCTAATAAAAAGAAATTAATAACATTCCAAGATGAAGATTAAAAAAAAAAAAAACTGAGTTATTTTCTAACTTATCAAATTGTATGATCTTTCGAATCAATTAACCATTTTATAGTAGACTTAATTAGATTGTCATTTATTTTAACAGATTAAGAATATTGATATAATTATTTTAAAAAATAAGATATGTAGCGAAGAATTTTTAATTTAAATTCGACTTATTCCTTTACTTTATATTGTAGATTATTTATTTAACTGAAAATAATAAATTAACATTATTAATATTAATTTCAGTTTAATAACATTGAACATATCTAATGTCATTAATTTAATTATTCATTTTTATAATATAAAAAAAACAAAATTCATTTACTTATAATTACATTTTATCGTACAAGTTATGTACACATTTATCGTCATAAATCGACATCAAATTCCATTATAAAAAAATAGATATTGTAATTTTCTTAGATTTTTCCTAATTAAATCGGTCTAATCTGGACTAAATTATAACAGTAAATAATACATACATATTTTCTAAATTTATTGATAATATTTTATTAATCAATTAAATGATATTTTAATTCAATCTTTCATTATTTCTCAATGTAGGTTATTTGACTTGGTTGGTCTAATACTCTAATACTTGGTAGATGTCTAGATCAATATTTCAGAGTAGCTAAGCTACTTACGTATGTTCAAGAATTAGTATCGATCTGAAAAGATATTGTTTATACATTAATTTCAAAATCATATACTTAGACATTCTAAATTTGAATTTTGTTTAAAAGAAAAAATAAAAAAAAATAATAATAAATATTTAAATAAAGTTAAAATATTTAATACGAGTATAAATATAATATATAAAGTTTACGCGCCTGGTCATCAGCAACCAGTTTAACACCAAAATAATAATAATAATAATATAATCTTTCAATATTTATTAGTTAAATCAATTGAAATAATTTAATATTAATATTAATTTAATATTTAATATTAGCAAAAATAATTATTTTTATTATTTGGATTAGAATATTATTTAAGTACATACTTATTTTTTGTAATTTTTGATTCTTTGCTATTTTCTTCATTTGACACATAACACTTGATGATAACACTACGCTCATTAATTATAATTTCTTTTGAAAATATCAAATTTGGAATCTTTTAAAAAATACAAAAATTGTCTCTGAAATCATTCTTAAGAAAAAAAAACAACTTATTTTTAAGAAAAATATAAACTTGTAATGAAAAAATACTTTAAGAGGAATTTTGAAAATTTATCCATTTCTCTTCTCATTTTGAAACTTGACAACTAATTTCAACATTGTAACTAAATACTTAATCACGGATCGATAATATTATATTTGACTAGGGACTAGGCAAACTGTTGTAATTTCTCGATTCTTAAAGGTCATTACTGCTCAGTGTTTCTCAATTGAAATTAATAATGAAAAAGTAGAATAATTAAAAGTAACTACTAAGAAATAAAAATTAGAATAGAAAATTAGAGATTAGAACATTTCATCTTTTTATACATAATGTAATAGATTTATTGCTTAAAAAAAAAATTTCAAATTTCATTCAAAACAGCACATGCGCACTTTACTATATTCAGAATATATTTCATATTTGCTCTATAATATAGAATAATTAATATATTATGTCTAATAGTAATTAAAATTGTAAAATCATTAAGTTGAATAGTTGTCCAAAATATTACTTCTCTTCTCTTATCCTTGAGTAGAAAAAGAAAAACCCTGTAGGTCATAGGAATTCTAATTAATCTTAATGGACACGTCTTAGAATCTGTTGTTATCGGTTATTAAGCCTCTTCTTGTTTCAAACTTTTCCCAATCTTACACATCAATCTTGTTTTAGCCCCGCATCAATCCCGTTTGTACAAAACCAACCTAATGAAGATAACATATCGCCGTTGTTTAGGGCTAAAAATCGAGAATATGAATCAAATATAAGTAATACTCGTATTATGGTCGTAGTATACACCTATCGTAAATTCTCTTTTTTCTTTCATTTTCAATTGATAAGAAGAATCCCACATTTTTCCCTTTTTAACCACAAAATTGAAATTTCAATGAGATTTACCATTTACCATTTACATCGATTACACTTGTTAATGAAAGACGTCCCATATTTATAAGGGAATTTTGTAAATAAAACCACATAATGATATTTGTTATTGTAATAGTGTAGTTTTTTAAATAAATTTACAATAACAAATATCAATCTGTGGTTTTATTTACAAAATTCTCTTATAAATAAAAACAGCCACCAAAGCTTTAATAATTTAACGTCCCATATTATCCAGGAGTTTTCATAGAGGAGTAAGTCATTTACTAAAACATTCTATAATCAGATTTGTTTACTCATGTTATTATTTAATATTATTTGTATTATTTTAGTTATTATTTATTATATTGTCTCCAATAAATGTGTTTCTTAATTCATTTACAATATCTTGATTTACATCTTGATTGTAAGCCGTGCCACATACATTCAAGTCTAATAAAATAAATTCTAATATTTAATCAATCAAAATTGGAATTGGATTTGTAACATTAAGTCCATTCACATTAGAGCAAGTTTTATTATATTTATTATATTTTAATAAAATCAGATTTATAAAAATTTCTAATGATTACAATATCACTCACTCACTATAAAATAATAAATAAAACATAAAAACTCTTAATTGATTGAATTATACAATGCAATTTCATTTGTTTATCTATCCATCTATCTCTGTGTTTCTATGGAACTCGAAAGTTCTTGGCCGCAGCAACCACACTTCTCCAACTATCCCTATCCTGAGCCACAACCCTCCAATCCCTATTCTCTCCCATCTCTCTCACGTCCCTTCCTACATTATCCACCCACAGCGTCCTTGGTCTTCCCAGTGGGTGTTTCCCAATCGGTCTCCCTCCCAATATATTTCTCGTCATTCTATCTTCTCCTATTCTAGCCACGTGTCCTGCCCATCGCAGCCTTCTTGTCATGCAATTCCTCGTTATGCAATCTCCGCCATTCCCCAGTGCCCTTATCTTTCTTTTTTTTGGCCCATAAATCCTATTCTCAATTACTCTAAATCTACTCTCGTCTCCTAAGGTCATAGACCATGTCTCACACCCATATAATACAACCTGTATAATAATTGTTTAATAAATTTTAATTTTTATCCCCTTTGATAATAATTTTGATCCGATAAGCCCCTTTTTTTATTGTATGATAACAGGCGCTTCCCGATTGTAACCTCGCTTTAAACTCATCTCGAATATTATTATCTTTCGTTATCACAGAACCTTTAAGTATTTAAATTTTTAGTATATTTTCAAATTCAAATTGTTCATTCATTTGTTTATATTCATTATCATTTTCATTAATATATTATTTATTAATTAATTGTGTTTAATTTAATCTCTTTTTTAATAAAAAAGACATAATATTTATCGATTATTTTTTTAATTTATTTAGTTCAGATACAAATTTCATCCAAAAAAAAAAAAAAAAAAATTCAAAATATTTTTTTTATAATTTATAAAGATTATTTGTTTTCTTCTAAAATGTGTGAAATAGTAGCCTACATGTTTTCGCCTTAATTGAAAAGAAATATATATAATATATTCTAAAAGGTGGGGGGGGGGGTACATCATTTGACCCAGTTTTTATTTTACAAAACACCATTTGTTAACCTTCATCAATCATTTAAAAGGACAGGTAACAAAACATGTTCACTACGTAACTATGAAATTTGCCAAAATAAATGTCATTGATATTTTCAATTTTATTTTTATTTTATTTTATTTTATTTTTCCCATTATTATTATTATTATTATTATAAAATAAAGTACGTAATTTAAAATTTATCATTTAAATAAGTTTTAGATTTTTTTTTTTTAAATGAAAAATAAAAAAAGAAGAAATGGAAAATTGCAAAAAAAAGACTCTCCTGTAAAGAGATTCAAATTTGATCTATGCAGTTTCTTTTTTTAGATGTTAAAATATTCATTCATTCATAAAGCGAGTTGTTTGAGGCTTCATATTTAAGTCATTAATTTAAATATAGAAGAAGCGTATAGAATATTTTTTGTGTCGTCTAAATTAATGCTATGGCAGATTGATGGTGGAAGTGTGAAGTTACAAAGACCGCAATCGATCATCGAATCTCTCATCTCAATCTCGATTTGGCGTTGGCGATGTCAAAGATGACAAAAGTAACTCCAGAAAAATGTTAAAGTTACATTTACTAATATAATAAATAATAATTGACTATTTGACTAATTCAAAATTCTATTTTTATAACATCAATAGAATCATGTCGTCGTTTCGTATTGTGTTTAATAATTTTCTCCATCAATTTTACGCAGGGGTCTTTGTAACCTTGAAATTTACTCATGTTGTAACAACTACCTATACAACCTCTGGCATGTTAACTTCCCTTAAAGGGACATAACCAATCAAATAAGTTACCCTCTAAATGGGGTAGATGTGTTGTATGATCATTACAACGATGGGTCCTTGCCAGTTTTTTTAGCTTGATTCGAAAACCGGTTTTCTAAAATGTTGGTTTTTGGTGTAAACCCCCTAATTCATACATACATACATACATACTTATATGTATGCCAATGAATAGATAGAGAATGAGATGGACACTAACAAATATCGTACATATAAATAAAAGAAATTCAATATCTCCTCTCAATGATTAATTAAATTTAAAAAAAAAAACAGAATTTTATTTTGTAATTGTCTCCTAGATGTGTAATTATTATTATTATTATTATTTTTTTTTTACATTTTAAATTGCCTACCTACCACCTGACTCTCTATTTATTTCTGGCATTTTATACGTATCAAATGACGTCATGACAGTCTATGCTGTCATTCCAGAATAACCGTTTTTTTTAACTCATCTAAATCTTCTTAAAATATTTTAATCAAATATTTTTTTTTTTTAATTTATCCAATTGGTCGAAAATCTTTTCATCTTCTAATTGTATAACAGCACATACAACACACGTCCTTCCTTCCAGCAGTATGGTCAACACTCGGACGTAACCAAACTTTATTAAAAAAAAAAAAAAGAAATATACATTCTCTTATAATTTAATTTTAATATGTATAATATTATTATTCTTTTTTTTCCAAAAAAAAAGTTTAAAAAAATAATACATTAAAATGACTTTTAATTACTTTTGATTTAGATAAAAAAAATAATTTGATAAAATGAAAAATATTAATTTGATAAGATTTGTTTTTTCTAATTTTATAAAACTAACTAAAATAATATTTTTCTTATTATACAATATATTATATTATTACTTTTTTTTTATTTAAAATTGTTAGTTATATTTTTCAAATTAAAAAAAGCATTTTGACCCACCCCTCCCTCTCCCCCTCCCTCCCCCACACGTTTCCCTCCCCATATGGATTGATCATTTATTTATTTATTTATTTATCTATTTGTCACGATGAAATTATAATCTTTTTTGACTTCTTTCAAAATTGTTTTTTTTATTTTTATTATAAATTATAGACTGAAATCATTCAAAATATATATTAGATATCTAATCAAACTAGAATAAATAATCTATAATATAGCTATATCAATCATTAGTCAGATAAATACAATCTCCAAGGCATCATATTAATCATTGATTCATTTTACAACTTTTTCAAAGAATATTCAATTAAATAAACTTCAATTTTATGTATTTTTTTTTTTGGATTTTTAATTTAATAGATTTTTGATTATTTCCATATAATATAAATATGATATGAAAATAATTCAATTGGAAAGTAATTAGTATTTTTTATCAAATTAATTTTAGTAAATAATACTTGTTAATATTTATTAAATCAAATTCTTGTCTAAAAATATTAACGTTATGTACCAGATATATACAATTAAATAAATATATGGTAAAACTATAGTAGAGAGAAGAAAGATTAGTAATAAGTGAATCATTTTTTTTTTTAAATATCAATGATTGATTGAATAATAAATATATATTATAGTTATGAAAGACAATTGAGAGGGAAAAATTATTTATTAGATAGGATAAAGAAGAAGATTGTAGAAGTTTATACGTACAAAAACTTGACGAAAGTTGAAAAGTGCAATAGAAAAAGATAAATAGATAGTTATTTGAATAATAATGATACTGATTACAGTTATTTGAATAATAATGATACTGATTACTTGCAAATTACAAAGAAAATGATTAAATTTTGATTTAATCTTTTTTTTTTCTTTCATATTTCTTATTTAAGTTTTTATCAATGAAAAGAGGAATGAAATATTCTTGGTGAATTTGAAGAAAGAATCTGTCATAATTTGTCTTACTTGACGGAAAAAAAAATACGATGAGATTCAATGATGAATTTAACTCTCAATCTCCTTTCAATGATTGATTTCTACCATTTCGTTTGATTTGAATTTAAAAGCTGAATATTTAAAGTATACGAGAATATGTATGTGGGCGGATGAGGAGAAAATTTTTTATATTTATTTGGAAATTCTTTAAAATGTAATTACAAAATTTAATGGTAACTCATGGTATTGAAATAAATAAATAAATATAAATAATATATTTTCCTTATTTTTTCTTATAGCCAAAAGGGCGTAGATATATTATAACAAATGAATGGATGCATTACATCTTAAGATCACATATGGTGAGTTTTTTTTTTATGTTTATGTTTAATGTTTATGTAGACAAGAAAAATCAATGGTTTGATAAATTCATTTTTAATATTGGAGAGAAAAAATTAAAGAAAATAATTTATGTTGAGATAATAATAATAATAATAATAATAATAATAATAATAAAAGATGGAGGTGAGAGAAATGTATAAAGTATAGAAAAAGTAAAAAAGAAAAGGATAGGAAAAAAACAAACAATATTCCACTTATAGAAGGCTTATATTTTTTTTTTAAATAATATTTATGTTTATTTTGATCAAAGTGGTTAATTTCATACATTTTACTTGTGTTATAATAATAGTTATATTTGTTTTGCTAACATTCAAAAATTATGTTGTAAATTGTTCAAACTATGTATATATTAATCCGAATACTCATCATAATGACCCTCATGGCGCCCGACCGCCTGTCTGTCTCCAAACGGAATCCAGTCAATGCCCTTTTATAGGGAAAATTTTCAAATAGAAAAAAAAAAAAAAATCAAAGAAAACAAAGAAAACAAACATTCTATTTGTTGACAAGTTATGCTGTCTTGAAGGAAGGGATAAATGATCGAGATTCTCTTAAAAATATTCGAAGAAAATTCCAAAAAAAAGAAAAAACTAATTTTTGCCCCTTTTCTGTTAAAATTTAAACTTCTTCTTCTTCTTCTTATTATTATTATTATTCTTTGATATTCTGTTTCTCTAATATTCATTCAGTCTTGAGGGTCATTGCTTTTTTTTCATCTCTTCCTGGGTCTTCCCCGACACTCGACTCCATCGGGACGGTTTGGTTTGTGAGGGGTATTGTCTGCCCTTGATTCAGCCCCCATATATAAATATCGGGCATAGATGTACATGTCTTTTATTTTACCATCAATTTTACCATCAGTAGACACAAACTTGTTTTTCTATTGTATTGTACATTGGAGAGACAGAACTTCCTTAAAATCTCGTTTGTTAGAGATCGGAACTGCCAAGTAGTTAAGACTAGAAACCTGTTCTAGTGACCTGCTGTTAATGTTTAAGTTACTCCTGAGAAGGGTTTAGCAATCACCATACATTCAGATATTTGCATGTTAAGTCTGTCGGAATTTTCACAGAATTTGTCCAGGAGAATTTGGAAGTTTTCTTCGCACTCCGTCAACAGGACGACGTTATCATTAAAATTAAGTTTGATTCTTTATTGATGTCTGTATTCCTATGATCGATCATTATTAGGCCAACTCCAATACAAGCACCTAAACTTGGTGCTCGGTATTTGGTAAATATTCGTTATTTGACAAACACCGCATGTGTGGAGCCGACATAAAAGAGCCACTAGTTCGTGGTCTTCAATTTTCTTAGACCGATTTTCATGTTTCTTGTCACTTAAGTCGAAATTGCCATCTCGGCACGTGGTATCCGAAAGAGCATTGTCATCATACGCTTCCACTAGCATCCGATGCGATTCAGCGGCTGATTTCTTTAAATTGAAGCAAAAAATCAGAGCTTTCCGCAAATGCTGTTTTTGGCACAAAATTATTCATACTTAGCGAAAAAAAAGTAATGATTCTAACGAAATTTTGATAGTGATGTTGACTGCTCATTGATGACAGACGTCCTACTCATAAGAAAATCAATATGGCGGATCCACATGACCTTTACACGCATCAATAAGGCCATCTATGAGCGAATAGCGGATTTAAGCTTGTACACCTGGTATTTAATCTCATTAAGAATGCTAAAATATAATAATTCTTATTCATTAAATTAATTATTTTATTGATATCTTGAACAGAGCTGGTAAATTTATAAATTCAAGTGGAGATAGATATAATTTTCCTTTATTAATATTCACTTTTGTCATTAGAATAAACTAAGAAAATACCTATAATATCTATAATAAATGTATTATAGAATAAAGAATATGTATATACAATACTTTAAATATAAAAGCGTAAAGAAAAATATACATATATAAATAATATTTTTTTTTTATTATTATTATATTTCATTAAAAAATCGACTTGGTAAATCATATTCCAGAAAGTTAATCTTTTAAACGAGAATGACATTCCAATTGAGAAGATTAATTTATTTGATTGTGTATAGAAATAGAATCCATTCACGTTTGTTACAAAAAGAAACAAATCAAATCGAATTAATGATCTATTCGTATAGAATGTTTATTTCTTTCTGGTAAATCTTAATGAAGGAGGGTTTACTAAAGAGCAGGGATTCTCTTTCTTTTCCACTTAGTTCTTTGGCAACACTTCAGGGGATTCTTTACATGCATGTTTTTTTTTTCCTATTTTTTCTTTTTTTTTTTTTTCTTTATTTTCAATCCTACATTTATTTCATTTTAAATATTCATACAAAATATATAAAATTTAAAAATGTTATTAAATATTTTAAGAATACATTATTTTTTGGATTAGAGTTATAAAATATTTTTTCAAATCATATTATAAGTGGAAATTTATTAAAAAATAACTCTTTGCTTATTATTATACATTATTATTTAATTATATAAAGAAATTAAATATTTTTTATTTATTCAAATGAACACACATATATTACTAAATATGTATATAATATATACTAGTATAGTATATATTTTTACCGACCGACGATAGGAAGGGAAGGGTTATTTTCACACCAAATTTCACATAAGGAGATTTTTTTACCTATCACCACGAATGTATTGGTTTTATCCTCGGGAAAAATCATCTTCATTATGTTTTTCTTAATTTAAAATTATGTGACGTCACCCAGCCCTTCATGACGTCACAGTCTCCTTATTATGATCATGGGCAACGCCGGCTACTTCATCTATACATTAAAAATAAAATAAAATTAAAAATATTTATGTTATATGCCTATATGTTTTTTATTAGATTAATAGATATATTAAAATTATTTGAAATTGTTTCTGTAGCTGGAAATTAATTTATTTCAAACCGTCGGTCGGTTCGGACCTGGCCACAGGTCAACTTATTATAGATGATTTGGGATGGAATGGAAAATTATTTAGAATCGAAGTTATTAATTTTTTTTTCAAAAAACAAAAAAATAAAACACAAACAAAAAAATACCTTCATTTGGTTGGTATCAGACTCTTATCAACAATTAAATCAATTTATTTAAAGAATTAATTTTTTAAAAAAATACAATTACTACAAAAGACAACAATTACAAAAACTCTTACAAAAAATAAAATAAACATTAAATAAAAGAAATAATAATAATAAATTAGCTGGAATGTCTCCACTCGACTATCTCGCAATTTGAATTGGATTAAATAACATAATATATTATATTTAAATTAAATTTAATTAAATTAATAAATAATATTTATTAAACCAGCGCATGTTTGGCTTTTTGTTGATGGCACCACGTCACGTGTTGGCGCGTGAGATTTGAAGTGTTAAAAAATTAATTCTGGTAATTTCAGCGAATCAATCAAGCTGAAATTCTATATATAGCAGTTTTGTACAATTATTAATCATGTGAAAAATTATCAAACCTATATCTTTATTTTTACGGTCACTTTAGAGGAAAAAAAATCAAAACGTTGTAAGTAATGACCCTCTTCCGGTTGAGCTACATTTCTCAAAAGTTGATAGAAAACTATGAATTTTGAATAATGTCCATGTACCAAATTTCATCATTCTAGCTCAAACCGTTTTTGCGCAATCTTGTCTACATACATACACACATACACACATACACACACACACACACAGACATTTTTCTCAACCTTAGTGAAAATGATTCAGGAACCTTCAAAACGTATAAAAACATCAAAATCTCAACATCGAAAATTTTCGTGATCGCAATACTATCTCTGGCGAGATAGTAAAAATACATGCGTATTCTAGTGTTTATGTTCTTCATTTTCATAGTTGTTGAATTGTTAATAATATAATATGTAATAATATAATAATATGTCTATACCTATATTTATAATAAATAAAGACTCTTTGCCATTGTCAAAAATACCAGGGGGAATACCCTGAATGTGTGAAACATATTAGCTTATAATAATTGTTATTAAATTTCGCCAATTCACAATAAAAATGGTATTAACAAGTTTATTTTTTATTTAACTACTTTAGTTATTTATTTTCTATGTTTATCATTTTTTATTAAAATTATCTTTTATAATTTTATTATTTATTTAAATTATTATATTAATAAATTCTATTTATTTTTGTTATCTATTTTTAAGTTTTGCTTATAATAATATATTTATAATATATATCCACGGTGGCGCCAAACCGCGACATTTCGCTCTTTTCGAGTGTATTTTGACTCAATTAAAAAAATAAAAAATTAAGTATAACCAAGTGTGTCCACCCCTGATATATTAATATACTGGAAAAATTGACATTATTTATTTGTTAGTTAAGAACCGATAATTGATGATCTCTCTTCAAGGGAGATAACAAATAATAATTTCTTATTAAGAGATTTTAATGCTTATTATAAAAAAAAAATAAGGTATCAGGATAAACTGATTCATTAAGCAAAATCTAATTATATTTGCAACTTTTGCCTATGAGAAGTTTTGATTTACTGAAATTGAATTACTATAGCAGGATTTATATTATATTTCTCTCAATCCGTATTTTACCAAATATCAATCAACTGAAAAAAGTTGATAAATCAACTTATCACTTCATTTCTTCTTCTTGGCTCTGAAGTAAGTCGTTGTTTGTTTTAGTACATAAATTCCATCTTCTCCCAGAGAAAAGATATTCGATTTTCTTTTTAGTTAAAAATATCGTTTTTGTATTAATAAATATTAATAGCCTCACTCATTTTAAAATTTGCCGCACTCATTCAAAGTGGAAAATTAAAAAAGCACATTGGCCAGTCACTCTTTCATCAACTTCCAGAGACAGGAAAAAATTATTAAGATTATTTAATGACACTCTCACCACTTAAAATTTTTTATTTAATTAATTTTAAAATAAATTGACAAAGTGCAAAATATTTAATAAAATAAATTAACAAACGGCCATGGGAAATAAATAAAAAATATATGAATCATTTTCAAGGTTGAGAAAAATGTCTGTTTGGTGTGTGTGTGTGTGTGTGTGTATGTTTGTATGTATGTAGACAAGATTACGCAAAAACGGTTTAAGCTAGAATCATGAAATTTGGTATACGAGCATTATTCAAAATTCGTAATTTTCTATCAACTTTTGAGAAATGTAACTCATCCGGAAGAGGGTCATTACCTACAACGTTTTGATTTCTTTTCCTCTAAAGTGACCGTAAAAATAAAGATATAGGTTCGAACGTTGTTCACATGATTAAAAATTGTATAAAACCGCTATATATATACAATTTCAGCCTGATTGAATCGCTGAAAGTACCAGAATTAATTTTCTATACTCCAGCTATTTAATAATAAATTAGCTGGAGTGTCTCCACTCGACTATCTCGCAATTTGAATTGGATTAAATAACATAATATATTATATTTAAATTAAATTTAATTAAATTAATAAATAATATTTATTAAACCAGCGCATGTTTGGCTCTTTGTTGATGGCACCACGTCACGTGTTGGCGCGTGAGATTTGCAGTGTTAAAAAATTAATTCTGGTACTTTCAGCGATTCATTCATTTCTGTTCCTGAAACAAATAAAGATCCAAAAGGTGTAAAATATTGTAGGCTCATGTATACAAAATTATGGAAAGAAAGACGACTAACCCTGGATACGTATTAGAAAATCATCATTTACTTGTTAATATTTTATAATTTGATTTTCATAAAAATCGTTTCACATTGGCTACAAAATGGATTTTCAAATTTCAAGGACCACAGGAATATAGTAGTATTCTTTGATCTTTAAAATGCTTTTGATACTACTTACGTGGTCACATTCTATTTTTCGGAAAATCCATACTTGGAAAATAATAAACTTTCTTTCAAACTATCCCTTTCAGCTACGAATTGAAAATATTTTATCTCATACATGTAAACAGGAAAATGGTTTACCTCATGGTAGTGTATTAAATAAGTACCACTTTATCTAATTTAATAAAGCCATTAATGATATTTTCTCTGTAATTGGATGCCCAGTTCAACTGACTCTTTTCGTAGACGATGCAATGATTGTAAATCACGTGTCGGGTTATTATATTAGTCTTCTTTACTCCGATTCAGCTAGTAATGTAACATATTATTCTAAAAGTGAATTTGAATCAAAGAAACTAATACTCCTATAATTTAAACAACAAGAAATAAGAAAAAAAAAATATTTAGATTGATATATTTTAATGTGAAATTTGATGAAATTAATGAAAATAAATTATCTTTATTGGATCTTCATCAATCTTATATTCAATAAACTATATTTAAAATCAAAATTAATAGAAAAAAAAAAAAAAATTTTGAACATTATAATAATACAAATACATATCAATAGAAAAACGTTAATGTCCTTCTCCTGTCAGTTTTAGTGTAAATTCGTTAATTGCTTGGTGAAGATTGAGATTAATCATGTAATCATTAATCATTTCAGTAAAACACAAATAACCTTTGTTGCTGAGATGCTGAGATGCCTCCAGCTTCAAATAATAATAAGAATAATCAAAAATATATATTTTTTTTAATTTAAATAATTAGAATATCAATAATATCAATGTATTTCAATATTTTCAACTCTTGTTTATCGTATATTTCATACATTTTATTTTCTAATATAGCGTTTCGCAACCTTTTTGGACCAAATGCCCACTTCGTAAGGCTGGCTTCATAATTCGCCCCCCTATAAATTTTAACAGATAAACATTGCATGATAATCCCTAATATAAAGTAGGTTGGTACATTTGGTGATACTTAGGGCTATACTATTGAAAAATCGAGTTTCAGAACCTGATCGCAAAATCATCTTACCATTTTTTTTTTTTTAGAACCTTATTGAAAAAATTGAAAAAAAGCAGCGGAAATGTTTAAAAGCCTGATCGCAAAATCATCCTACCTTTTTTTTAAGAGTTGAAAATAATTTCGCCCCCCAAAAATAACTATCGCCCCCTTTAAGATGTCCAGGGGGGCGATATCGCCCAGGTTGAGAATCATTATTCTAATATATTCAAATTCACAATGGCAGGCAGCTATTTCTTTTCTATTACATATTTTTTAATTGAAAACTTATATGATCTACTCGTATCAGATGTTTTTTTTTTGTTTTCCACTTGGACATTCATATATAATATTTTTTTCTTTATCATTGATTCGATAGATGATTTGATATACGATTTCAGTGGTCAATATTGTCAAATGAAATGTTATCTTTTTGATTAGAAGTGGATTTCAAGTTATTATTGGTTTTGAGACAACTTTTTATTTTTATTTTCTTTAACTAATTAACTAAAATAACTTCATTCATTCTTTTTTATCTAGTTTTGAAAAAAAAAATAGCTGGAGTGTCTCCACTCGACTATCTCGCAATTTGATTTGGATTAAATAACATAATATATTATATTTAAATTAAATTTAATTCATTATAAATTATAAATAAGTATACATTTATAAATTATATATACGAGTATAAATTATAAAGATTCTCTTTTTCTAATGAAAAACATTCCTTAAATTATTTACTTTATCAATTGAATTATTAATATATAAAAAATAAATGATATTCTTTATTTTCTAAATGCAGGAGGCAAACGGGCACAGCCAGAAGAATTCGATTGTTTATATTATTTATTGCATTGAAAAGCGATAAGCGACTCGGCCAATTCTTTGAAAAATATTATTAAAATATAAATTATAAAATATTTAAATAAAATAAAAAAAAATTCATTTTTAGTATACATTGAACAGTGAATAGAAAAAGAAGTCAAAATTGCTGAGTGTTCGTTCTAATAGGTAATTAACAATTATTATATATTGTGTGTATTATTATATACCCACTAATAATCCTTTTTTAATTATAAATATATTATTAATTAATAATAAATATTTATTCGTTTAATAAACTTCCTCTATGAATATAATAATTTATTAATTAGAGGATTATAATATTATTTTTCATATTCATGAACTCGTATAATTATACTATAAATACTTTATATATACTTCAATTACTTTTTACAAGGTGAATTACAAATGATTTGTATTTATTTGACATTCTTTGAATAATGAAGGAAAAACTAAAATAAAAAAAATCTCTCTCTGAAATGTCTCCACTCAATTATCCCCCAATTTGAATTGGATTAACCCTTTCACTGCTAATATAATATATATTATATTTAAATTAAATTTAATTAATTATAAATTAAAATTAATAAATAATAAATAATATTTATCAAACTAGCTCATGTTTGGCTCTTTGTTGATGGAACCACGTCACATGTTGGTGCGTGAGATTTGCAGTGTTAAAAAATTAATTCCGGTACTTTCAGGGATTCAATCAAGCTGAAATTCTATATATAGCAGTTTTATACAATTTTTAATCATGTAAAAAATTATCAAACCTATATCTTTATTTTTACGGTCACTTTAGAGGAAAAGAAATCAAAACGTTGTAGGTAATGACCCTCTTCCGGTTGAACTACATTTCTCAAAAGTGGATAGAAAACTACGAATTTTGAATAATTTCCGTATACCAAATTTCATGATTCTAGCTCAAACCGTTTTTGCGTAATCTTGTCTACATACATACATACACACACACACAGACAGACAGACAGACATTTTTCTCAACCTTAGTGAAAATGATTCAGGAACCTTCAAAACGTATAAAAACATCAAAATCTCAACATCGAAAATTTTCGTGATCGCAGTGATGGCGAGATAGCAAAAAAAATTACACTTTTATTATATTTATTAATGATATATTTAGTTGATATATTAAATACTTTATACAACTTTACTATCTACTTTATGATCAAGAAATGGTATCTTTATGAAAAAAAAAAAAAAAAAAAAACTATTAGGATTTGTTTAAGTAGAGATTTTTTTTTTCTTTGAAATTTAAATGAAGGTTCTGATGGTTTAAGCCAGGGGCTCTCAAACTTTTTCTTCCATTGACCCCCTGTAGGAATTTTATTTTTTTCATAGACCCCCTACCTAAGGAATATATATATATACATCTAATTGTGTGTGTGCAAAAGCTATCACAGACGACTCATTTTAAAACACATAGTAATAGGAAAATGAGGGGAAATTGTACAGAAGAAAGAAACTGAAATATCAATAATTATATCTATATTTTTAATGATTAAATTTAACACATAATAAAAAAAAAAACATTAATATTTTACAAAATTATAATTGACGTTTTTGGGCGATTTCTTTTATGTTTGGCCTAAAATTACTAAGTTTTATTCTTTAATCTCCCCTTTCAATTTATATTTTACTAAAGAGACATACATAGACCCCCAATAGACCCCTTGGTGATCATAGACCCCCCATGAAATCACATAGACCCCCCATGAAATCACATAGACCCCATGGGGTCCACATGGACCCCTTTGAGAATAGCTGGTTTAAGCCTTACCCTAACCTTCTTTCTTCTTTTAAAAGGAATATTTTTAATAATCAAATTTTAAACAAAAATAATATTCAAATGAATTTATACGTTTTGATTTGTGTTGTTTTAAAATCATTTTGTTATTTTTAAAAAAAAAAAAATAAATATATATATATATATATATAGATTGAAAGAAATTTGAATATAGCAAGCGATATATATAATTAATATAACTACAAAGTCTCAAATTAGCTCAGACTAAAATATATTATAAGGATTGCTTTAGCTATTCAAGGGCGATGATGATGAGAGCTCCTAGTAAATAATACTAATGCTAAGAAAAAGATATTGTTTTATTTTTATTTTTATACCTTGATTTTTTTTTTTTTAATTTTTTTCTAATTGTTTTTTTTTTTTTTTTTTTTTTTTGAATTTCAAAACCTGAAGATGAGATGATTATTATTATTATTATAATTATATTAAATTTATATTAGATAAAAATGTAATATAAAATTGAATAATACAACTATTCTTAGAATATCGAGTTACTATTGTATTAAATGGGAAATATAATAAATAAATTCGCGAATAAGTGAATTTCTAACTTAGGAATGTATTGTCAGAATCTTTAGGAGGTGTGATGGGACCGTTCGGCGATTCTCGAATGCCAAGGCCTGAGCCGCCAGGCCATCACTGACGTTACCGGCTAAATATACTTTTGCTTGCTTGCCTTAATTAATTAGGAGGCCGATCGCCATTTGGCGCAGATTCCCTAAAGACCACGAACGTCATTGAAGAGCAAATTATTTTGCAGGACAGGGGCCATTGCGATTGCATTGAATGCATTAAACTTCATCTTTCTTAAAAAAAGAAAAAAAAAAAACAAAGCATTTATGACTGTATGAAATAGGATTAGATTATTTAATGAAATTTTACACAATTAAAATCATAATAATATATTATTTAATAAAAACACCGTAAAAATTTATAATTTTAACTGAGACCTACATAATATCATTGATAGGATAGGATAGAATATTTCATATTTTAAATAACATTGTGTAGTTTTTAGTTTTTAGTTTTTTTTTTTTTTATAGAATAAGAATAATCTCGACAAAACAGGAATAATAATAAATGAAAGATAGTACAATTAAACTTTAATTAATAATACTTAAACATATTTCATAATTGATAGCAAAACTTAAACTTAAATATCTGGAGTGTCTCCACTCGAATTTCTCGCAATTTGAATTGGATTAATTAATATAATATATTATATTTAAATTAAATTTAATTAATTATAAATTAGAAATTAAAATTAATAAATAATAATTATTAAACCAGCGCATGTTTGGCTCTTTGTTGATGGCACCACGTCACGTGCTTGCGCGTGATTTTCAGTCGTGTTAAGAAATTAATTTCCGTACTTTCAGCGATTCAATCAAGCTGAAATTCTATATATAGCAGTTTTATACAATTTTTAATCATGTCAACAACTATCAAACCTATATCTTTATTTTTACTGTCACTTTAGAGGAAAAGAAATCAAAACGTTGTAGGTAATGACCCTCTTCCGGTTAAACATATAAAAACATCAAAATCTCGACATCGAAAATTTTCGTGACCGCAATACTATTTCTGACAAGATAGTAAAAAGTTAATATATAATAAATTATGAATTATTTAAAAAAAAAAACTATTATAATTGCAATGCTTTCTTGTATCTTTTGAATTTTTAATTTATTAAATTATTTTATTAATAAAAAGAGGAAATATATCAAGATCTATTTTTTTAAATGAATAGCTTTGAAATCAAATTTCATACTCATTCCGCTTCACTAAAATTTAATTGATCTTTCTACATTCACATCGAAAAGGCTTAACTTTGAAAGAGAAAAATATATATATATATATATATATATATATATATATAAATGTGACTTTATGTATTTAAAATGAAATACGTTGCTGTGTAAATATTTATATTTAATTACGAGTTGTTTTTTTTATATAATAAGAAAATTAAAATAATTATACTTACATAAGATTGGATTATCTTGTTGGAAATTGTAATAAATAAATAAAATAAATAATTAAAAAAAAAATTAGAAAATATTTGAAGAAAATTGAGAGAATGTTATATAATATATAGGATAAAAGAAAAAATATTTTTATATTATCTGTATTTTTCTAATTGTAAGTAAGTAAATGTTCTAATGAGTCAAATTAAAAAAAAGCTGGATTGTCCCCACTCGACTATCTCGCAATTTGAATTGGATTAAATAACATAATATATTATATTTAAATTTAACTTAATTAATTATAAATTATAAATTAAAGTTAATAAATAATATTTATTAAATCAGCGCATGTTTAGTTCTTTGTTGATGGCACCATGTCACGTGTTGGTGCGTGAGATTTGCAGTATTAAAAAATTAATTCTGGTACTTTCAGCGATTCAATCTTTACTGAAATTCTATATATAGCAGTTGTATAAAATATTTAATCATTATCAAACCTATATCTTTATTTTTACGGTCACTTTAGAGGATAAAAAATCAAAACGTTGAGGGTAATGACTTTCTCAAAAGTTGATAGAAAACTACGAATTTTGAATAATGCCCGTCTACAAAATTTCATGATTCTAGCTCAAACCCTTTTTGCGTAATCTTGTCTACATACACATACACATACACACACAGGGCGAGATAGTAAAAAACAAATAACAAAAAAAAAAAAAACAAAAATCGAATCTAATAGTTAATAAAGAATATTACCTATTTCTAGAAAAAATTCAGTCAGTCATTCACATATCTTGAACACCAACCATTCCAGTTTCTATTACTCTTTCCTAATTCCTTCATATCTTTGTGAATTTAATATCATATTATCTTTCAAGATGCATTCAAGATGCATATTTACTCAACGAAATTTCACAAATTATCTTTTTATTTTTAAAAAAAAAAAATCCAAATTGTATTTTATTTTACTTGATATCCCTCTTTTCTTTGTAGGTAAGCTTGAATTTAACATTCCATAATTTTATATTATTCTAAATGGAATGATTTTTTTTTTCTTTTGATTATATGATTGTTTTTAATTAAATTTACTTGAAAGCGCGCTCTTGGCCCCAAACGAGTTCATTTACCTTTCTTGTACATAGCTATTCTTACATAGTGTGATTTTTTTTCCTTCTACAAACTCATTTCATCTTCATAATCGTTTCCATTGTATACATGAATATATACTCTATTGTCTATTCCAGTGATTCCCAAACTGTAAGCCGCGAAAAAATTACCTAATACTTGAAATTTTTTGGTTGTAAAAAACAAAATCTCAACCGTTTTTTGGTACTTTTTACTTGATATAGATAGTAATATCTCGCCAGTGATAGTCTTGTGATCACGAAAATTTTCGATGTTGAGATTTTGATGTTTTTATACGTTTTGAAGGTTCCTGAATCATTTTCACTAAGGTTGAGAAAAATGTCTGTCTGTATGTGTGTGTATGTACGTAAATAAGATTACGGTTTAAGCTAGAATAATGAAATTTGGTACACGGGTATTATGCAAAATTTGTAGTTTTCTATCAATTTTTGAGAAATGTAGCTCAACCGGAAGAGGGTCATTATCTACAACGTTTTGAATTTTTTTCCTCTAAAGTGACCGTAAAATTAAAGATATAGGATTGATAATTTTATGACATGATTATAAATTGTATAAAACTGCTATATATAGAATTTCAGCTTGATTGAATCGCTTTTTTAACACTGCAAATTTCACGCGCCAACACGTGACGTGGTGCCATCAACAAAGAGCCAAACATGCACTGGTTTAATAAATATTATTTATTAATTTCAATTTATAATTTATAATGAATTAAATTTAATTTAAATATAATATATTATGTTATTGAATCCAATTCAAATTGCGAGATAGTCGAGTGGAGACACTCCAGCTAATATAAATTTTTTTCAATTTTGGACCCAAGCTTTTGAACATTTCGTACTTTTTTCCCCGTTTTGATGTTTTCGAAATATGGTCACCCTAATTAAGGGAGCCGCGGAAAAAATCCGATGCATTATAGGAGCCGTACACTAAAAAAGTTTGGGAACCTCTGGTCTATTCTATTATAATACAATTTAATTTTTTTCTTAATGATTTACAACATTTTTCAATAAATTAAAAAAAAAAAAAAAAAAAAAACTTTAAATCAGGTTATTATGTAAACATGCCTCTGTTATCATAATGATAATAATTAAAATTACTAAATGGAGTGGTCAAGTTCCGACATGATTGAATTCATGTAGCCATGGTGGCTGTGTTGTCGATATCGAAAGCAATCTCTCTCTCTCTCTATATATATATATATATATCTTCTTAAATATATTACAATTAAATAGCAATCTCATGTTAGTATATCGACCGTAAAGGGATATGATAAATGGTCCATCTACTCAGGCATCATCTCAAGAAAATATATTATAATACAAGTTACTTACTATAAATTTTATATTATTAAATATAATTAATTAATATATTTACATTGCATTCTGTTTAAATATATTTACTTAAATGAAATATAAAATTATAAGAAGATTAATTATCACTCTAAATAAATGGATTAAATACTTTATTATCCAAGTTTTTAAAGAATAAAATAATATTTAATATTATAATTTACAACACACAAATAATAAAACAATTTCCAACATGCATGATTTTTGTTTATTTCTTATGTTACCCCAACTCTTATCTAATTACTATCTCGGCAGAGATAGTAGTATTGCGATCACGAAAATTTTCGATGTTGAGATTTTGATGTTTTTATACGTTTTGAAGGTTCCTGAATCATTTTCACTAAGGTTGAGAAAAATGTCTGTGTGTGTGTGTGTGTAGACAAGATTGCGCAAAAACGGTTTGAGCTAGAAACATGAAATTTGGTAGACGGGCATTATTCAAAATTCGTAGTTTTCTATCAACTTTTGAGAAAGTCATTACCGACAACGTTTTGATTTCTTTTCCTCTAAAGTGACCGTAAAATTAAAGATATATGTTTGATAATTTTTCATATGATTAAAGATTGTATTCAACTGCTTTATATAGAATGTTAGCTTGATTGAATCACTGAAAGTATCACAATTAATTTTTTAACACGACTGGAAATCACGAGCCAGCACGTGACGTGGTGCCATCAACAAAGAGCTAAACATGTGCTGGTTTAATAAATATGATTACTTAAATTTAATTTAAATATAATATATTATGTTATTTAATCCAATTCAAATTGCGAGATAGTCGAGTGGAGACACTCCAGCTAATTTCTAATTTCTAATGAGAATATATATATATATATATATATATATATATATATATAGTAATGATATTTTAAAAATAGCATTAATCCTTAAAAAAAAAAATAAAATAAAATTTCATTATTTAAAAATAAATTTATTTTTGGAAAGGATTATTATTGTAATACGTTTGTTGAAAAGAGACAAGGGCATTCGTTCATGGGCTACCGTCCAGAGAGTAGACGGACTGTATTAGAAGAAAATAAGTTGACCTGTGTCCAGGTCCGAACCGACCGACGGTTTGAAGTAAATTAATTAGCAGCTACAGAAACAATTTCAAATAATTTTAATATATCTATTAATCTAATAAAAAACAGATATGGATACATAAATAATAAATATAAACATTTTTAATTTTATTTTATTTATAATATATATGCAAGACCAGGCTGTGACGTCATGAATGGCTGGATGACGTCATATAATTTTAAATCAAGAAAAAACTAATAAATATGATTTTCCCGAGGATAAAACCAATACAAAGTGCATGATTCGTGGTGATATATAAAAAAATCTCCTCATGTGAAATTTGGTGTGAAAATAACCCTTTCCTTCCTATCGTCGATCGCTAATACTACCACTTCCGGTTTCTGGATATATACCAAAAGTTGATCAATTCATCCCACTGATGCATTAAGTAAATATACCAAATTTCATCAAAATCCATTAAGCCGTTCAGGCTGTACACATCTATACGGACGGACAGACGGACAGACATCATGCTAAAAATACTTTTTTCTGTTAAGAAAATGCATGATTCGTGGAGATATGTAAAAATCTCCACATGTGAAATTTGGTGTTAAAACAATACCTCCCTTACTATCGTCGGTCGGTAAAAAGGACCACCATTACACTCGGTCGTCCACGGACTATCGCTTACAAAAGGACCAACTATATTATTAACAAAAAATATTGTTTTCCAAGAAGGATTGTTTTTTTTATTTTTTTAATCAACGAATTTAAAAAAAATGTTTCCCAACAAATATTAGTTTATATGTAATTTTTATAAAATGTCTTCCTATTTTTATTTTATAAAAAATTTAAAAAAAATTACTGTATATAATTTTATAATTTAAAATCTTTACATTTAAATCTTTAAAGGTTTTAAAAATTTATATTTAAACATTAAATATAATAAATCTTATTATAAATTTGTATTCTTAATGATAAATTTAATTTTTTTCCCTTTTTTTGTAGTCCAGATCTCCAGGTCAGTTTACGCCGATTCAAAGTTCACCCTTTTCCATTAGATACATATGAGACCAACCCTTCTTTTTCTTAGATTTTCCCCTTCGGTAAATATACCCCTAAACAAAAAAATCATTACAATATATATATATATATCTATATATATATTTATAACCCCTTATAGTTGATATAAGTACAATGATAACAATTTTAACGTGCATTCATTCATTCATCCATCATATAATATAAATAAATAATAATTAAAATAGAAAGAAATTAAAATTAAAATTGATGTGTTTATGTATATATTCAATTATAAATAAGTTGACCTGTGGCCAGGTCCGAACCGACCGACGGTTTGAAATAAATTAATTTCCAGCTACAGAAACAATTTCAAATAATTTTAATATATCTATTAATGTAATAAAAAACAGATATGGATATAACATAAATATTTTTAATTTTATTTTATTTATAATATATAGCTGAAGTAGCCGGCGTTGCCGGCGTTACCCGAGGCTGTGACGTCATGAAGGGCTGGGTGACGTCATATAATTTTAAATTAAGAAAAACATAATGAAGATGATTTTTCCCGAGGATAAAACCAATACATTCGTGGTGATATGTAAAAAAATCTCCTTATGTGAAATTTGGTGCGAAAATAACCCTTCCCTTCTTATCGTCGATCGCTAATACTACCACTTCCGGTTTCCGGATTTGCACCAAAAGTTGATCAATTCATCCCACTGATGCATTAAGTAAATATACCAAATTTCATCAAAATCCGTTAAGCCGTTCAGGCTGTACACATCTATACGGACGGACAGACGGACGGACAGACGGACGGACAGACGGACGGACAGACATCATGCTAAAAATACTTTTTTCTGTTAAGAAAATGCATGATTCGTGGAGATATGTAAAAATCTCCACATGTGAAATTTGGTGTGAAAACAATACCTCCCTTACTATCGTCGGTCGGTAAAAATACATATATATTATAATATTCATAGTTAATGTGATTTTGGGCGTTTGCCACGATGATTGTATTGATTCTAGTAGATTCTAGAAAGGAGGATGGTATTTGGTCGTTTGTGCTTTCTATTCTTATGTTATGTTATATATGTTATACTCGTTAATACGTACGCGTACAACTACTATAATAGATTGCATCATTTTAAACAAATAAAATTCTTAGTCAAATTCTCACTCATTTTACATACACTTAATTTTTTTTTAAATTATTTTATTTTGTTAAATTATTTGTGTTATGTTATTTATTTTGTTTAATTTTGTTATTTAATTAATTTTATTATTTATTTTAATTTTTTTTTTATTTTGTTCTCTTCACACCTATTTTAATTCAAGAATAATTCTTTATTGAAAATGAAATGCTTTTTGTTTGCCAACACATTTATTTTTACAAAAATAATAATAAAAAAACAACTAATTATATACATACCATACAATTTATTTATTTATTTAAATAAAATTAAAAAAAAATAAAACATTTTATTCATTGCGATATGAATACATATATAATTGTAATATTAAAATAAGAAGAAAAAAAATACTAGATGGAACAATTTAAATAAATAATTATTTTATTATTCTTAATATAAAATATGATTTTTTTTATTTACTTAAATCACATATTTATTTAAAACTAGCTGGTCAGACCGCCTTCGGCGGTCTTCACACCACCTAAACGGGGGCTCTTCCCCCTGTACCCCCGAAATAATACATAAGTAGTATTTGGTAGAAAGTCTGTATGTAAAAGGTTTTCATATCCGTTTTGTTTCAATCAGTCAAATCACATAAAACATTCATTTGTTTTTGTGTTCTTGTATATGTTCTATCTAACTATGTATCTATCTGTCTACCTCTGTCTGAGCTCTTGCTCTACGTTACTCAAAAGTTGTTGGCCGCAACAACCACATTTCTCCAAATGCCCCTATCCTGAGCTATAACCATCGAACTCCTACCCTCTCCCATCACTCTCACGTCCCTTCCTACATTGTCCACCCACAGCGTCCTTGGTCTTCAAAACGGACGTTTTCCAATCGGTCTCCCCATCAAAATCTTTTTCATCTCCCATTCTAGCCACGTTCCCTGCCTATCGCTGCCTTCTCGATTTTATAACCCTAACTATGGTTATATCTGAAGATGCATAGAGATCATGCAATTCCTCGTTATGCAGTCTCCGTCATTCCTCGGTGACCTCATCTTTCTTTGGCCCATAAATGCTTCGCAGAATCCTATTCTCAAATACTCTAAATCTATTCTCGTCTTCTAATGTCATAGACCATTCCTCACACCCATATAATACAACAGACAAAATAATTATTTTATATATTTTAATTTTGATCCCCTTTGATAATAGTTTTGATGAGATAAGCCTCTTTACTGCATGATAACAGGCGTTTCCCAATTGCATGCAACCTCGATTTAAATTCTTCTCAAATATTATTATCCTTCGTGATTACATTCAATTTTTCTACATATTCAAATTCTACATTTTGTATATTAAGATTTTGTATGTTAATACTGTTCCTCTCTGTTACTAAATACATATTTTGTCTTATCACTATTAATTTCAAACCTCATCTCTTTTCCCGCCTCAATTAATTTTTTTACGCCACTTTAAATGTTATTAAATTATTTAAAAAACAAAACAAAAAGTAAACAATAAAAATAAAAATAAAATATAAAGAAATTAGCATAACATTAAACTACTATAAAAATAATAATAAAAAATATATATTAAAATCTTACGTGAAAATCCAATTATTATTCAAATTATTTAAAATTATTTATTCATATAATCTTAAAAATGAATGAGGTAATATAGTCGTAATGTGAATGTTTTCAAAGTTTAAAAGGCCAACATAATCAATTGAGATATTGTAAATATCATTATCTATATATATAAAAGTTTTTGTCTGCACATTGCTCAGAATTTTATTAACCGCAGAAATTAATTTTTAAAAATTTGATATAAACATGTTTTCATTCAGCAGCTCAAAGAATACAAAAAAAAGATGTTTATAATATTTATATATTTTTATTTTTATTTTTCTAATATTTACAATATTTCAATTAATCATATTGGCCTTTTTAACTTATTTAACACAATGAAAACATTCACATTAGGACTATTGATATTACCTCTTTTAATTTTTAAGATTATATGTACATGTTGTCATTCATCAACGCAAAAAATACATTACAAAGAATGTCTACATATCAAATTTTAAAAAATTAATTTCTGCTCTCTCTTGATTAATAACATTTATAGCCTATGAACAAATAGAGATATGCAAGAATATTGTGATGTAATTTCATCGAAATCGGTTCAGTCAATTTTGAGTCTGTAACGTGAAAATTTCCGGACAGACAGATAGACATGAAAAATTCTAAAGTCACTTTTGGATTCTAGAGATCATGAAACGTGAAGGCAGAAGGCAAAAATTTTAAATTCTGAGCAATGTGCAGACAAAAAAACCTTTTTTTATACATATCTATAGATGATAAAGAAATACAGAATATAAATATATACATATATACTAAAAATTAATTAATATATCTTATTTTATATGATTATATATTTTAGTAATTCCCTGAAAATTGCTAGAATTATTCATTAGTACATATTACCTATGTTAATATTAATTTTATATACGAGGCCAGGTCAATAAGTCCGTGACTTTTTGAATTCCCCGTCTCTTCAATGAAACACCGTTCCTATCAACTATCATCTTTCTTGTTTCCAAACCTGAAGAAATGGCTTGGTGGAAAGAGATTTGACTCATCATCTCACAGACAAATTTCTATTTTGATGTCTGCAACAAATTTTTTTTTTTTTTTTTTTTAGAAGCGATAAAAAAATTGGAGAAACGTTGAAAAATAAAATAATTTTTTTTTTCTAAAAATTAGTGTTTCATTTAAAAAATCACCGACTTATTGACCCGCCCCCGTAAGTAGAGACTGGTTCCTGAATTGAAATACGAAGAATATGATGATGAATATTAAAAATGATTATTATTTCTAAGATTTTATTATATTCTTAGATTAGATTAGATTAGATTAGATATTAGAGTGTGTTGAGTCAATGTTCAACAAACCATTAACAAACAATTTAATATAAAATTAGCAATTTCTAATGAATTATTTTATTTACATATTCATATTTGATAATTGACATGTCAAAGATTGTGATGCTAGTGATACACTCAATATACTACTCTCAATATTAATAGATTTAATTTACTTGATAATTTTGAATAGTCAATAGAGAATTGGCAAATTTACCACCAAATGAGATCCAATTGAAACTATCAAATATGCATAGATGAATGACTGACTATACACTATAATCTATACTATATCTACCTTTCTAACATTTGACATCCGTAATACTCAATCCGCAATACATTATACAATATATAATATAATATAATATAAACATAAAATAAAAACACTTTCATCGCATTTCAAATATTATAAAAATTAAAAATACATATTATGAATTCATTTTTATTTATATTTAACGTATTTCCTTTAATCATGATTTATTATATTTTGTTTTTCTCCAATTAATAATAGTAGTTTTGATAATTGTTTACAAATCGAAAAGCTTTAGGGATTTGCATGAAATGTGACCAAAGGATTCAAAGAAATTTTCCTTATAAAATATTTCTCGGTCTCTTCTAGTTTACGAGATAAAAACTATTAAAGTTTGCATATAAATCAATTTACGAGTACATTCTATTTAGCTAACATGTTTTATTCATTTGGCCAGAAGAGGGATCCACTAATTTTATGTTTTGTTTTTTTTATGGTAAACTTTTACACTTATCTTTTTCTTTATCTGCCACCAAATTTTGAAAACGTTAAAAGTGGTAAAAAAAAGGTTGAGAATCATTTTGATCTAGAGAGAGAGAGAGAGAGAGAGAGTTAGATATGTAGGTATTATACATTCTATTATAGGAAGGGTAGCTAGATGTATTAGGCTTGTAATATTATTTTATTATTTTATTAGAGATGCCCTACAACTACTTGTTATAAGATTTCATAATACTAAAATGTAATATAAAGTATGTAACTATAGTAAATGATGCAAAAATGTACGTTGACTTTAAAATAAAAAAGCTTTTTTTTTAATAAATACTCGTTAAATCTATTATAGGTTTTATATATACAAGTTCTTAAAATCTAAAATACTCTTGATTTAATTAGCTGGAGTGTCTCCACACGACTATCTCGCAATTTGAATTGGATTAAATAACATAATATATTATATTTAAATTAAATTTAATTCATTATAAATTATAATTTAAAATTAATAGATAATATTTATTAAACCAGCGCGTGTTTGGTTTTTTGTTAATGGCACCACGTCACGTGTTGGCGCGTGAGATTTGCAGGGTTAAAAAATTAATTCTGGTACTTTCAGTGATTCAATCAAGTTGAAATTCTATATATAGCAGTTTTATACAATTTTTAATCATGTGAAAAATTATCAAACCTATATCTTTATTTTTACGGTCACTTTAGAGGAAAAAAATCAGACCGTTGTAAGTAATGACCTTCTTCCGGTTGAGCTACATTTTTCAAAAGTTGATAGAAAACTACAAATTTTGAATAATGTCCATGTACCAAATTTCATCATTCTAGCTCAAACCGTTTTTGCGCAATCTTGTCTACATACATACACACACACACACACAGAGACATTTTTCTCAACCTTAGTGAAAATGATTCAGGAACCTTCAAAACGTATAAAAACATCAAAATCTCGACATCGAAAATTTTCGTGATCGCAATACTATCTCTGGCGAGATAGTAAAAATTGATATCTTATTAATTTTATTATTTTTTCATTGACATAAACCATTTTGATTTATTTTGAATATTTATTTATTCTATTTCCGTTGGATAGATAAAACAATAAAAAAACAACAACAACAAAATATTATATATGTAACACATTCCTTGTGAAAACTTGAATATTTCCAAATGTTTGACATTTCCTCCCTCCCCCCCCCCTTTACTCTTTCTTTGGTTGGTAATCGTGCCATCATTTCCTGTCTTTTGACCTCGCGACTCAGTTTTGGTGCAGAGTGTAGTTTGACCCCCGTGGACGCGGACGCCAGGTGTAATACCTTGGGGTGTACTGCCTATCCGAGGTTGGGGCCTGGTGTTTGTCTACACTTGTACGATAGAAATGTAGGCTGCATATGTATATATATATATATATATATATATATATATATATGTACATATATATACATTTGTAGGATAGGAAAATCGATACTACAGTCGCGCGTGGCGGCCACTTGGTGGTTGGTCTCCTTGGATGCAACCCTGGCTACCTGTTGAATTACACAAACTGTTGAATTAACGTTCTGGTTTTGACCAGTAAACAATCGGTTGTATCTTTTCACTGATCATTACCTCATTTATTTTCTCTTTCTTCCATAGCATGCCATTCTTATTCACACATTTTCAATTTTCTTTTTCATTTCTTTTTTTTTATTCTCCCTAACTCTTCCACCTCCCCCCCCCTCTCCCCCATACATCCACCCACACACACTTGTATCGGGGAGTAGTAGTAGTAGTAGTAGTAGTAGTGGTATTAGTAGTATGTGATCTTGATAAACGGATACAGAAGAGCTTTTGGGCTCTACTAAATAATGTAACAATCCATTAAAATTTAGTTGAAATAAACATTAGATGTGTATTCAAAGGGAAGAGGATTTAGTGGGGGAGGGGAGGGGAGGGGAGGGGGGTTAAAATCAAGCTGGCCAATTCATTGAAAGGATTAATTCTCACTCTTTTACCATTATGGTATTAAACATGATTGTACTTATATTTAACGTAAATTCAATGAAGTTTAATGAATTATGGAGGACATCAGTTACCATGGAAGAAGATAATAAAGAATCAAATAATTTAAATTCTCAATTATTATATACTCATTAATTGAGGAATTGAAGAATTTTCACATTAATCAATAAAAACACAATTCGTTTATATATTTTATATAAATATTAAATAATTTTTATTTAAATAATTAAAATACAATATTAAAAAATAAAAAAACAATGTCTAGTTTATAAAAAAAAATGCAATTTAATATAAATAAATTGCAATATTATTAAATAATATTAAATAAAACTAAAGAATTAAATCTTATTTACAGAAATCTTTTTCATAATTAAAAAATGTTCATTTTATACTATCTCGCCAGAGATAGTATTGCGATCACGAAAATTTTCGATGTCGAGATTTTGATGTTTTTATACGTTTTGAAGGTTCCTGAATCATTTTCTCTAAGGTTGAGAAAAATGTCTGAGAGTGTATGTGAATGTAGAAAAGATTACGCAAAAACGGTTGGAGCTAGAATCATGAAATTTGGTACATGGGCATTATTCAAAATTTGTAATTTTCTTCAACTTTTGAGAAATGTAGCTCAACCGAAAGAGGGTCATTACCTACCACGTTTTGATTTTTTTCCTCTAAAGTGACCGTAAAAATAAAGATATAGGTTTGATAATTTTTCACATGATTAAAAATTGTATAAAACTGCTATATATAGAATTTCAGCTTGATTGAATCGCTGAAAGTACCAGAATTAATTTTTTAACACTGCAAATCTCACGCGCCATCATCCACTACTACTGGACACACCAATACCAATAAGTGTGTTTCTTAATAGTCTTCATCTGACTTTATATGTATGGTATATCATCCATCTATCGAGTTGACGGGCATTCTCTTCTTCTAATGGCATATTCTCCTAACGTTCGCCATTTCACTCATCTTTTGGTCCATTCCATTTTTCGTTGGAGATTTTCGCCAGTCAAGTGTCCACCCAGCCCAGTTCCATTTTAGTTCAACGATCCGTCTTAGAATTCTATCCTAAATATAATTTCTTTCAAAAGTTTTTAAAATAAATATACGCTCTCTTTGAAATTCGTTTCGACATTAATTAATACTTTAATTTAAACTTAATTAATTATTTTTTATTTTATTTTGGAATTTCCGGATTTTAATTTTTAACTTTAAATTAAGTCCTAATTTTTATTTTTATTTCCAAAAGAAGCAATTTTTTTTTTTTTTTATTCGAACAGATAAAATTATTTAATTAATTTTAACTTTATATATATATATATATATATATAAAACTTATAAATAACTCATTTATAAAAAGAGGTTTTACTTTTATTTTACTAATATATTAATTATAAGTTTTGAACCAGTGGTAATTGTATGAGATTTTTTATGTAACTTTTTTAGCCAATGGTGATGGTTTTAAGGGTTTTACAATTTAAACAGGTCGATAATGAATGATAGTATACAAATATTTGGAAAATACAACAATGAGTAATTACATGATCTCTATGCATTCCCAGTTGTTGTTAAAAATTATCTAATCAACAAGGTTATGAAAATCACAAAGGTTCACATTTTTTTTTGTTTTTTATCAGTCCCAATTATTTTATTCGTTTATATACTAGACCAGTATTTAAAACTTTTTAAATATAGTGATAGAATAGAATAGACTTTATATTGAAGACTAAAATGAAAAAAAAATCAGATTTGGATATAACATAGATATTTCTAATTTTATTTTATTTATAATATATAAGAAGGCGCTGCCTGTGTCGTCATATAATTTTAAATTAAGAAAAAAATAATGAAGGTGATTTTTCCCTTTAATAAAATCAATATAAAGTGGAGATATGTAAAAAAATTTCCTCATTTTGAAATTTGGTGTGAAAACAATACCTCCCTTACTATCGTCGGTCGGTAAAAGTAATGTAAGGGGAATAAATAAAAAATTAAAGAAAATGTTTAGGTTGAAAGTTTTTGTAATTTATTTTTGAAGCCATATTTATCAAAACAATTAATTCGGAATAAAATATTTTATTTTGTATATATTTATATACATATATAAGTACCATATATTGTGGAGGGGATCGGATCAGTTTATAGGGGTTATTTTCTTTATCAGAAAGACATATTCTTTCAGTTTTGCAATAATATTTTATAAAAGAACATTTTAATCATAACAAATATATAATATATATATATATATATAGAGAGAGAGAGAGAGAGAGAAGTATAAGTATTATTATTTTTATTTAATAATTTTAAATTTTTTTAAACTGTTATTTAACAGCTTTTTTTTAGAAATATTTTATTCTTTTATTATTATTATTATTATTATATTAATTTCAACAACTTAATTGCTATTAACTTTTTCTGACACTTTTGATGACACGATCACTTCTCAACTTATTGATTTACATTTGTACTTGTAGCGACGAATAAAACAATAACATAATAACAAAATAAAGAAATAAACACAAAAATCATTTAAACATATTCTTTCAATTATTTTACATTACATTTTACCAATATTTTTTCTTAATAATGATATAATTTTCAATTATTAAACTGCATAGGTACAAACGATAAATAAAATTAGCTGGAGTGTCTCCCCTCGACTATCTCGCAAATTTGAATTGGATTAAATAACATAATATATTATATTTAAATTAAATTTAATTAAATTAATAAATAATATTTATTAAACCAGCGCATGTTTGGCTCTTTATTGATGGGACCACGTCACGTGTTGGTGCGTGATATTTGCTGTGTTAAAAAATTAATTCTGGTACTTTCAGCGATTCAATCAAGCTGAAATTCTATATATAGCAGTTTTATACAATTTTTTATCATGTGAAAAATTATCAAACCTATATCTTTATTTTTACGGTCACTTTAGAGGAAAAAAATGAAGGTGGTAGGTAATGACCCTCTTCCGTTTGAGCTACATTTCTCAAAAGTTGATAGAAAACTACGAATTTTGAATAATGCCCATGTACCAAATTTCATGATTCTAGCTCAAACCGTTTTTGAGTAATCTTGTCTACATACCCCCCCTCCCCACACACATACAGTCATTTTTCTCAACCTTAGTGAAACTGATTCAGGAACCTTCAAAACGTATAAAAAATGGTAATCTCGACATCGCAATACTATCTTTGGCGAGATAATAAAAAAATGAATAAAGAATAATATATAAGAGAGATGGGGAAGGGGAGGGGATGGGGAGGAGGTTTGTTTCTTATAAAATCTCATATTAATTGTATAAATATGTGGATGGATTGCAAAATAAAGAATATGTATAAAGAATATGAAAAAAACAACAAAGTTTATCAAAAGTGAATCGATAAAGGCAAGTCTTTTTTTTTTCTAGTAGAAGAATCGATTTCAGTGACTGGCTTGAATATATGAATCCATGAGAAGATGACAGGAGCTGTAAAGAAGTCGATTCGTGTTCTATGGGAAGGGGGGGGAGGGGGATGTTTGAGGAGGGGGAGTGGTGGGTGCTTTGACTTTCGATCTGTCATTCTTGGGCTGAGTTTTGTTTTCTTTTTGGCGATGAGTGCCGGGCACCGCTTGTCACAATCGATATGGCCATCGGACCTAGGACCCTTCCTTCGTCTCTCCAACAAGTCACTACTTTCTTTCGAAATCGAAACTTTCTCTCTTCTTCGACAAAATCAACACGAATATTCTTTACGTCTGTTCAATGAATCAGTAAACTAATTTTAATAGGAATATCTATCGTTAATATTTTTAGATTTGGCAAATATTCACATAAAAAGAGAGGAATAAAAAAAAAAAAAACTTCTTTATGAATCATGATGAAAACAAATGTGACAAAATCAATTACAGAATGTATCATTTTCTATTATGTAGAAGAAGAAGGTTAGTTGAAGAGTGTAATCCGTATCCATGCTGGCTGGCATAACTTCAAACACACTCCTCACCAAAGACTCAACCTTTCTTTAATTTTTAATACAATTCAATGCTTTAAATTTAATTGGTTTCTCTTTTTTTCTTTTATTTTCAACTACATACATATATTCTTCTACTTGTCACCATAAAATAAACTTGAAATTATGTTTTTTAAAAATTTATTTGGCTTAAATAATACGTTATTAATCATTAAGTTAAATTGTTAAATCATTGGTTTATTTCAAATGATCTTTTCATGGCGGTTCTCTCTCGTTTATTCATTTACTTTGCAATCATAGGTCAATTAATTTTTGTTTTAAATGTGATTTTTTCACAAATTTGTTTTAAAAATTGTTATTCATCCCAATTTAATAAACCATATCTTTATTTATTATACGTTGCCTTTAAAATTACTATAAAATAAAATTTTAAAATGTCAATTAGTTTTATTAATTTTTTTTTTAGTTACTAATAATGATAAAAAAAAATTAAATAAATCTAATTTAAAAATATTTAAATTTGTAAATGTATTATTCCAATTGATTAATAAAAAAAACCTCTGACTTTGTACGTCCTACGCAAGAAAAAAGCCTATCAAGCCGGTTATATCAATGAGGTATCCTATGATCAGTAGAACGGGTCCTCTCCACCTTTACCTTGATTTTCTTGATTGGAGGCGCTATCCAGCAGCTTTTCCCCAAGGTTGTTCCCGGAGGCTGGGTAGACTCCGTCCCATAGACCCCAGCTAGGGAAATTCCCTTGCCAGGCCCGGGACTTGAACCCGGAACCATGTGAATGTGAAGCAGGTTCGCTACCCACACACCCAATGGCGCCTTTAAATTATTCAGAAAATTTTTTACTAAATTAACTTATTGGATAACAAAAAAAAAAAAAAACTTTTTATTTCAGTTTAATAATTGATCTGTCGAATATTATTTTATTGATAAGTAAACTAATCAGTGTATCAACAGGTTTCATTATAAAGAATAAAAAAAAAGATTAAAATCAAAATATTACAGTAAAAGAGAGAGAGAGAGGGAGAGAGACAACTTTCACTTTGACAGGGGCGGTAGAATTTAGAAAGGAAAAAATTATTATTGTCATTGAATGTGTTAATAAATTATTATTAAAGCTTTGGTGGCTATTTTTATTTATAAGAGAATTATGTAAATAAAACCACATATTGATATTTTTTATTGTAAATTTATTCAAAAAAAAAAAAAAAAAAAAAAAAATACAAAAAATACACAACGTTTCGATTGCTACTTCTGCAATCGTTATCAAGCGACTGCACTGTCCGATCGTCCAGTGCCAGTGACGAGCGACGACTGAGAGTTAATATAAGACCTAGGTCGTCAACCAGATGGCGCTCGGAACGTGCTTACAATTTCAAAATTACATTACCATTTTACAGTTCAAACCAGTGTTATCTATTTAAATATCTAAATTTTCTTTAAAATGTGTATATTCAAAATCTCTCCAATCATCACTTGGATGTTCAAAATCTCCCCATCCTCTGTCCAATGTTTCCCTTACACGGGGAGACTTTGGACATTTTTCTACTGGGTTTAAAAATGGTCATCGGCGACAAACGCATTTTCTTGGGAACTAATGGTATCTTAAGAAAAATGTTTTAGTGCTTATAGACACTTAGTAATAAATTGAGTAGCAAACAATGTCCAGAGTCGCCCCGGTCTTCCCTATAAATAATTATTATTAATTGTGTAAATCCAAGATTTTTTGACAAATTTATATAATATTTAAAGATTTAAATTTTTTTATAATAAATAAATTGTAAAATTGTAAAATTGTACATTTGTACATTTAAAGATTAATATGAAAATGTGATATTATTATTTAGTAATTAATAATTTCATGTTAACACTCAACACTGTATATCATTATAATAATTTTTAAGTGTATTTTTTTTTTTTAAGTAAATGAAAATGTTTTAACATTATAATATATAAAGATATTATATTTTTTTAATTTTATTCAAAAATAAATAAATTAAATATTAATTTAAAGTATTTACTCGTAAAGTATACGTATATATATTCTTTCCTCTTGAATTACAAACATACAAGGGGGTTCATAAGATAAATGTAAAGTAACGATCTCCTCGTAGAGTAGTAACTCATTCTAATGAATAATTCATTGATGTTATCTCTTTCACTGGGAGATTAATAACTGTAATCGATAAGCTTTAAGAGTTTCAATGATTGACATACTTCGTTAATATGAAAATCCAACTCTGATGATACATTTCGTCAAATTTGAACTCCGACACATTTCAACTTGAATTTAACTCACTCACTCTGGCATATATTCAAAACTTAATCATTCACCCACTTGGCTCTTCAATTTTCCGCTCAGTAACTTGTTACCATTCAAAAGATTTATTTCAAAGGTAGAAAGTAGAAAAATTTAGTTGAAAATTATAAATCAGAGAGATTTAGGGTGGTCAATTGAAAATTTTAAATAATTAATTAATTTTTTTTTTTCATATTTTAATTTGTTTATTTTATTACTTATTTATTTATTTATTTTAAGAATTATTAAATTAAAATTAAAATTTATTTTATAAATAAGTAAATAGTAGTATTATATAATATGACAAATATACATAAAATAAATATTTAACAATCATTAAGTTTGAGGTTTGATATATTTTAATATTTAAATTTCAGTTTAATGTTTAAAAAATAACAAAAAAAAAAAAAAAAAGATTGTAATAAATATTTAAAAAAAAATCTTAATATAGTTTATAGGGAAATATTTTGAGGATCAAGTTTGTATATAAAATCTTTTTTTTGCTGATTACACTTTTTTTTTTTTAAAAATAGGTATAAATTTTCCAAAAGTTCATTGACTTGTAGGAGCATCAGAATTTAAAATTCCTTCATTTACGATATAAAATAATTATCACATCATCATATTATATACTTATTATTATTATTTATTCATAAATTTTGCTTAAACTTAAAAAAAAAATTCTTGGATTTCTTCAACTCAACAACCATCCTCAATCTGAGTCACATTCATCCAATTTATGTTCTCTCCTAATTCCCCAAAATCTGATGACATATTAATATTATCATTTTAGTTATTTACACACTCATTGATGATTTTATTCGTTTATTTATTTATTTTTTGATCACAAAATTTTATAAACTATAGCTATATATAGAGTGACCATATTTCGAAAGCACCAAACCGGGACATAGGGTTTACCTTTTTTTTTTAGAACCAAATTGAAAAAATTTTGAAAAAAAGTACGAAATGTTCCAAATCTTAGTCCAGAAAACGTTTGACCTTTTTTACCGACCGACGATAGTAAGGGAGGTATTGTTTTCACACCAAATTTCTCATGTGGAGATTTTTATATATCTCCACGAATCATGCATTTTCTTAACAGAAAAAAGTATTTTTAGCATCATGTCTGTCCGTCTGTCCGTCCGTCCGTCCGTCCGTCCGTCCGTCCGTCCGTCTGTATAGATGTGTACAGCTTGAACGGATTTTGATGAAATTTTGTATATTTATACTTAATGCATCACAATATAATGAATTTATCCACTTTTGGTGTATATCCGTAAACCGGAAGTGGTAGTATTAGCGAACGACGATAAGAAGGGAAGGGTTATTTTCACACCAAATTTTACATGAGATTTTTTACACGAATCATGCACCTTGTATTGGTTTTATCCTCGGGAAAAGTCATCTTCATTAGTTTTTTCTTAATTTAAAATTATATGACGTCACCCAGCCCTTCATGTCCTCACAACCAGCTCCTACTTATATATTATAAATAAAATAAAATTAAAAATGTTTATATTTATTATTTATGTATCCATATCTGTTTTTTATTGCATTAATCAATATATTTAGATTATTTGAAATTGTTTCTGTAGCTGGAAATTAATTTATTTCAAACCGTCGGTCGGTTCTGCGCCTGGTCTTAGGTCAACATATTTTTTTATTTAGAAGCAAATTGAAAATATTTTGAAAAAAAAGTATGCACACCCTTGCTATATATCATATTTAAAAAAAGTCATTTTTTTACAAGTTAAATTTAGTTTGTAATTGTATCCTTTATTAAATGCAAATTATTATATTTTCAAATATATATATATTTTTTTACATTTATTAAACTGTATTTTAAAATTTTTTTTTCTTTGTAAAATTAATCTTTAATATATCTATATATATGGTTTGAATGATTCGCCACCTGAAATTGTTATTTTTATAACAAAAAACAAAAAAAAAAAACACCCACGTATATTTTATTGATTTATATTTTCTCTTTCAAATCAATGTTACTTAACCTTTCATTTGCTGATCTTTCTGATGTGACGTGACCACCCTCCAGTTGTTCTAATAATAACAAATACGAATATTTAGATAAGTAAAATAAATAATGAATAATAAATATTGTAGTCTCTTTAATAAAATGGAATTTAAATGGAATTTGCATACGCATAAGAGATCAATTACATTAATTAGCAAAGAAAAATTAATATAAAAAATATCCAAAGCAATCCAATCATCCATTTCACATATTTAAACTCTTAAATTGAACATAGATACATTTTTTAATCATTTTCAACCCATTTATAAGCTCTTCCATTTCTATATAACATATATATATATATATCATAGGGCGCTATTGGGTGTGTGGGTAGCGAACCTGCCTCACATTCACATGGTCCCGGGTTCAAGTCCCGAGCCTGGCAAGGGAATTTCCCTAGGTGCGGTCTATGGGACGGAGTCTACCCAGCCTCCGGGAACAACATTGGGGATAAGCTGCTGGATAGCGCCTCCGATCAAGAAAATCAAGGTAAAGGTTGAGAGGACCCGTTCTACTGATCATAGGACATATCATTGATATAACCAACCGACTTGATAGGCCTTGTCTTTGCGTAGGACGTACAAAGTCAGAGGTTTTTTTTATATATATCATATCATAAAACAAATTAGTATAAACGTACCGGTAATTGACCATTTGATAGATTATTGATCAAAAAAAAAAAAATAAGCTTATTAATTTCAAATTAAGCACGAGATATCGATAAATATCAAGAAGAGGCTCTTCCCGATTGCTTAACAATGAAACAGAGACCGATCGTTGCATTTATAATAGAATTGTGAATGTTTTAAAACATGAGGTAAGCGTTCTTGAATTTTAAGGTTAATTTCTTATGGAAATCGTTAAGAATTTGCTTCACTTTTGTTTCAATATACCATAAGTATTATGTTTTATTTAATAGTAATTTCAAACCAAAAGATCAATTCAATGGTTGATACTACAAATTATTATATGAATCAATTTGAAATATTTACTTCATGCAATCTTTAACAATTATCAAGAGGGTGGTTCATTTCTGAAACAAATCTCAATTACTAAAATATTCGTATTATTATATCTTTTACTAAATTTATATGTATTATTTATATTAGAAATATTTAGAAAAGATTAAAAATGAGCAGTTTTAGAGGAAAAAGATGAAGGAAAAAATTGAATAGTGAAAAAAAAAATAAATAAATAAAGGGAGGGAAGATATTTTGTAAGGAACGAGTTAATAGTTCTGAATATTCTTATTTCAGTTTTAAAATATCACACAGATGAAAATAATTGTCTTGAAGTCAGTGATGAAGGTTCAGAAGGCTCTAAAATTCAATGGTTTCATGTTCGCAAAAAGATAAACAAATGATACGTGATGTTTTTTTATATGGGGGATTACTTTCCCTAAACAATCATACAATTTCTTGAAGAACAAGAAACTACTATTTCATCGATGGAGAATACAGGAGTTTTATGGAAATGACCAAATATTGCTGACATTCTTGATTACAATTGGTATAGCGTAGTAGGTAGGCACCTCGATAAATAATATTATAATAATATAATATACCTAAATAATATTTTTTAAACCAGCGCGTGTTTGTCATTATCAAACATATATCTTTATTTTTACGGTCACTTTAGAGGAAAAAAAATAAAAACGTCTTCCGGTTGAGCTACATTTCTCAAAAGTTGATAGAAAACTACGAATTTTGAATAATGCCCGTATACCAAATTTCAGGATTCTAGTTTAAACTCTTTTTGCGTAATCTTGTCTACACAAACACATACACATACACATTTTTCTCAACCTTAGTAAAAATGACTCAGGGACCTTCAAAACATATAAAAACATAAAAATCTCGACATCCAAAATTTTAATTTTAATTTCTGTCGAGATAGTAAAAAAGAATTAAAATAAATTATAAGAAATAGGCTGAAACCAATACAGATCGATTTGTCTTTATAAATATTATTATCTATGGTGTGAATTTAAAAAAAAATCCTTCGAGCGGTTAATTAATAATTTAATCCAACAATTTACAAATATATATATATATACAATTTTTGCTAGTATAGTAAGATATGATAAGATAAGATAAATTAGAAAAATGTAATATTCAAACAAAACTTGATGGCATCTGATTTGTAATCTATTAATTGTTTTTTGATTTTTAAATAGTTGTTAAAAAAAAAATAATATTCCAATTTCTTTAAATTTTAGAGAGAAATAAATTTTTTTGTATAAGTCAGGGGTTCTCAACCTTTCAGGCTCTGCGCCCCACTTGATGTGAGGTGACGCCCCCCCCCCCCCTATTTCAGAGTATCGCAAAATCATCTGATCTTTTTTTTTAGGACCATTTTGAAAAAAATTGAAAAAAAAATCGGAAATGTTCGCATAGTTTAGCCACAAAATCATTTTACAACAAAATTTTCAAAAGTTTACGGGCACTTGATATGCTCGCCCACCCCCCAGGTTGAGAACCGGTGGTATAAGTAATATCGTTTTTCTTTTTATTAGAGAACACAAAAACGTTGAGTATATTTTTTTAGCCTCACTTAAACTATCCTGAGGATATAAAGTGACTCTACTAGGTACACATTTCCACCATCAGAAGAATCTTTTAATTCTTTGAAAATTGAACGTGAGAACGTATAGGATTACTTTGAGATCAAAACAAATCCCTTTTGCCGTTTTCAATCACCAATCTAAAAGGACAGATTCACATTTATTATTATATGTACTACATATATACTACCTATATATACAAAAATAAAAGATCAAAAACAGAGAGAGAAGAGAGAGAGAAAAAACAAGTAAAAAATTAGAAGTAATAAATAAATAGAAAATGAATAAAAATATTTATTATATTATTACTATAAAAAAATGAACAATGTAAATTATTATTATTATGAAAAGTATTTATATTTGTAAAATTGCGAGTTTTTTTTTTATTTTAATTTTAAATAATTTTATATTTTTATTTTATAGATATTCATAAGTAGAGGTACATATAATAAATTTTGAAAATGATCTGTAGGCACCGGAAATAGGATTTAATAAACTTTATTCACTTCCATATAAAAGATTTCAATTAAAAATTTATTTATACATCAACGTCCGTCCGGTTTTGATACAATTTTTAGTTCGTTCGTTAGTTAGTTAACATTGTAGTGGTTATTAAAAATAAACTAAATAAGCTTGGATAAAGAGAAAAGAGTTGTATGTTATTTGTTTTTACAATATAATGTTGTATAATCAACCATTAAAGAATCGAAATTAGATATGCAAATAAATTGTATAACAGAGATTACAAAATTACATTAATCAAATATTTTTTAAGATTATTAAACATGGCTACATTGATAAACAATATCTTTCCTAATAATATTATTATATATTCCTATTTGAACATATGCTAATAATTTTACCTTATTTACAAAAAAAAAAAAAAAAAGAAACTACATATATTATTATTTTTAATACACTTTACTTAACTCACACTGTCCGGTTGTCCGCGGTTTGTCCGCGGCATTTTATAATCGATATTTCAACAACTTCCCGTCAATCAATCACCTTGAAATTTTGCATACGCGCTTGCTCCTGCTAATAATACACGAATCAATTGGAAATCCACTGAATTATTTATCTATTAGTGGTAATTAATTAACTAAACTTTCATATGCGGAATATGGAATAGTTCACTATTTCAATCATAGATGGCGATAGCAGTTCTACTAAAAAGTATAAAATAAATTTAAGTAAAAAGAAATCTTTTTAAAAAACACACTTTACTTAAACGAAAAAGTAAAAAACTTTACTTAAACGAAAAAGTAAAAAATAAAATCACTGTAAAGTGTGTGCGCTCAAATTATAATAACACCGTAAAACATTTGCTTCCACTATTGGGTGTTTTTTAAAAAGATTTCTTTTTACTTAAATTTATTTAAATATAAAATATTTATTACATATTTATAAAGTAATTTAAAATTAGTTTTTTGTAAAATTATTTATTTTATTTTTTTAAATTTTTTATTTATTTAAATTAAATTATAAATTACATTATTAAAATAAATAAATAAATTAGAAATTAAATTTTCTAAATTTATTCCAAATTTAGAGTTGAATAAATTTAACTTTAAATTTATATTTTAAATATAAGACAATTATTTGTCGCCCTATATTCGTATTATCAATTTTATAAGATAAATTATTAAATAAAAGAATTTTGACTAGTTCCACATAAATATGTATTCAAAAACTAATCATAATAAATTTATTCTTTCATTCTTTTTCTAAAAAACAAAATAAAAAAAATAAAAAAAACAAATTTATTAGAGAGTAATCTTTTGAATTTCATATTTTTCTAAATATTTTTATTATAATCTCAATTTATATCAAGTTATCACACAAATTATCTTTAATTTATCTATAAATCTTTCAATAATTCATTCGTTGGTTTAACTAAAATCAGTATATCAAAAAAAAAAAAAAAAAAAAAAAAAAATCAATTAGAATTTAATTTCGAATTTAAGTATCTCTTTTGTCATGCTACATATAGTATAGTATAGTATAGTATAGTATAATCTAGTAAGTATAATCAAATAAGAACATAAACCAAAGGATTGATTATAAGTAAAATTATAATGAGAAATTGTGAAATGGGGGTGGGGGGTGGGGATAGGACGGATAGTCTTAATTGAATTTATTTCCATGTCTCAACAACGAAAATTATTAATAGTGACATCTTTCAATAACATAACAACCCTGTTGTTGTTTGTTACAGTGTCGGAATTCACGCAGCAACTCGGGCAAATCTATGAACAACATTCGGAAGAACTACAAACTCTCGTCAGCAATTACCGGAAACGAAATGGTGAACTTCGGAAAGAGAGGTGAGTAGAATTGTATATGAATAGCAAAGCGATAGAAGAGACCAATCGTTAATTAAGATTAATATAGTAGCACAAAGTTATGACAGTTCCATTGAGTCTGGTTAGTTTTGAAATCTTTTTAAGAATTGCGGAAATAAATAGCATAAATAGCATTAACACTCATTTAGGTAGTTGGTTATGATTTTTTTTTTTTTATTTTTATTTTTTTTTCTATTTTCTATATTAAACATACATATTATATATGTAGAAATGTGAAGGGGGTCGGATCGGTGTCTATGGTAAATTATCTCGATAGAGCAACAGGAAGACTTCTTGTTTGTTTGGACTTTTCAATAAATGCTTATTGATTTTATTAAAATCGTTTATTTACAAATAAATATACAAATACATACATTCTCTAATCATGGCCAAGAATCCCCTGCGGGAGTCCGCGTCTCAATTTATATCTCCATCATTTGAGTATTGGTTGTGGAGGGAGAAGGGCTAGAAACTTTCCCCGGAACGTCACCAACGGCCTGGTCCCAAGGACGGCTGGAGATCGGGAATCCTGTGGCCCTTCAGGTGGCCAGTGTTGCATTTTACAACCTAGGATGTCAACAAGGACATGGAGTGAGGAGGTTGAGACCCTCTGTCGTCGACGATTTCTTGACTTCAATTTCAATTTCCACATTTATTTATACATTTATACGAATATCCACTTATGATAAATAATAAAAGAAAAAAATCATTGCTAAAAAAAAAATGTAAATTGTACTTGTATGAATAAAGAAAATCACCATTTATACTAGAAATACTAAATTTATATTTAAAAATAATATCTAATTTATATTTTAAATCTTATACTTATAGAAGGGTTTTTCCACTAATGATAAAATATCGAGATGAAACACTCGGAGCATTCCAAATTAGGATGAACCAAATAATAAAAAGGAAAAAAAAAATTTTTTTTTCTTTTAATAATCCATCCATCCATCATAAATGACTAATTTTTTTTGTTTTTTGTTTTTTTGGAAATATTATTTATAAGTACCGGGACCCCGAGCCTCGGCTCGGTACTTAAGTTAAAAAAAATGATTCATTATTATTGGGTTTGGCTGGTAATATTAATACCTGGGACACCGATCTGTCGCTCGACCCTTTAAAAAATATTAATATATAATTCTTTAATTATTTATTACAATTATTAAATGTTGCATCATTGCATCAATCTGATTAAAATGAATTGAACTGGGGTCCTCAATAATACAAACAAACAATTTTAGCTAGCATAATAAGATTAATCCAAGTAATATCGTCTATTTCTATTCGACACTATTTTCAGTTATGAAATGAACAGTCAGTAGAGAGTAAAAAATTGTAATTGAAGACCGTTGTTTTTAAAAATAATTAAATTATTTTATAGATTATAAAATAAAAATTATTGTATTAACATTAAAAATATTGAAATAAAAAAATAATAGTTTGATTTAATAAACTAAAATATTATAAACATTTTTAATGGGAATTTCTCAGGGAGGTAGGGAGCCCAATTCATTTAACCATCCATGTTGTATAAGGAATCTTAATTTCTTAACACTCCGTTTTTTTAAATTTAAAATAGAGGGAGAGAAAGAGTTTCAATTATATTCGAATAGTCTATATATTCTATATATGAGTATTTTTTTTTCTGAATTTAATACCAAGTTGATTTTCAAAATTTTCTATTCTTTATGCATATGATTGATTACATGTGTTAAAATTTAAACAAATTCAAATATTCTAATTTATAAATTTATATAAAATTTAATATTATTTTTTCGAGACTAATGGCAAATACCGGTGGCCCTAGTCAGAGCAAGAGAAGACTCCTTTTGGTAGCGGCCCAGTCGATGATGTTATATGGATCGGAGATTTGGGCTTTACAACTATATTTTAAGTGAAAAAATGATTTCTTGGTTATATAAAAATTAAAATATGATTCTTTATATCTTTATTATACAGAAAAGTAGGCGTGTTAATATAAAATATATACCTGGGACACCGAACTATCACTCGACCCTTTAACCAATTTATACAATTTATTTTTATATACTTTAAAAATTTTACAATTTTTTAATTATTTATTATAATTGTTAAATGGGATTTCTAAAAATGACCCATTAAAAATTTGTTTCCTAAAATGTTTCAAATTAATTAAAATAAATTGTATAAATGTTCATTTATAAAATCTATATATCTGTGAGTTTGTTTTTCGATTTTTTAAATTTTGATTTTGGATTCGATTAGAGCTTAAAATGTGTAAATGTAGAGTGGTCTTGGTTTTTTTAAAATTCGTTTGGGAACATGGTCAAATCGGCAGTCAAAGTTGAAAATTCCCCATATATTATAACTACTGTAATTAGTATTATTATAATGTAAAATTATAAAGAAAAATGTTTAGACATTATTATAGACATTTTCATTCTGTAAATTAAATAATTTTATTTCATTTAAATAAATATCTATTTTTAAATATTTTCTTCTCTACATTATTTATCTAATTCTGACAATATATTAAGATCATACCGGGACCCCGAGCCTCGGCTCTGTAATTAAGTTAAAAAAAAATAATTAATTATTATTGATAAATATATATCGTAATTTATAATTATAAAATATTATTAAAATATATATTTTTAATTTTATTTCGAAATTAAATAAAAAATTTTAAAATATTTTAAATATAAAAAAAATATATATTTTTAATTTTATTTTTAATAAAATATATATAGATATTTATTAATCTCTCTCAAAAAAAAAAAAAAAATAAAAAACATCAAATCTGCCTGCTAAGACAAAATATATTTAAAAAAAGGCGGGAGTCAAATTTCAATATAAATGTCATTTGTGATGTCATCAATATATAAATTAATAATAAATAATATTAATAAATATTAAATTTAATAAAAGAACAATGAATAAATAAATATAAAATAGTAATTTATTAAAATGTAAACAATAGATAAAAAGAAAAAAAATAACAAATTCATTATTTTCATTTTCATTTTTAAATAACGATTCACCCGGAGAGTTTCGAACCGACGAAATCCACTCGTTAAAACATCACTTTACCATCTGAACTATATATATTTAGATAAAAAATTGTCATTTTTTTACTGTCTTAGCAGGCAGATTTGATGTTTTTTATTTATTTTTTTTTTTTGAGAGAGATTAATAAATATCTATATATATTTTATTAAAAAAATAAATATTTTTAATTTTATTTCGAAATTAAATAATAAATTTTAAAATATTTTAAATAAAAAAAAATATTAATACAAATAAAAATGGAGGCCAATTTTGACGTTTTCCATATATAATTTTCAATTAAGAAATTAATAATGAAGCTGAATGTTTCAAGAGATATCATCAATAAAACTTAATTTTTCTTTATAAATACTATATCTAGTGTGAATTTGAAAAAAATCGTTAGAGCGGTTTTTGAGAACCAATATATATAGATAGATAGATATATACAATTTTAGCTAGCATAATAAGATAAGAGTACCGGGACCCCGAGCCTCGGCTCGGTACTTAAGTTAAAAAAAATGATTCATTATTATTGGATTTGGCTGGTAATATTAATACCTGGGACACCGAGCTCTCGCTCTACCCTTTAAAAAATATTGATACACAATTCTTTAATTATTTATTACAATTATTAAATGTTACACATTTGCATCAATCTGATTAAAATTAATGAACTTGTGCTCCTCAATAATACATAAATATATAATATATAGGTACATATATTTTTTTTCTATAGTGTTTTTTTGAAAAACTGTTTAGCGCCCCAAGTGGTTATAAAACAAACTAAAGACAAAAAAACGTGCTTTGCAGCTTTTCGGAATTAAAAAAGCAAAATTGGCAGTCGTGGGACTGGCCGACAGAAGTGAAAACTTCTGCGTAAGAAATTTTAAAACAGACGAAATTCGCGCTATTTCACGAGAAAGATGAATTTCATATGCATGTATATATATATAACTTATATATTATTTTAAACATATATTTTAAACAAATTTGTAACTTATATTTATATATATATAAATACACAACTTTGTTTAAAATATTGCAATACGAACTGTTTTATAATTCTTATCTCTAACATAAAATATATATTTATTATGTAAAGTTCATTTCATATATACATATATAATCAAAATTATACGAATATATATTTATTATGTGAAGTTCATTTCGTATAATTTTGATTATATATGTATATATGAAATGAACTTTACATAATAAATATATATTTATATGTTAGAGATAATTTATAAAACAGTTCTAATGACAATTCAAATTTCGCGCTCTGTTATAAGAAATTTGAAAGCAGATGGTTTCATGGTGTTGGTCACGATCACGCGAGTTCTATACTTTTTCCCCATCCCGCAAAAGTGCTCAACGCCGCTAAAGAAGTTTTCACTTCAAAAATTATTTAATATTTGGAAATATATCTGACTTATAGAAAAAATGAATATTAATTAAAGAAAGAAATAGTTTTTAAAATATCCTGAATAATATGTAACAATTTTCAAGATAGAAATTTATTACAATATTACAATTATTAACTGTTGCATCATTGCATCAATCTGATTAAAATGAATGGAACTTCGGGTACTCAATAATAATAAATAAAATAATATTAATAAATATATTGAATAATATTTTATTGAAAAAATATTAAAACTTATAAAACTATCTAAAACTTTATTAATAAAAGAACAATGAATAAATAAATATAGAATAGTAATTTATTAAAAAGTAAACAATAGATAAAAAGAAAAAAAAATAACAAAATCATTATTTTCATTTTTAAATAACGATTCACCCGGCGAGTTTCGAACCGACGAAATCCACTCGTTAAAACATCAGTCCAACCGCTGGACTATATGTATTTAGATAAAAATTTGTCATTTTTTTACTGTCTTAGCAGGCAGTATTAAAAATTTTGACGTTTTCCATATATAATTTTCAATTAAGAAATTAATAATGAAGCTGTATGTATGAGAGAGATTAATAAATATCTATATATATTTTATTAAAAAAATAAATATTTTTAATTTTATTTCGAAATTAAATAATAAATTTTAAAATATTTTAAATAAAAAAAAATATTAATACAAATAAAAATGGAGGCCAATTTTGACGTTTTCCATATATAATTTTCAATTAAGAAATTAATAATGAAGCTGAATGTTTCAAGAGATATCATCAATAAAACTTAATTTTTCTTTATAAATACTATATCTAGTGTGAATTTGAAAAAAATCGTTAGAGCGGTTTTTGAGAACCAATATATATAGATAAATACATATATACAATTTTAGCTAGCATAATAAGATAAGATAATTTAATTTAATTTTAATGTAAAATTTATTTAATATGAAGATTATTTTTGTGATCATATAAAATATAAAATTTAAAATATAAGCTCTATCAGGATTGGAACCCGGAATCTAAAAAAAATTGTATTTATTATGCCAGAATATTTACATACAGCTTTGAATATATTTACAATACATTTATAATTTCTAAACACACAGGAGGATTTGGTATTAAATTCCTATTTTATTTTTTTTTTTTTATAAATATTAGTTTTATACAAAAAGTTACATTAATATTGTAATATTTAGATTATTATTTACTAAATATTAAACAAGCAATAGGCTTTATAATTTAATTTTTTTGTCTTATCTTTTTTTGATATTATTATATTATATTATCGCCAGAATCTGTATTGATCCTGTTCGTCAAGGAGTTTCGAAAGTTATTTTTTTTTTTGACGTTGTTATTTCTAAATTCATATAATATATATATAATTGAATGATAAACAGTATAGGGATACGCTTCGTATCTTGGATATAACCCTAATAATCTAAGAAAGGATGGCACTAGAGATTTTTTTTTTTTCAAATACTGATCATGTAAATATCAAGCAATTTTCATTAAAATTGTAATAATTTTATTTCTAAAATTTTAATTTCTTTATTAATTGAATATAATAAAGTAATATATTCTATTTAAATTTACTAGATTGTACATTGTTTCAATTGTTATGTATTATATTTTTGATAATTGATTTGTGATGATTTATGTATTATTTTCCAAGACAAGCTTTTAATGACCATCATTAAAAAATATAATTTTTTACCTTTGATTGAACAAAATATTTGATCCGTATTATACAATTGGACTAATAAATAATAAATTAAGTAATAGTGATTTAATACTTTTATTAATATTAATGAATTCATAATTAGATCAATCGTTATTAATTAATTTCAATTTCTTTTTCTCATTAACTATCTATATAAGCCCTTAAGAATAATAATAATATTTTTTTTAATTTCATATAAATGAAATGATTTATGTAGTAGCTTTCTTTCGATATTATTTACATATAATAGGTATATATTTACTAGCTACTCAGAGCCCCTTCTGTTAAAAAACAATATTTAATAAAAACAAATAAAATGGGCTACTTTATAATTTATTTTTATATAATACTACTTTTTAGTAATTTTCAACAAATACAAATTAACAAAATATGCGAAGAAATAAATAATTCTATAAAATATGTGTTCCTATAAAGAAAATAACAATTCATTTACAAACTTATTTTAGTTACGAACCTAAATTTCAGTTTAACTTATATAATATCTTGTTTTTGCCGAGCTAACCATCGTGTCCTTGTTTCTTTAGCCAATCGACGTTTTCTCTGATTTGGACCTTCTTTTTCACACTTCTTTACAAACTGCACAACATTTCAAAATATAAATTTAAATATAAAAAATATTAGTTACTTTGTTTTACAATCTAATAATCAATTAGAAGTAATTTAATTTAATTGAAATTGATTTTACTTTTAATATTATTGAATATTAGAAATTATAATAAAAATTTAAATATTATAAACATTCTTTGTATAGAAATTTCAAGAATTATTAATTTTATATTCAGTGTCAACTTCTTAACTGATTGTGAGCCACCAGATAGCGCCACATGGAGCGTTTGTTATACATATATAGAAGGATTTGGGCCTAGGCTGTTTTATATATATAGATATATATATCCATGGCGACGGTATATCCCCAAACTTACGCAAATATGGTGATGTATCGTGGCTATGGATGATTGTTTTTTTGTTTTTTTTTATGTCACATACTGCGTCTTTTGAATATTCAATTATTTATTGTTTTTATTAAATAATAACGATGACTAATTTGATATAAAATGAAAATTTGCAAAATAAATAATGAATAAACGATTTCCATATCTATAATATGATTTTGCATTCCTTTATTTATCTTTATTAATTATTTTAATACGCCTAAGTCTGTTTATTCATGAATCAGAAAAGGAAAACTTACCAAATGCTAAGAAAGAGCTCTTCTAACTTAAATTCAATCATTTTAATTTTGAATAGAATATACAATTAAGTCAGTGAATTGAAACGCTAATATCGGGTTAACCTTTGATTGAAAGTTGAATGGGTTTGGCGTACGCTTCTTTAGAGGAGCACTTGCATATTTCATACTCAGTGAATTTCTTAATAATTAATTTGACTGGATATTATAGTATAGATAGTAGTGCAAATAATTGATAATCAAGAATATACTTTTTTAAAAAATTGGCAAATAGAATTTTTATATAAATAATTAATACAGGAATTCTTTTACAAAACACAATAACAGAATATAATAAATAAATAACTGAGAGAGTTTAGAAATGATTCAATTCATCATTATAATATAATTTCATTTCTATTTATTATCTTAAATTAAAATAAATTTTATTTAATTGTCATATCCGATTAAATATTTATTTGTTCATTTATAATTTATCATTTTTTTTATTTGATATAATATGTTAATGTAAAAGAATGGGGCCGAGATCTAAACTACTACTACTACTACTACTACAACTACTACTACTCTAGACTACTCCATCGAGTTGAGGATGGTAGAACGACCTATATATAAGTTATACTAAAAGGTTAACTGCGAAATAAGTAACCTATGTAGTTGTACAAATAAGTAACCATGGATTATTAAATTTATTATTTATTATTGCAAAAGAATATAAATAATTGCAATTGAATAAATAAATCACTAAAAAGAAGATTGTACACTTAGAAATCACCAAAGGATCGCCCAGAAACAGAAAATAAAAATCAAATAATTAAATAGATTTCATATTAATTAACAAAAGATTGTCTTAAATCAGCAAAAGCTTATAATGGAACCGATATAGCATCAGGCTACAATTTATTCGTTGCTGAATTAAAGAAGAGAAACTCGAAAAGAACAAAAAAATAACAAAACCAATCCTCATAAAGAAACCCAAATTAGAACTCTTATGAGAGGAATCCACACACACAAACAACAAATTACGAGACTAACTGATTTAAATAGAACCTAAGAAGTTATTATATAATATTGTAAAATCACAAAATTGTAATCAGTGTTTGATTATCTTGGCTCGAGTTTGTCACCCTTTTTTGATTTTATATATTTTTATTTAGAAAATTAATTTTCATAAGTATTTTTGTAATTTTATTATCGTATAAAAAACTAATGAATTTTGTAATTTTCCAAAAAAAAAGCTGGAGTGTCTCCACTCGACTATCTCGCAATTTGAATTGGATTAATTAGCATATATTATATTTAAATTAAATTTAATTAATTCTAAATTAAAATGAATAAATAATATTTATTAAACCAGCGCATATTTGACTCTTTGTTGATGGTACCACGTCACGTGTTGGCGCGTGAGATTTGCAGTGTTAAAAAATTAACAAATAAATAAATCAAGCTGAAATTCTATATATAGCAGTTTTATACAATTTTTAATCATGTGAACAACTATCAAACATTTCTCTTTATTTTTACGGTCACTTTAGAGGAAAAGAAATCAAAACGTTGTAGGTAATGACCCTCTTCCGGTTGAGCTACATTTCTCAAAAGTTGATAGAAAACTTAGAATTTTGATTAATGCCCGTATTTTATGATTCAAGCTCAAACCGTTTTTGAGTAATCTTGTACACACACACACACAGAGAGTGACAGACAGACAGACAGACAAACATTTTTCTCAATATTAATGAAAATGATTCAGGAACCTTCAAAACATATAAAAACATCAAAATCTCGACATCGAAAATTTTCGTGATCGCAATACTATCTCGCCAGAGATAGTCAAAAAAAGCAAATAGAACTTTTAGAGGTTGGCATTTCTCAAATAAAATCCACTTTTTCTTATTTACAAAATTCAGCTAGGACCCCGATATGGGGTATAAGTAAATCTTACTTTCGATTTCCTATACAAAGAGTATATTTTAAGAGTTTAAGATTAATTTGCTGTTCATTTCATTATACAGATCCGATTCCTTAATTATATAGATATTTCAGTAACTAAATTTTTACAGGGTTTTATTTTTTCTTCTTCTTCTTCTTAATCTTTTTAATCTTCTGAAGAGGCCTGTGGTGTCATTTTTTTTTCTATATCTGGTTAAGCCGAAGTAAAGGATTATATCCATCTTTTTTTTTTTGGTCTTCCTCTACTTCTTGTTTCTTGTGGACGATTATGGCGAACGATCTTTGGTAGGCAATTAGAAGACATCCTTTCAATGTGATCGGCCCAACATTTTCTACGTATTTCTACCCCTTCTGTTATATCTTTGAGTTTATTTTGTTCTCTAAGGTCCTTAGTGCAGATCTTGTCACGTATTGTTTTGCCATGTAGTATAACTCGGATGATTCGCATTTCTGTCGTATTTAGAAATGGTTTAGTGAGGGTGAGGGTGGCGTCTTCTTTTTTTTGCCTCTGGATAGCTAAGACATATAATTTGTATGTCTATAATAGATATGAACCGTCACCATTTTTAATCCTTCTGGGTGAAATTGTAGAGAAAAAGGCAGAAGGAGGCCAGAAACTGGCCCAGAAATCTTTGTCATTACAATAAAATTGTGATTTTTTTTCTTTTTTTGATAATTATATATATATATATTTATATATTAGAATAGAAGTATTATGTACATATAAAGGCATTAAATTTTAGACAAAGGAAAAGAGAATTTATTTCAAAAAAAAAAAAAAAATTATAAATCCAAAATAAAAATAAAAAAATAAACTTTGAAAACATGAATATAAATTATAAATTATTATTTACTAAAATTATTTTTATTTAAAATCAGAATTTAGTTATCACACGTATTTCAGATGATCAAGATTCATATTATATACAAGTATTTATTATAATGTTTTGAATTAAAAATGTCTTTTTATATTTTTAAGAAATATTAATTATTTCAAGATGGTAAAAAATTCAGTATCTTGGTACAATAATTTTAATATTATCTATATTTTATTTTAAAAATCTATTATATATATATATTTAATTTTAGCAAAAAAAAAAAAAAATGTTTCTTTTATTTGAAGAAGTAATGAAATTACATTTTTATCAAATTCAATTTTAAATTTTATATTTTTAATAATTATAATTTGAATCTCTTCAGGAATTATTTCTTATGGGGACTTTAACAAATTGATAATATAACTTACAATATTTTCAAAATTTTATAAAGAGAACCCGCTATTTTAGGGGTATAGAAGCAAACGATGAGAATGCTTTAAGTAAAGAGATAAAAGTTTCAAAAAGATGAGTTAAAAAAAAAACACTTCAATTTTTCATAGAAAACGATGAAAATTAATTTATACCTTATTATTATAAGGGCGGAAAGTAAAAAAAACAAAATTCTTCATTTAATTTTATTTCCTTAGAAATAAAAATAAAATTGCAAATTGGAAAAAAATCATTTGTCATGTAATTTATTTAAAAAGAAAATTGTTCTGGACTAAAATGTGATTTAGATCTTTTAATTATATATATATATACTTATAAAGCAACCATTAAAATTAAGTTAATTAAATTTTTGGCAGTGCCAACCATAGTAAAGAAATCTTTAAAAAAATCATAAATTTATTTAAAGAAAAAAACTTATTTCCAATTAAGATTCTTCGAAATTGAATGAATTTATTATGAATTTATTAATTTAAAACTCGTATTTTACTTTTTAATGTGGTAATTGTATATAAATGAATTCAAATATTCAAATATCTATCCATTTGTTTTTTGTTTTTCTCTCTTTTTGTTTTTATAAAATTATTATATATTTAATTCATCATATACCTTCTCTATTTTCTCTCTATATTATTATAAAGATGTTAATTAGATGTTTATTACCATACCACTTCAAAACATTCATATAAATTTTGACAATACCAAAAATAATTCTAACTATTCTCATTAAAATATATTTTTATATTTAATTTAATTTTTAATTTTCATTAAAAAATTAATTCTAGTACTTAAAGCAAAAAAAAATCAAGCTGAAATTCTATATATAGCAATTTTATACAATTTGTAATCATTGAAAAACTATCAAACCTATATCTTTATTTTTACGGTCACTTTAGAGGAAAAAAAATCAATACGTTGTAGATAATGACCCTCTTCCGGTTGAGCTGCACTTCTCAAAATTTGATAAAAAACTACAAATTTCATGATTCTAGCTCAAACCGTTTTTGCGTATTCTTGTCTACATACATTCACATACCCACACAGAGAGAGATTTTCCTCAACCTTAGTGAAAATGATTCAGGAACCTTCAAAACGTATAAAAACATCAAAATCTCAACATCGAAAATTTTCGTGAACGCAATACTGTTTTAAATTAATATTATATAGTATAAGTATTTTAAAGAAATAACACACTGACAGAGAAAGAGAGTGAGAGAGACATACGGTACAAATACGAGGATATTTAAATAAATAAGTATTAATAATATATATATATATATAAGTATATATATATATATATATATACTTATATATATATATATATTGGCAAATTAATTAGCCTTTTATATTTCCCAACATAATCTCTTTTTAGTACGATAAATTTAATTTAACGTTGTAATTGTACTAATATATCGTAAATATAAATATATAATATCAAATATAAATAATTCTAGAAAGTTTCTATATGCGAATTATTGATATAAGATTTCCTTTTAATTCATTATCAACTCTTCACTTTGATTTGGTTTAATTTCTTTTTTTCATTTTTTTCATTTTTTTTTTTTTTTTTTTTTTATTTTTATTTAACATCCATTTAACTTTGTACATCTGCCCGAAGGCAATAATACATGGTACATAATACATAATACAAAGAGTAATAAATGGGGAAGGGAGGTAGAAGGAAAATATAGGGCAGGTTAAGGAGAGTGAATCATTGGAAGTGTGGGTAGGAAAATAGTCGAGGAGGAAGAAGGGAATGTCACTGAAATTATTAGCCTGATGGCTAATCCCAGCAAGGGCACCATCGCGGGTCTATTTATTAATGTTTCTTGTCAAGTCCTGTGGTTTGAGTCTTTTGAGTCGTCTCAGTTGTCCTCGTGTGTCTAATAGTTGTCGGGCTTTGGGATTAGGGTGTTTAAGGAGTCTGTCTTTGTAGCGAAGGCTGTAATTTTTAATTTCCATTTCGACTGAATCTATTCCGAGGTCCCTATGAATCAGTCTGTTAGGGACATACCAAGGAGCAACGACTATCAGTCTAAGTGTTTTGTTTTGAAACCGCTGAATCAGGTCCCCCCCCCCCATAGGTCCAAATGGGTTTAAGGATCATTTTGTAAATTAGAAGTTTATTGTCTATCGTCAGTTGAGATTTTTGTCGGAGCAGCCAGTATAATTTGTTAAGTTTAAGTCTCAGTTGTTTCTTTTTTGATGTGATGTGCATCTCCCACGTTAGACGTCTGTCAAGGTGCATACCGAGGTACTTTACAGTACTTTTAGTCAGAATGGGTTTGTCTAAGTTTACGCCGGGGCAGGTCTGTCTATTCAAAGTAAAAGTCAAATGTGCAGATTTGTCTTCGTTGACTGCTATCCTCCATTTCTCAAGCCAAGGCCTTAATTGTTCCAGACTTTCCTGGAGCATAGCAGAAGTCACGATTGGGTCTTTATGTGAAGCGAGCAAAGTAGTGTCGTCAGCAAAGGTCGCTGTGGTTATGTTCGGGTTAGTCGGCAAGTCAGCTGTAAAAAGTAAATACAAAACAGGCCCCAAAACACTACCCTGTGGTACTCCAGATCTAACAGGAAAAACCTCACTAATGGCGTCATTCATCTTAACTCTAAAGCTTCTGCCATCGAGGTAAGAACGAATCAGCCTGTAATAAATTAGTGGGAGTATGTTATAGAGCTTCCGAAGTAGACCCTCGTGCCAAACTTTATCGAAAGCCTGAGATATATCAGAAACACGGCTGAGCAGTATCGTTTGTTTTCAAGATCTTTGTGAATTACATCAACAATTCGATGTACTTGCTCAATAGTACCGTGCTTCTCTCTAAAGCCGAATTGGTGGATTGGGATTAAATCTATTAGAAAGGGACGAAGTCTAGAAAGAAAGACCCTCTCCAACAATTTAGAGATGGTAGAGAGTAGACTAATAGGTCTATACGAGTTTGACTCCTCAGGAGGTTTCCCAGGCTTGAGGATCATTTTCATCAAAGCTGCTTTCCACTGGGTTGGGAAATGACCCACTCTAAAGATGGAGTTAAATATGAGGGTCAGAAAGAGGATTGCCTTATCAGGCAAGTTCCTTAACAGTTTACCTGAGATTAGATCATTTCCCGGGGCCTTTTTAGTTTTGATTGTCTGTCGTATAATGCCTTTTAATTCAGACATCTGTATTCGTTTGGGGAATGGCATTGAGTAATTGTGTATTTTGAATTGGTGTGTTGCCTGAAAGTTATTGTCAGGTGGAGTGTCCTTTGGTGGGAGAGGAGTAAAAACGATAGAAAGGTGACTAGCGAATGTATTCGCCTTATCGAAGTCACTCCTCGCCCATTCATTATTTTGTCTACGTAGTGGGGGAATTCTTTCAGTTTCTTTGTCGCTTTCCAGAGAGAGTAGTCAGTTGAATGAGTAGGGGTGAGGTCTCTCAGATACTTTTGAATGCTTTGATCCCTTTCAGTTCTGAGTAGATTCCCAATTTGTTTAGATAAATTATTAATTGTCGTTTTAAGGTGTGGGGATCTGTTTGTCTGCCATTGTCGTCTGAGTCTATTTTTTTTAGTTATTAAGTCTTTAATGTGTTTTGGTATGTCTTGGTTTAAGTCTTTAGGAGTAATTTTTGGTGTTGACAGACGTGCTGCCATTTGTATAGTATTGGTTATATGGTGGATTGCTTTGTCATATGTCAGAGGTAAGTTTAGGTCCAGGCTTTGGTAGTAGTAGTATTTCTGCATATTTATTCCCGTCAGTTTTATGATTAGTCAAGGAGTGAGAGTTTGATTTGAGAGATGCACAGGTGTTTAATGTAAGTTGTACTGGGGAGTGGTCAGAGGAAAGATCAAGGCAAGATTCTATTAAGTATCTGTCCCCGTTAACCCCTCTTGCCACAAAAAAGTCAATTAAGTCTGGGATTTTGTTTCTGTCAGAGGGCCAATACGTAGGTCTTCCAGTTGAGATAGTAATTAGGTTGTATTTTTTAATAGTCTTAGCGAGATTTCGACCTGTAATTTCTTTTAATGCTAAAAATCTTTATTCGCATAAAAAAATCTAATTTAAAGCAATTAGTTGTTGTGTTTAATATTTTGAAAAAATTAATTTTTAAAACAATAAATTGGTATTTTATTTATGAATTTTCACCTCCCCCATGAAGAAAAAAAAAATTAATTTGTTTTAAATGCCGAAATGCCAAAATTGTACTTGAAAATGTATTTTAAATTAGAACAGTAAATAATATTATTGGTATATGTACTTATTTATTTAAGGTTAACGTTAAGACCCTTCACATTGTAATTGGTAACACACATGCAGTCACGTAAGTTTAAGATCGATCTAAAAAAAAATAAATAAATAAAAATAAATTACTTGAATGGAATAGTAAATTGATCTCAACTATAAATCTAAAGTTGAATTAAAAAACATTTATACCCATGAGCAAAAATGCATTTCTTGCTGAAAATTGAAATGATTGCTCATTTTAATGGCCAGTGGCCAAAATCTTGTAACCTGGTCATCATTACGTCATTAATAACTAAAATTAAGCACATAGAGTATATGAGGAATCAAAAAATATAGTAATCTCCAATGTAAAAACACCGGCGAATGAAAAATAATAATATTCCTCTAATTGAAATATTATTAATAAAAATATATTGAAAAAAAAAAAATTAAATAATTTCATATAAATATTTAACTAAAACAAGAAAATCACAGTTGATATAAAAAAAAACGAGTGAGAGAGATCAATTTACATCAGTAAACATAGTATTATTAATTGCTTATAAAAATAAGCTGGAGTGTCTCCACTCGACTATCTCGCAAATATGAATTGGATTAATTAACATATTTTATATTTAAATTAAATTTAATTAATTATAAATTAAAATTAATAAATATTATTTATTCAATCAAGCTGAAATTCTATATATAGCAGTTTTATACGATTTTTAATCATGTGAAAAACTATCAAACATATATCTTAATGTTTACGGTCACTTTACAGGAAAAATTAGCTGGAGTGTCTCCACTCGACTATCTCGCAATTTGAATTGGATTAAATAACATAATATATTATATTTAAATTAAATTTAATTAATTATAAATTATAAATAATAAATAATAAATATTAAACCAGCGCATGTTTGGCTTTTTGTTGATGGCACCACGTCACCTGTTGGCGCGTGAGATTTGCAGTGTTAAAAAATTAATTCTGGTAATTTCAGCGAATCAATCAAGCTGAAATTCTATATATAGCAGTTTTATAGAATTATTAATCATGTGAAAAATTATCAAACATATATCTTTATTTTTACGGTCACTTTAGAGGAAAAAAAATCAAAACGTTGTAGGTAATGACCCTCTTCCGGTTGTGCTACATTTCTCAAAAGTTGATAGAAAACTATGAATTTTGAATAATGTCCATGTACCAAATTTCATCATTCTAGCTCAAACCGTTTTTGCGTAATCTTGCCTACATACACACACACAGACACACACACAGACACACACACACACACACACACACACACACACACACACAGACATTTTTCTCAACCTTAGTGAAAATGATTCAGGAACCTTCAAAAAGTATAAAAACATCAAAATCTCAACATCGAAAATTTCGTGATCGCAATACTATCTCTGGCGAGATAGTAAAAAATCAAAACGTTGTAGGTAATGGCCCTCTTCCGGTTGAGATAAATTTCTCCAAAGTTGATAGAAAACTACCAATTTTGAATAATGCCCGTATACGAAATTACATAATTCTAGCTCAAACCGTTTTTTCGTAATCTTGTCTACTGGCGAGATAGTAAAAAGGGAGAGTTTAGGGGAAGAAAATACAAATAAAGTACAATTATTATGGGAATACTATAAAAGAAAAAATATAAAATGTTTTGATAAATTTACCAATATAATAATTATATTTAAGAGGGTTTTTTTTTCTTAATATAAGTATATATACTTAAAGTTTATGAATATAATTTAAACTAATTAATTATTATATAAAAATATAATTATAATATTATACTCCTATATTAAGTATAAAAAATAAATAAATAACTTGAATTAAGTATCAACTCTTATATTATTAAATGGATGATAATTAATTAAATAAACAAATAAGATAGATAAATAAATAAATAATTTAGAGTTTTTACTATCATTTCAGGCCGGCTTGCCCTTCTGCTATGTTCCACACTTGGGAGGTTTTACTACAAGAGGTCGAGATTGATTCTCAGACACATAGTGATATCGCGTCAATTCTTTCTCGACAAGTGTCCCGACCACTTCTAGAACGCACATTCCATAGAAAACTACAATCTCGAAAGGTATTCGCTAATCGAGAGAGTTATGAAGCACTTCTTAAAAAAACTGAAGAAAAGCTCTCCAAGGTAAACATTTCATCTTCATTTCACATTCATTAATATTATTTTTTTGTTTTTTTCTATTTTGTTTCATATTTGCATTTGGTATCATATAAAAGTTATATGATCAAAGAAATCTAATATTTACGTTTTCCTATACTTATATATTTTATATTATTATTATTATTTTTATTATTATTATAATTTTTATTCTATTACATTATTATCACACATTAATATTTTAATTGAAAGTGTTAAGTTAATGGAAATTAGTATGAAGGAATGTAAAATTTATTCATTTTGTTATTCGTTCTAAGATTTTATTAATGATATTAATTGAATAATAAAATAATAATATGTACCATATGTAGGAACATTTATCGTACACTCGAGAAAAAGAACAAAACTAAATGATTTAAAATATTGATAAAACAAACAAATGTTTTTTACCGACCGACGATAGTAAGGGAGGTATTGTTTTCACACCAAATTTCACATGTGGAGATTTTTACATATCTCCACGAATCATGCATTTTCTTAACAGAAAAAAGTATTTTTAGCATGATGTCTGTCCGTCCGTCCGTCCGTCCGTCCGTCCGTCTGTCCGTCCGTATAGATGTGTACAGCCTGAACGGCCTAATGGATTTTGATGAAATTTGGTATATTTACTTAATGCATCAGTGGGATGAATTGATCAACTTTTGGTATATATCCAGAAACCGGAAATGGTAGTATTAGCAATCGACGATAGGAAGGAAAGGGTTATTTTCACACCAAAGGAGATTTTTTTATATATCACCACAAATCATGCACTTTGTATTGGTTTTATCTTCGGGAAAATCATATTTATTAGTTTTTTCTTGATTTAAAATTATATGACGTCATCCAGTCATTCATGACATCACAGCCTGGTCTTGCATATATATTATAAATAAAATAAAATTAAAAATGTTTATATTTATTATTTATGTTATATGCCTATCTGTTTTTTATTATATTAATAGATATATTAAAATTATTTGAAATTGTTTCTGTAGTTGGAAATTAATTTACTTCAAACCGTCGGTCGGTTCGGACCTGGCCACAGGTCAACTTATTTTTTTATTAACATTGTAATATACCAGAAATTAATTTATAATATTTTAATTTATTGATATTGTTTGTATTATAGATAAACTAAACAATCATAAACAAAATCTTATTTTTTATTTTTTTGAATTTTTGTACAGATTGCATTATTATTTTTCTCATAAAATTTTTCGTCTAATTATTTTATAATAAATGAAAATTTTTAAATATTATTGTATTTTTTAACTATTTTATTACAGTTATAAATCAAATTATTTAGCTAAATTGAGTTTCCGTGAACCTAAATTTTATTTTTAGTTAAAATATATTTAAAAATCTCATCTTTATGTTCGTGTCGCCCCCTTAAGTTACGGCGCCCAAACAACTCTTAGAGTTAGTATTGCACTGATGATGAAATATAATTACAAATCCTATAGTTAGCCTTGATGACCTTGATTTGGAATATGGTACAATTAATTACACATGAAACGAGATTAAGCAATAATATGTTATTTGATTTAGAATATAATATAATGCCTTGCAGCCATAATGGATTATTTACTTCACAAACTCAATATAATGTATTTGTACTAATGAAAATTGATATTAGTTGCAATGAAATGAAGCAAAAATTTCTTCATTTCAATGGGAATAAAATGCTTAATAAGATTTTATTTTTTTTAAATAAGAAATAAATTTTAATAAATTTAAACAAATAATTAGTTTTCTAAAGTAACAAATTTAAAATATTAAAGTCCTATATAAGTATTACCTACTTATAAAAATAAAATGTGAATAAAATACTCTTTTTTTTCATTAGATAGATTAATTTTCTTGAGGTTCAAACTTTTATAATAACTTTCATTTTATAAATGTAACCGAAAATTAATAATAAAATTAAAAAGATTAAATACAAGTTATAATTAACAGCATTTGGTTTTTTGTTTCAAAATACTATATATTTCATGTTTAGAACACTCTTGTGAAGATAAAGTTATTGTCGAATTGATCATAAGGTTGAAAAGAAGTTTATTTTAAAACAAAAAAAACAAAAAAAAAAAAAAAAACTGAGTGTTGTTAATTATAACTTACCTTTGACCTTTTTAATTTTAATATTAATTTTCAGTTACATTTATAAAATGAAAATTATTAAAAAAGAAAAAAAAATCAACGTGAGTTTAAAATGAATATTAAAAATATAAATAAATAAAATTTAATAAATTTTTTATACTACAAAATAGATATTAAAATATATATTTTTATATAAGATTTATTTGTTTTTTAAGTCTTGAAATATAAATTTTATAAAACAAATATATAATTTAAAATTTAAATTTAGCCCCTGTTAGATAGGCAATGAGTGTTACGGCTGACAGAGTGCACACTTGACCTATCATTTTCCATCCACTTTCAATTCAAATCAATTCAACTTGTTTATTTTTAATTTAAATTCAACCAAATATATATATACTAAATTGAACTCATGTGTGTGATTAGGGTTTTTTTTTTATATTAATTTTGTAATTTAAATTAATAAACTTTGTTATTAGAGAATAGAGAATAGAGTAAGTAAAATAGATAAATTACTAATATTTTTTATCAATTAATGTAGCTATGTTATAGAAATAAAATCATATTTTAGTAATAAAATACTGTAAAATGTGAGAGATTTATTGTTAATTATTATTATTTGATTTAAGTAATATAAAAAAAAAAACAACTTAGAAATGTGTTTTGAAATTTTCTGTGGTTAAAATTTTGTGTAAAAATATTTTCTCTAAAGGAAGAGTTCAAACTCATAAAGTTTTATTTAAAATAATTAATCCTTCATACTGAAATTTCCTATGTTTAAAGTTTATTAACTTATTCAAAAGAATAAAAAAGATTATAAGAAAATGCTTATGGAATATTTAATAAAACTTTCTCTCTCTCTCTCTTTCATTAATTTTTAAATTTCAAAAAACAACCATAAAAATAATATTTCACTAGTATTTAAAACAAAAAAATATCAATTCCGAATGTCTCTTTTTTTTCAACTGTAATTTTAAAAAAATACAAAATATAATTAAAATATATTTTCTTATCTTAAGAAATTCAAATTATCGATGTTTATTTATTTTAAAATTATAATTGGTATTTGATCCTGAGAAATTAAATCAGAATTAAATCAAGTTTGGGTTTGAACGGGACCAAAGTCAGAATTTAGTTTTTCAGTTTAAAAATGTATTTACCTACTTAAATGTTTTTTTAGTTAATGATGATAAATAAAAAAAAAAAAAAAATTATTTAAAAAGTGATTACAATATATTTTTTTTTACAATTGATTGGAGAGGTCTCAATGGTCGTAATTAGATTTATTTTTACAATAAATCTCAAAATTTATTAATTATATTTTTTTCTAGTAAAATTATTAAAAATCTCATTTTCTAGAAAAAGGTTGTAGGAAAAAAAAATCTAGAAAATGGGATGAGTTTTGTTTTCATAAAATTATTTATTTATTATAGTTTGTTTTTTATTTTGATTACATTTTGTACGTTGTTTTATTGGTATATTGACACGCTATCTATACTATAAATTTTGATCTCTTATTTGGGACAAATCTTCTTCTTAATGTCTTTCTTGTTATTCTCCAAGTGACATTTTCACATTTAAAGATGACTTCTAATTAATATAGTAATAGACTTGTTGTTTTTTCTGCAGTATGACGTTTTAATTTTCCAAAATATTGATAATTCTAAAAAAATTGAACCATAAATGTTAACTGTAGTTAGTAGGTATATGATGGTAGTGTTTCTCAATTAGTTTAATATGTTAATGTTATCATTACGATTGCTATTAGTTAGTTTCTTCATTTCAGCTTAATCAATTTATTTTTATATTTGAGATTCAGAAATTTATTATCGATTTAGTAGCTTAAATTTTTCAGGTATTTAATTTCTTAAGTATCACACTTTTTAGAATAAATTAAATTGAGTATTATAAAAAATTTAACTTAAAAATAGACACACATTTTATCGTGATTAAAAAATAAATCCTTCATAATAATGAGTGAGTCTGGCAGTAAATGAGTGAATGAATGATATTCTCATTTAAAATATTTCTCACAAATCATGAATAAATTTTAAAAATAAAAAAAAAAAGAAAATGTTCTTGAGAGAGAGTGAGGTTTCTTTTCGAGGTATAATTTATATCTTAAATTTGAATTTTTGGAGAGTAAGTGATTAAAAAAGTTTGTTTTGTTTTTTATTATTATTCCTTCAACTAAATAAATATTTAGAATTTTTTCCAAAGCAATTATTAAAATTAAAGTCTTTTTCATTGAAGAATCATCACTAAAACAAATTAAATTTTAAATACTTAATATAAATAATTAAAAAAATATAAATATATTGAAATTATTTATTATTATATTTGTTTTTTGTTTTTTTTTTTAAAAAATAATAATTTTGTTAAAAAAATGTACTAAGATAAGAAAATATTTATATTTTGTGTTTGTAGTGTCGTCAGGATTACAAGGCAGCGTATGCACTTTATGCCTCGCAACAGACTCAACAGAATTTGGCTGCCTATATGGATGCACACAACGCATATGTGACCCAATTGCATGCTACCAATGGGATGCTGGATCAGTACAATCGAGATTCTTTACCAGGTCTACTTAAGGTAAAAGAGATTCAATATTTTCTTAAAAATTTTAACTATTCTTCTAACAAAAAGAAATATAATTATAAAATTGATTGAATTTATTTTAATTCATTCAGAAGAATGGAGGTGGTACACGCAATTTATAAAAATAAAATTAAAAAAAAAAAAAAAAAAAATTAAAATTAAAATTAAAATTAATTAATTTGTTACATAACAAAAATACCTATAACACATATATGATGTGCAAATTATATTTCTAAGCAAGTTTGTTTTGTGTATTTTAAATTTTACTAGCTGCCCCGCCCCCTGTACCCCCCTAGTGGAACATAGTATTTGGTTGAAAGTAGTAAAAGGCTTTCATCCATTTTGTTTCAATCCGTATATTACATAAAACATTCATATCTTTTTGTGTTCTTATTTAAAATATGTTTTAATTTAATCACAGTAAATTAATTCTATATTAGCGGACCAGTGTGAGAGCCCTCATACGTAAAGAAATTGAAACACAAAAGATTGACAAATATAAGATATAAGAGGCCCTGGATGTGACGTCACAAATGACGTCAAAAATAATAAAAAGTAAGAAAAAAATTATTTTTTCACTTTTCTCCAAAAGTATTTCTTGTTTTCTAATGAATTTCACGCTATTAATAGATTAGCCCGAGGGCTATCCAATGGCATTGGAATGGTAAACTATAAATATTTCTATATTCTCAATGATACATAAAAATTGTTCTCTGCCGAGCATTTAATTCACTCTTATATCGCAATTTGTGTTTATTTATTTTACATTCAATGTCCATACAATGGAGCATTTCTGGAATATATCGTCTATGTATCGTCGAGTAGAGAGCTATTCTTGATTTGACTTGATTTGACACTCTTAAATATTTCAGCGTTTCTCTTCTTTTAAATGAATTACATCGAAATCAATTTATTCATCATTTAGCTAAAGATTCTTATTGATTTCATTTTACTTAATACACTATCTACCTAAGTATAGGTATAATAACTCAGAAAATAATAATTTTTCTGATTTATAATCATAGCAATTATTAATATAGATATAAATTTATAGATTATAGACAATTTGAATTTGTTTTATTACCGGATTAATAAGAGTTTTTTTTATCTTTTTATGTTGGAACAGACGAGTTTCAATTTCCTTTCAATATTTCCAATAAAGAGTGTATATATATTCGGGTAATTCCTGTTTTCAGAGACTTATCTCGTCAAAATTATCAAAATCAGAGGGAATGAAACTTAAAATATAAAAAACAATTATTTTGTCGGTTGTATTATATTTGGGTGTAAAGCAAAAGCATGATCTATGATCCTGAATGATCAGAGTAGATTTAGAGAATTTGAAAATAGGATTCTTCGCACCATTTATTGACCAAAAAAAAGTTAAGGACACCGAGTAAGGATAGAGACTGCATAATGCATTACATGACCTCTATGCATCTCCAGACATAGTTATGACGTAATCAAATCAAAAATAAATAATAGACTGGTGAAAAACAAATGTGAGAAAATATTTGTGGGAACCAAGAACGGGGTGGAGAGGGTAGGCGTTGGATGGTTGTGGCTCAGGATAGGGACAGTTGGAGAAATGTGGTTGCTGCAGCCAAGAACTTTCGAGTTCCATGGAGTCTCAGAAATAGAAGTTCTTGGTATATATTTTTGAGCTTTTGGTGGGTAAAAGGAAATAATTTAGATATTTATTTCTTTTATTTTCTAAGATCATTTTTTTTTTTACATCAGTTGCTATTAATGTTCCTCTTTATGATTATTTAAAAAAAAAATCATATAAAATGGAGGAAGATACATTGAGGCCTTCAGCGCCAGAACGGCCTAACCCTCATTTTTCACTTTTTTGCTTTTATGTCTTAACATTATCCTCGTAACTTATATTTAAAATGCCGTAGTAGCCTAAGTAACCTTCTCGTTTTTATCGCTAGATTTCAGCACATGTACTACCCTGGATTTCATGATTTAATAGAAATCTAAAACGCCAAACCGCATAAAAGCAAAAAAGTGAAAAATGTGGGTTAGGACGTTCTGGCTCTGAAGGCCTCCTTTAGAAGTTGGGAATTTATTATAACCACCTGATGTTTATGACTCAAGGACGTTTTGAATAAACATGTAAATGTCATTTCATTCACCTGTATAGTAATCATTTATATATATTTGACTTTTATCAAATTTTATCTTTAGAAGCTTTCCAATTTTATCAAAAGAATAAACAAATTAAAAACTTTTTTTACGAGTAACTTGTGTGTTTATTTTTGAAAGAAATCATTAAAAAGTGAAAATCATTTTAAAATGAGATTGTATGATTATTTCTCATATATTTCTCGATTCTATCATATAAATTAAAATGAAAATTTGGTTTTAATTTATCCTAAATGGAGGAAGGTTATTTATCAATCATTTACTGAAATTAATCCTATTTTTTCATATAATACATATTTTTAATCAATTCTCTTACACATATTATTTAAAGCAGTGATTCTCAACCTGGGCGATATCGCCCCCTGGGGGGCGATTATTTGACTATACGATTTTGGGGGGCGATAAGTTATTTTTGGGGGGCGAAATCATTTTCAACAATAAAAAAGGATTTTTAAAGATTTCCTTATTTTTTTCAATTTTTTTCAATATGGTTCAAAAAAAAAAAAAAAAAAAAGTTCAGATGATTTTGCAATCAGGTTCTGAAACTCGATTTTTCAATATGGCTCTAAGTATCACCTTATATTAGGGATTATCATGCAATTTTTATCTGTAAAAATTTATAGGGGGGGGGGGCGAATTAAGAAGCGGGTCTTACAAAGGGGGCGTTTGGTCCAAAAAGGTTGAGAAACACTGATTTAAAGTATTTCAATTATTATCTTTAAAAAAATTAAATATCTAATAAATAAGATATGTACATGTATATATATATATATATATATTTATATATACAGGTGTATTTTTATAATAATAATTTTCTTTGGTTATTTAACACGTTGACGGACACTTGCGTCTATAGCCGTCATAGCGAAATTCACAATGTGACATGACGGCTATAGCCGTCCAAAAGGAAACGGTCATTTTTAGACCCTGCGATTATAGCACCACAAATTTGCATTTACCGGCATAAAAGAGTAAACCTAGTGGCACATTTTTAAAAAAACTTTTTAAAAATTTTTTTGGATATGTATGCACGTGATTGTTAAAGTAACGCGATCTCTTGAATTTATATAATAGTTGTTATTGATACATTTAACAATATTTATTGTTTTTACTGGTAAGTATTTGTTTATTATTGATTTTACAATGTAATGAGAAAATAAAAAAATGAAAATTTTGCATTTTTTGATATATTAGTGATAAAAAGTAAACAGTTCAAATATAAATAAATAATAATAATGTTAATAATAAATATATATATAATACCTATACAATAATTAATAATATAAAATAAAATTTAAATGTTTATTCAATATTTAAAGAAAATGGCCAGTTGGGAAGGAGAAGCTAGGCTGCTGAGGCTTTTTGTAGTGTCAATTTTTGAACTTCACTTGTTCCTACTGTCCGTCAACGTGTTAACTGCTTAAGAATATGTATTATAATATACAGTAGACATCAACGTTGACAAGTTATCGCTTTTGTTCTTTTCAAGGAGCTTTTTAATTTTAAAAACATGTTTTATATATATAAGGCTGTGTAAAAATAAATATAAAAGAATATATAGGTACGTTTAAAACAGGTGTATAATATGTATAATATACAACAAACATATTAATTTTAACAAAGAAAAAAACGCTCTTGTTCCCTTTTAGATGAAAGAATAATTTTAAAATAAAATCTCATTATTAATATTATGAGACACTGGTATACTTATCTAAAAAGTATGTAGTGGTAGAATTATGCTCATTATTTTTTTCAAATTTATTTATTTATTTATTTATTTATTTATTTTTCACTTTTACTTAAAAATCTTCCAAACGGAATCTAACAATAAGTCGTCTTTTTTTCTACCACAGCCTTGGCATTTATTGTGATATAATTTTAAATCTTAAACATAAATAAACTTGAGAAAAGATTTAAAATATTTATTTATTAATAAAAATATATAAGTATCCTTATTTATCATTCTTTCATTAAGACTTAATTTCATACTACTATTACTAATAAAAAAAAAAAAAATCTGGTATAAAAATTATGAAATTACTTTCATTAACTACTTTAAATATAATAAATAATTAAAAAAAAAAAAAATAAAGAAACAAATAGATAGTCTCAATATAATGTACCTATATATTTCATTATTTACTCCAGGGGCCGGATCGGCAACCTTTTTCAATAGTCGGGCACATTTCTAAAATAATATAACATGGGTGGGCTCACTTGTTGATACTTAGAACCATATTAAAAAATCGAAGAGCCTGATCGCAAAAACATTTCACCTTTTTTTTTTAGTAATAATTTAATACTTAGTAATTTGAATGCGGGCATTTGAAAATTGTTTTGCGGGCAACCAGGTGCCCACGGACACCAGGTTGCCGACCCCTGACTTGCTCAATCAAATTCAGGTTTTCTGAAATAATAAAATAAAATAAAATTTATAATTAAAATGCAAAATAATATATATAATTTAAATAAAAAGTCATCAGCTCTTTTTAATAATTATTTATTAATAATTTAAAAAAAAAATCACTTTATAAATATAATACAATTTCATATAAATACAAATATTTTTAATAAAATAAATAATTATAAATATATTTATCGTAATGTTTATTATTTTTCGGTTGAATTCAAGTTAAATAGGTATTTGAATGTTTTTCTTTCCATTTTTATCTTTTATTTTTTTTTAAAAAAATTTAGAACAAGGAGTAGAAGTAAAAAAAAAAATGAATGGATGAAAAGTTTAATAATAATTGGACCCAATCCAAATAGGGCAGGACACCTGTGGAGTCTACTAGGCCAATGTTTCCCATTTATTATTATTATTATTATTTGTTTTTGTTTTTTTTTGAACAAAAACATCTTTAAATTCATTCAATTTATATCTGCATCGATTTTTGTCTTTTAAATAAAAAAAAGTAAACTTCTCTTAAATGATAGATAGATTATTTTGATTAAAAAGAAAACAAGATTCATGTGCAAATAAATGGAATCGCATATTAATCGCATATAAGATATTTATTTACACAAATTGTTAAATTATATGTTCTGATATGATTTTATTTATTTTAAATAGATGTTGTTAATCTTATAACATTATCTATCATCAATTTATTCATTATTTAATTGAATTAAAGGTTAAGATGATTTGATTTTTGTATTTGTTTGTTGATTTATTGGAAAGAAAGAAATCAACAATTTTGTTTTGTTGTTTTTTTCTCACCAATGGCTAAATGGTGGTGGTCTGGATGGATTTTACTATGTTTGGCTATTATTGTGTTCCAAATCGACCAGCGTTATTATTGATCAGAGGTCTTTGTCCTCGATAGGCAAGATCCGCTCCGTTTGGTCCATTAGAACCTCCCGTTGCTTGTTGGTTCATGTAGTCCCGTCGAGATTCCCAGCCGGTGGGTCCAGATGAGGTGGATGAAGCGATTGTAGGCAAAGGGTCATTTCCCGATAATTTCGCACATAAATGAAACATAGCCAGGCCAAAAGAAACAAGGAATGAGCCAAATCCTAATTGAAGGGCATTCCAGGTTTTTAAACCTAAAATTCCCAAACCGAGTGGCAACAAGCTCATGATTTTAAGTCCCAAAACAATGGCAATCGGAATGAGAACTTTACGCAATTTGCCTTTCTTCAATTTCTTCTTTATTTTCTTTCCACGTCCTATAACAAAGAAAAATAAAAAATTGATTTATAATCATTAGATTATCAAAATAATTTATAAAATTGGAATTTAAAATCCTGAAATTAATTTAAATATTATTATTCAAAATATCTAGCAAAGTAATGGATATATTAAATTTATCTGCATAGTAAAACCAGAAAATTTTATTCTCATAATAATAATAATAATAATACATATATTTTGAATATGTTCCCTTCTCTTGGAAGAAAGAAAATAACCCAAAAAAATAAAAAACAATCATATTTTTGCAATAACATAGCATCATTCCCTTGGAAATTTTTAAAATATTGTAAACATCCAAATTGAATCTTTTTTAGAATCCTAAATGAAATATATTCCTAATAAATAAATTAATAAATACTTCTCCACATAATAATCAAATAATTAAGTATAATGATTATTTTAAATTGAACATTTATCAAATGCAATTTAATATATACCTATAATTTGATTAAAAATAAATAATTTCGTAAACTTTTGAAATATTCATGTGACAATTATTACAAATAAACATGTTTTCCAAATTTATTTTAACATAATGCAACAAGTCAATTTTATTTATTGCATCATAAATTTACATTTTCCTAGACAATTATTATTATGGTTCAATAATATTTATTCAATCTGAAACACGTGGACTTGATTGTTTTTTCTTTCATATCCCATAAAGAATTCATAAAGAAAAATTGAATAAATAAATTTTCAACTGAAGATCGAGTTTTTCAAATAACATACATATATACGAAAGAGAGTTTGTTTGTTTTTTTTTTTTTTTTTTTAATAATATTTTATAAGAATTTTAATTTTCAAATTAAAATATTAAATTACTATTTACACAATTTTTGAAACATACAAGTTTAAATAAAAAAATATATATATATATTTGTATTATATTATATGAATAGAATAAAATTCTGATAATTGATCAAACTTTACACTATTGCTTACATAAATTCAATTACTAATAATAATAATAATTATTAATAACAATCTTGTTGAAACGTTTCGTTCATAAATTAATTATATACCTACATAATAAAAATTAGAAGAATCAAGTTAACATTTTACTTTAAGAATCACACAGAAAGAGATTCTTTATGCCTACTTAAAACAACTAAAAACTAAAATAAGTACTCTTTGGTAACTTGGAGTACACTTACTGGCCATTAGAATACCTTATAAATGGCAAACATCATTTGCAACGGGTTCGCCTAATAGTTTCAATAAATTTGTATCCAATGGCTATATGCACTTTTTAAATATATTTAAAAAAAATGTTTTAAGCAATAAAATAGTAAAATATTTTTAAAAAAAATACATATATTGAAAATATATATTAAAATTAATAATTTTAAAAAAATGAAAAAACATAATTTTTAAAATTGACTTAAATGTAAAAAAATATTATTTATTACAGAGGAATTTTCTAACCATTAATAATAAGCTGGAGTGTCTCCACTCGACTACCTCGCAAATTTGACTTGGATTAATTAACATATATTAATTATATTTAAATTAAATTTAATTAATTATAAATTAAAATTAATAGATAATATTTAGTAAATCAGCGCATGATTGGCTCTTTGTTGATGTCACCACGTCACGTGTTGGCGCGTGAGATTTGCAGTGTTAAAAAATTAATTCCGGTACTTTCAGCGATTCATTCAAGCTGATATTCTAAATTCTGAAGTTTTACACACACATACACACACACACACACACACACACAGAGAGAGAGAGAGAGAGAGACATTTTTCTTAACCTTAGTGAAAATGATTCAGTAACCTTCAAAACGTATAAAAACATCAAAATCTCGACATCGAAAATTTTCGTGATCGCAGTGAGAAATTAAAATTGATTCAAGCAGATACTCTAGATCAGTGATTCTCAACCTGGGCGATCGACATCTTACAGGGAGCGATTATTTGACTATACGATTTTGGGTGGCAATAAGTTATTTTGGGGGGGCGAAATCATTTTCAACAATAAAAAAGGTTTTTTAAACATTTCCTTATTTTTTCAATTTTTTTCAATAGAGTTAAAAAAAAAAAAAAAAAAAAAAAAGTTCAGATGATTTTGCAATCAGGTTCTGAAACTCGATTTTGAAATATGGCTCTAAGTATCACCTACTTATATTAGGGATTATCATGCAATTTTTATCGGATCTTACAAAGGGGGCGTTTGGTCCAAAAAGTTTGAGAAACACTGCTCTAGATTATCTAATCAATATAAAAAACGTTTCACATGAATTTTTTAAGACTTAAATTAAATTAATATTGCATTGTCCTCAAAGGTCTTAATTGTAAAAGTATAATAGATTTATACAGCAATCTTGTATTGAGCTTTGAAATTACTCTTTTAGAGATTGGATGGAGAGGGAAAGAAAGGGAGGGATGGTGGGGGTGGATGGGGGAGTAGATTGAGTTCTGGTCAACGGTGAATGAAACTTATAAATAAAGTCAAGCAGTGGAGAATAACAAAGCTCAAGGGGATTTTGCATTGGTAATGAGCTTTGATGTTGATTGCAGCCGTTTGGTGAATAAACCAAGAATTGTAACCAGGCTGATGATTGATCTGGCCTCTTTGACCAGAGAATCGCTTTTGCCTCCAATGAATCGAATTTAAATTAAAGTTCTCTCGCGTAAACGAAATGTGGACTATTTTAACAAAAGAGAAACCAAATATTTATGCCCCAAGGTAATAATACGCCTTTTAAATCTTCTTTTATATAAATATATACTCGTATATAATGGGGATTTTCACAATATATACGATATTGAAATTTATATGAATACATATAACATATATATATATATATGTTTATGAATATTCATCATACACCTATCTACATTTATGAGGAATAAAATTAATAAGTTATTTTTATAGTATATTTTACAGAAAGAAAAAAAAAAAACTTGAATATTTATATATTTTATAAAATTAAGAATAAAATCTTATAATAACACACACACACATATATATATATAGGGTTATCCTAAAAGAATGGTGCGGTTTCGAACATTGTTTAAAGAAAAACAGAATTACTTACAGTTAATGTTTTTATTACTCTAATTTGTCGTCTCATACTGTTTTTTTACATAATTAATAAATTTCAATATAGGCGCCCTTAGTCGCTCGACTAAGTCCAAATGATAATCACCTCTTCAAACATTCGCCAACATTTCTTCGGTTATGGTTGTGATTGTTTCATTAATCCTGTTTTTTAAGTGGTTCATGTCACGAATTTTTTGTGAATAAACAATGTTTTTGATGTAACCCCGCAAGAAAAAATCACAAGGTGTCAGGTGTCGACTCCTTGGAGGCCACAGCATAGGTCCTTGCCGACCTATCCATCGATCTCCAAATTTTTCGTCAAAGCGTCCGTGACCAATGCACTGCAGTGTGGGGGAGCACCATTTTGTTGGAAATGAAGTTGATGAATGTTTTCCAGTTCATCTAGCTGAGGAAAGCAATAATTGATAAATATGTCGAGATACACAACCCCAGTAATTGTTTTTTCAGCAAAGTAGAAAGGTATTACGCGATTTTTATGTTATTTTTGTCTGGTGGATCTTTTCCAAATTCACGTCGGTGCGCACGTTGAACTAAAATTACGGATTTTAATTCAGCCATCATTAAAACACACTTTGCTTTATCTTTAACAGAGAACATAGTAACTCATTAAACTCACCCGAACAACAGTACAAGAACTGAGATTGAGGTTAGAACAGCTTAAAAACAAACTTTTGGGTTGTAGGCTTTCAGAGATACCAATATAACATTTAGAAAAATTTCCTTACAATCTTCCTACGAATTACTGAAACCGCACCATTCTTTTATGATAACCCTGTATATATATATATATATTGGGGGGGGGGGGGAGAGAGAAATTATTGAAAATGATAAAAAATTTGAATTCAATTTCAATTTTAACGAAAATATATGTTTTAAGGTGAAAAAAGTGAGAGTGTTAATTGAAAGTTAAAAATAATTAATATTAATAAAATATGAATAGTAGATAAAAATAAAAAGTTTCAAAGAGTTGAGTGAGATGCTGAAAATGATGAAATGAACCCGAAAGCTTAAATACTACAAGTGAAATAAATGATTGTTTTGTGTGAAAAGATAAAACAATCATATCCGAGCATCGAATTTAGTTCCAGGCAGTCCTGGTGGAAATCGTTTTTATTCCATTAGCGGCCGACAATTCCCGAGTAAATTTGATTGACCCTTCCGTCCTCGGCTGTACCACCGTTCATCGTATTTTCAATCCCAAAGTGATTTCATCATTCGCCAAAATAAACTCGAAATGAATAGTTGATTTGAGTTGAGTTGGATGGAGGTTCGACGTAAAAAAAAAAAAAAAAAAAATTATTTCACTATAGAAATTTCACATATATTATCCAAATGTATTCGATATTGATTGATAAATTTGAATGGAATCTTTCCTATAATTCAATATTTATTCAACAATTCTTAATTTGAACGAAATTGTTTTTTTTGTTTTTTTTTAGCATTAATAATTTGATGAAATGAAAAAAAAAAATCTACTTTTATTTACTTATTTAATTAAAATGTTGATCAATTTAGTTACATAAAATTGGATTGCTTATTTAATTTATAAATAACTAACTACACAGAACGCCTTAAGCGTTCTTCGTACCTAGAATTTGGTAATTCTTTAATTGATTTTAAATTGTCGTGGTGTTTATTACAGTATCATTTCCTACATTTAACTCAATTTTAGGCAAATTCACTTTTCAATATTTAAAAAAAACATTTTGTAAATTATATTGACGGATTATGATTGTTTTAAAACACGTTAGAATATTACAAGTGATATTTTGAGCCCAAATGAATGTCGTTTTCATTGAAAAGCGATCATTCCCCCTTTAAAAATAATGACTAAAAAGAAAAATGTAAAATATCTAATGAACCACTTAAGTATTTCTTGCTTTGATAATTTTGATTTTCGCATTATTCTTAGTCACCTTCACATCCAACTTTTACTCTCTCCCAATTCTCTCACGTCCTTTTTACTATCTCGCAAGAAATAGTATTGCGATCACGACAATTTTCGATGTCGAGATTTTGATGTTTTTATACGTTTTCAAGGTTCCTGAATCATTTTCATTAATGTTGAGAAAAATGTCTGTCTGTCTGTGTGTATATGTATGTGTGTATGTATGTAGACAAGATTACGCAAAAACGGTTTGAGCTAGAATAATGAAATTTGGTATACGAGAATTATTCAAAATTCGTAGATTTCTGTCAACTTTTGAGAAATGTAGCTCAACCGAAAGAGGGTCATTACCTACAACGTTTTGATTTTTTTTTCCTCTAAAGTGAGCGTAAAAATAAAACTATATGTTTGATAGTTTTTTCACACGATTAAAAATTGTATTAAACTGCTATATATAGAATTTCAACTTGATTGAATCGCTGAAAGTACCGGAATTAATTTTTTAACACTGCAATCTCACGCGCCAACACGTGACGTGGTGCCATCAACCAAGAGCCAAACATGTGCTGATTTAATAAATATTATTTATTAATTAGAATTTATAATTTATAATTAATTAAATTTAATTTAAATATAAAATATGTTAAATTTTCCAATTCAAATTTGCGAGATAGTCGATTGGAGACACTCCAGCTTATTTTTATATTGTCTGCCTAACTTATCTTTCGGTTTTTTTACACCAAAATTTCCAACTATATAGATTTTTCTCACTCTTTCTATCCTCGTATTCCGCCCCAATCGGACTTTTATATTTAATTTACATTTAATTGATTATTTGTATTAAAATTGCATATTTTTAAAAAATGAATTTCTTTATTTAATATTTTCGAATAAGCATTTTTATAAATTTAATCATAAACAAACTGGAATCATCATTAAACAAAAAAACAAAAACAAATTCGTAAGATACTTATTGAGTTAAAAGTTTGCTAAAGTTTACAAATAATATTTCTATATTTACCGATTTTGTCTAGAATTTACAGAAATATTCTCTTGGTATTAGAAGATATGCATTATCCTCACATAAAAGAAGTTAATTTATCATTAAAGATTCATATTTTATGGTTTATATATAGGAATGTTTGTAAAAATAGATAGGGAGGGCATAGTAGATTTTTTCAAGCTGTTAATTTCTTTTTAAATATTGGGACACAATTAAACGTATTCTAACTTTACGTTCTCTATTCCTTTTTTGGTTTCGCACAATTCTTCATCCGTTCAGATAAGCCTACTAAGAAATAAATTAATTTAATTATCTAAAAATCACCCACCCACATTTATTTTGGATACCCAGAGACATCAAACTTTATTGAATTTAAAATAAATTTTAAACAATTAATTTTTCAGGGCTTGTTGATTTAATATTTATAAAAAAATTTTAGTCAATATTCAAATGGAGCAGGAAAATTGTACAATATCATTTTATAGGCTGTGACCACCCAAAAAATATTGAATTTCTTTTATTTGGTCATCTGATAAAAAAAAAGGTTCCTCACCCCCAAAATAGAGGCATATACTAATCGTGTAATGTAATTTTATAATAAATTTAGAATTGTTTTTTTAATTTTTTTTTTTAAATATATCTTTTAGATTTGGATTGATAGTTTTCAATGTGTGAGATTTTAAGAAGTTACAAACAAATTTTTTATATTTTCTATTTAATTATTATTGACAAAAAAAATTGTTATTTTATTGACTATAATATAAATTAGGATTGTACAAGATTTTGAATATTTTTTCAATATATCGTAGATCTTTTAAATGCAAAGTTTCAGACAAGTGCTTCTAGTTGTTTGTTTTTGGAGAACAACTGAACTTAACAAGTTCTGTTGAGAACATAAGTCCTACATCGAATGAATATGAATCAGTCAATCAGGGCCCCCCAACTCTTAGAAATCAGTGAAACCATTTTTGTTTTAATATGATGTCTCTATGTGGCACCGCTAAGAGGCGCTGCAGGCGCATAACCGATAATGCAGACAAACACACACGACAAGCCCGATTTTTTTTCAATTAGTTACTGCCTGCACTTGCATGGTGGCGCCAAAAACTTTGTTTCAGTCTGATAGATGGTCTGTGCAGTCAATGTCAATATTTTTAGCTGTACCGTTTACATTACAAACATTACCAACAAATAATTCCTGAAATATTGATTAAATAAATAAATTTATAAATATATAATTAATGGAATGATATTCTTTATATATATAAATGTAATATATTAAGTTTAAATCATTTTATAAATTTCATTTATGTATTTATAATGATAGAAAAAAATAAACGCCAGTGTGGCGCTGTTGTTGAGAAGGCGTATTGCCATGGCCCGACATCAGCGCCATCCTGGTGTTATTTATGAAATTCAATTAAAACCTCTTTGTTTGCCAAATCCAAAGAAACTAGAGATAAATATTAATTTTATATTAATTTAATAAGAATCGTTTTTAATGAATGACAGTTATTGGAAATTCATTAATCGATATTAATGCATCCTTAAAATATTAAAATCATCATTGAGAGTTAATTTCAATGTCATTTAATTAAATCAAAGAGATTTCAACTCACATTTCATTATCTCTGATTCAATATTATTATATCGAATTCAACATGATTTTAATTAAATAAACAGAAACTTAAATTAATTTTATAAAGACAGATCGCATTCACTAAAGAAATTTTACAAGGGATTCATTTTCTTTTGTATTTACTCTACACAATTAAAAAACACCATTTAATAAATCATTGCATATATCAATTAATACTGGAAGATTGCAATTTACCATAAAATGAGAATTTAAATTTTTTATTTTTTTTTAACATGTAACCAAATTAAAATAATGTGTAAATTTTTTAAGGATACTTGATCCCTGCAAAGGTCACAAAAAAAGCGTTCTATCGAAATTAAAAAAAATGTACGAAATATTAATTAAAAATTGTAATATATAAACCAAAAATATTTAAATGAATAATTACAATATTCAATAAATAAAATAGTAAAATATATAAAAATTTGGATTCTGATCTATTAATTGTCAACTTTTGTGTGTGTGTGTAGTTTCTCCTAAAAAATATCCTTTAAATATTGATATTTAATTAATATTAATTTAATCTATGATTTTAAAAACATTTTTAATACAAATCAATTATTCCTTTCAATTCCTATTAAAATCTAAATAAATTCTATTCTCGTTTTAACACACACACACACACACACACACATTCTCTCTTTCTCTCTTCAAATAACCATGTACTTATTAATAAACAAAAAACAAAACAAAAACAAAAATGTCAAAGGTTAAAAAGAAAATAGGATGATAATGAATTTTTCGAGTGATTGTCGAAAATACATTGAATATGTCTAAATGAAAAAAAAAAAAAAAATAAAAAAAAGAAGGATGATTCCAATTATTTCATTTTTCCCTTTCGCTGTCTGTTTTTGGCTTGTTTTTGAATGGTGTTTGAAGAATTCGTGAATTATTTGTTATTAATAGGCAACCATTGAATGGATGAGAGAGAAATACTATATATATATAAAAGATACAAAACTCTCGTCAGGATTAATTATTATTAATGAGCTGGTCATTAGATTTGATTCATAAATATTCATTGGAAAGATACCTACATTAATAAATAAAATACAAGAGAAAGTTTTCCTTTCAATTTATAAAATAATGACTTTAGTCTGTAGATTCTAGATATTTTTAATAAATAAGTTGACAGATTTTAAGATCAAGATTAAAATTTTAGTATTTTTTACTATCTCGCCTGTGTGTCTGTGTAAGTATGTATGTATGTAGACAAGATTACTCAAAACGGTTTGAGCTAGAATCATGAAATTTGGTATACGGGATTTATTCAAAATTCGTAGTTTTCTATCCACTTTTGAGAAATGTAGCTCAACTTACAACGTTTTGATTTTTTTTCCTCTAAAGTAACCGTAAAAATAAAGATATCTGTTTGATCAATTTCACATGATTAAAAATTGTATAAAACTGCTATATATAGAATTTCAGTGAAGATTGAATCACTGAAAGTACCAGCATTAATTTTTTAAAACTGCAAATCACGCGCCAGCACGTGACGTGGTGCCATCAACAAAGAGCCAAACACGCGCTGGTTTAATAAATATTATCTATTATTTATTAATTTAAAATGTATAATTAATGAAATTTAATTTAAATATAATATATTAGGTTATTTAATCCAATTCAAATTGCGAGATAGTCGACTGGAGACACACAACTTATTTTTTTTTTTTTTTGTATTTTGAAATTATAATATCTATTCTCCTACATGAAAATGATTAAAAAACTGATACAATTTTCGCTTTTCGATTTCGCGATTAGTACTATTTAAATATAAATAAAAATAATTGTTTTTATTTTTGAAAATAACTCGAATATTATAAATATAAATTTATATACTCATAACAGCACGAAATTTAGATAATAGCATAGGTTCCCAAAGTGGTCTATATGGTCTATGTGCCCGCAAACTTTTGAATATTTTCAATTTTTTTTCAATATTGTTCTAAAAAAAAGATCAGATGATTTTGAGATGCTCTGAACCATGGCCCGCCCCTGTTGTTATATTATTTCAGAAATGTGCCCGACTATCAAAAAAGGAAATAAGGAAATTAGATTATTACAAAAATTAAGGAGGGGGGGAGGGCGCAAGAATTTTTTAAAAAAGGGGGACACCGGTACAGAAAGGTTGGAAACCACTGTAGTAATGATAAATAATAATATATATTAAGTTTTTGTATTAAATTATCATTTTAAAAATAAAATGAAATAAAATAAAAACTATTATATTTAAAACTGTTAAACGATTTAAATTTATAATTAAATATTTATTATTTATGTATTATAAAGATTATGTTTTTTTTTTCAATATGTGATGAATTAAAGAAACTAACTAACTTTTAAGATTGAAGAAAATGGTATAGAGAAATGATGAATTGAACGAAGCTAACAAGAGTTCGAAGTGAATGAGCGAGTAACTGAACGAAAGAGGCGAGAATCCCAAGAGAATTTACGAACAAGCGACCCACAGGAACAATTCCTAAAAAAAGGGTGAAGCAGACCATAAAAAGTAATCACATATAACACATAATTTGGTTTTAGAAATCTGAACAAACACCAATTAATAAGAAACAAACAAAAAACAAAAAAAAAACAGACAGTCAATTATTTTTTTCTATTTTTGTTCTATTTTTTATTTTTATTATTTTTTTTTTATTTTAGGGTTTGAATCTTATTTAATTAATTTATCCAAAACTTTTTAATTATTATTGTTATTATTTTTAATTAAAATAAAATAAATATTTAAAAAAATAATTTTTGAATGAACCATGAAAATCAGATGATCATTGATGAAACATTGAAATTCAATTATATAACACTATTTCTATTGTGAAGAGGCTCTTGAGTTGATATCAATGATTAATTTATTCAAGTCCCTTTTACCAACAGTAAAATGAAAAGAACATTTTTTTTGTTTTTAATTTAATGATTAAATTAATACAGTAAGACAAGACCCCGCTTAACGTGGGGGATACGCTACTATTCAGCCTCCGGGATCAACATTGGGAAGTGAAGTGATAAAAAGTAGCGCCTCCGATCAAGAAAATCAAGGTAACGTTTTACCGATCATCAATTAGATAACCGACTTGATAGGACGTACAAAAGTCAGAGGTTTTATGCCTTTCATCGTGGTGTTGGGTTTTTCGAGAGGTAAACTAGTAGTGGTTTTAATTTGAAATCTCCGTTTGCGTTACCACCCAGTATGAAGAAGTGTTAACCGATCTTTTGCAGCTTTAAATTCTGATGCTCGTTTCTCTTCACTTCACGCCATCGAAATGTTCGTTTTGGCATTATTTTCCAAAACAGGTCTGTTTTATCAACATAATCAATTGTGGCGGATCGTTTCTTCTTGTTCAATTATTATTTTTAATGTTTGCTGGGAATTCAGCAGTCTCTTTTGAATCACCATTTGCTTGCTGCTTCTTCTGTAATCTTTATATTGTGAAGATGTTTAAATTTAAATTAACCATCCTCGAGATTAGCAACAAAAGTCTCACTTAAGCCTAGTTTACACGGGCTTAGTACTTGTCATTAGTTCAGGGGTGGGCAAATACTTTTAAAATGTAATTTTCAAAGTGTCTTCCGGGCCGGAGGACCATATTTCGAAAACACTAATAAAAAAAATTTATCTTTTTTTAGAGACCTATTGAACGAAAAATTAAAATAAGAGCCAACTTTTTCAACGGGCCGGCGGGCGTTCAAAAAGCCCGCGCTTAAAAGTATTTGCCCATCCCTGAACTAATGACAAGTATTAAGCCCGTGTAAACTAAGCCTAGTTTACGTTGTATGTCAATTGTCTTAGCCTTATTTTTACACATTTTCTCTATAATACATATAATATTTCTAGAATTTCTATTGCCGGGTTAAAATAAAAGAGCGCTAAAGTGAAACAGCGCTAAGCGAGGTCTTACTGTACTTTTGAAAAAAATAAATTTGATTTTTAAAATTTTTAAATTATATTAAAAAGGTATATCATACTTATATAAATATTAAATTAAAATTTAGTAAATTTCAATATTTCAAAAGAATTATTAGTAGATATGTTAGTTAGTACCTCCTCCCTTCTACTTATCTTCACTTGCACAAAATAGTGTAACAAATTTTGGTTTTATTCCAAAAGATGAGAAAGTTTTTGTTGATTGTATATTTCTTACCCGTTTGCCAATTCTTACCTTCTTCGAGGTGATCCTCATCGTCGAAGCGAAGACTCAACTCTCCTTGGTCAAGTCCTCTGGCAGAAAGCGTGACTCGAGATCCCAGAAGATCCATTCTCAGGTCATGATTCGCCACATAATGTTCCAAATGAGTCAGCCATGAATTGCTCCTGCCCTCCTCCATCACAGCCGATTCATTGCTCGTTGCTTCCAGTGTCATATCCGTCGACACCTTAACAAAACAATTGGAATTACACTCGAATTATTATTATTATTATTATTATTTTATCTTCATCCGAGTAATTATTTATATAATAGGTATATTGATTTAATTTATACGTTTATACGAAACCAACTAATTACGATATATCTATTAAGTATCCAACAACTTTTTACTATCTCGCCAGAGATAGTATTGCGATCACGAAAATTTTCGATATCGAGATTTTGATGTTTTTATACGTTTTGAAGGTTACTGAATCATTTTCACTAAGGTTGAGAAAAATGTCTGTCTGTCTGTCTCTCTCTCTGTATGTGTGTGTGTGTGTGTGTGTGTGTGTGTGTGTGTGTGTGTGTGTATGTATGTAGACAAGATTACGCAAAAATAGTTTGAGCTAGAATAATGAAATTTGATTTACGGGAATTATCCAAAATTCGTAGTTTTCTATCAACTTTTAAGAAATGTAGCTCAACCGGAAGAGGGTCATTGCCTTCATCGTTTTGATTTTTTTCCTTTTAAAGTGACCGTAAAAATAAAAATATATGTTTGATAATTTTTCCACATGATTAAAAATTGTATAAAACAGCTATATATAGAATTTCAGCTTGATTGAATTGCTGAAAGTACCGGAATTATAATTTTTTAATACTGCAAATCACGCGCCAACACGTGACGTGCTGCCATCAACAAAGAGCCAAAGAGCCAGCTGATTTAATAAATATTACTTATTAATTTTAATTTATAATTTATAATTAATTAAATTTAATTTAAATATAATATATTATGTTAATTAATCCAATTCAAATTTTCGAGATAGTCGAGTGGAGACACTCCAGGTTTTTTTCATTTTTAAATAATTATTATTTTCCTTTTAATAAAGTTCATTAGCATAATAATTTTCTCACAAACCAAGAAAACAATTTCAATATATATTTTTATCTTTCTGTGTTCTGTGTAAGTTTGTATATCAAGATACAATGACACAAATTGACTCTAAAAATAGAAAGACAAAATAAATTTCTTTATTCTTATTAAAATAAAATTAAAAAAAAATTGATATTTTATTAAAAATTATTTGTTTTTATAATTATTTAGAAGATGCCTTTATTCTAAGTTTTATTTTGTATCAAACAATCTGGCATCTATCTCATTATTATTATTATTTTTTATTTTATTATTATTATTATTATTATTATTTGTGTGTTTAAAATTCAACACAATACACGGCATCTGAGATCAATGAAAGTAAAGAACGAATTATGATTCCAATTGGTTTGTCCCATCTAGCATATATAATCCAAACCAAACCTAACCTTTTATGCCTATTAGGTCATTTCAAATTTTAAAAGAATATTTAAGAAGAAGAAAAGATATTCGAATCTCGGATGAAGAATTGTTTTCTGATGTTGAATTATGTTGAAAAGTGGTTGTTGATTGAAAAACAAAAAAGAAAAAATATAAATATAAAATTTTTTTATAAAATAACGTTTGTTCGCATGGACTAAAAAGAGTAAAATAGTTTTTCTATAAGCCTGACAAAGTTTATGGATGAATTGCTTCATATTCAACGAAAAACGTTGTCAAAAAAGGCGAACAGACAGAAAGAGAGACAGGCGCCAAGTGAAGTTGAGAAAAACATTATAATAATTATATAAACTTTTCCCATGATGTCAATTAAATCAATTCATTTAAGTAGAATATAAAAAATAACGTAGATATCTTTTCAGAATAAAGGTATTATGTAGATATATTTGCATAATTTAAATTTAAAAAATAATAATTTAATGATTGATTAGAAATGGTAGTAATTATTTAAATACATAGTATGTTCTGTTTTGTATATTCTATTTAATTTTATATTAAATACTTATTATTACACACATTTTGTTTTTATATTTATTTTTCGAAAGTATTTATTATCACATTTTATATTAATAAAATAATCTATAGAAAATCTTGAACTGCTTGCTATGGTATAAGAGGGACGCTATGTAAATTGACATTCCAACATTTTTTTTTTTATTTTTATTAATTAATATTCTATGAAAGCAATTGAATTGAAATGTTTTGTTCAAGCCAATAGATATACAAGTATATATATATCCGTTCCGTATTCTATTTGGAATCATTCGCTAACCCAATTTTGAAGGAGGTCACTGTCATTCAAACACACAAATTATTGATTTTGATTTTATTTCTATTTTATCAAAATAGAATTTTAATCTCAATTCTCTAATATAATAAATAAATAAATATAAATTTCTAATATTTATTTTTTTTTTATTATGGGATATGAGATGTTATGGAATTCATTCAAGATTTAATTAGAAATATAACAAGAAGAATTTAATTTTAATTTAATATCTTAAATGACTTATTTCAGGGATGAATAAACCCCACGGCCCGCCAAGTATAATAATTGGCATAGCATTTTATTGGTATACTAAACTTGTTTCTGGCCACTTTACGATTAATGTAAAGTTCAATAAATATCTTAAAGATTATAATAATTTACAAACAATGACACGATTTTTTGACACTTTGAAAAAGACATGTATTCTATGATTTTTACTATCTCGTCAGAGATGTGAGTATTGCGATCGCGAAAATTTTCAATGTCGAGATTTTAATGTTTTTATACGTTTTGAAGGTCCCTGACTCATTTTCACTAACAAAGGTTGAGAAAAATGTCTCTGTGTACGTGTGTGTGTGTGTGTATGTATGTAGACAAGATTACGCAAAAATAGTTTGAGCTAGAATAATGAAATTTGATTTACGGGAATTATCCAAAATTCGTAGTTTTCAATCAACTTTTGAGAAATGGAGCTCAACCTACAACGTTTTGATTTTTTTTCCTCTAAAGTAACCGTAAAAATAAAGATATCTTTTTGATAATTTTTCACATGATTAAAAATTGTATAAAACTTGCATATATAGAATTTAAACTTGATTGAATCGCTGAAAGTACCGTAATTCATTTTTTAAAACTGCAAATCACTCGCCATCAACAAAGAGCCAAACACGCGCTGTTTTAATACATGTTATTTATTATTTTTAATTTATAATTTATAATTAATTAAACTTAATTTGAATATAATATAATATATATGATTCAAATTTGCGAGATAGTCGAGTGGAGACACTCCAGATTTTTTTTTTTATTAAATATTGAAGATTTAATAATTGATTAAGTGGTTAGTCTTTTGTCTACAATGCGCCAAGAAATATTGAACTTACGTTTGGCCCTTTAATAAAAAAGGTTAATCTCCCCTGACCTATTTATGTGTAATATGTAAGTAATAAGTAAATAATAATTGTATAAATTTATTTTCAAATGATAATGATTATGATTATTATTATTAGTATTTCTTTTTGTTTCATTTTTTAACTGAATAATTTATGGTTCTTAAATTATTTATTAATTAAATATAATTTTTTTTTTTTACTATTAAGTAAATATTTCTTAATATATTAGAGTATAATAAATTTTTAAAATTCTTTAATAATATTAGAGATCATATATTCATTTTCAAATCTATCTTGTACAATAATAATTCTAATACTTTGATTTGTCACCTGTTACTATAATAATTTTATTTATTAATAAAAAAATATAATTAAAATGATTTGTATACATTTCGATATTTTACATCAAATAGTCAAATAATATTAATAATAATAATAATAATAATATATATATATATACTTAATATCTATTTTAATTATATTCTAATATTTATTTGAATTTAGTACGAACATGATTTGAATTTTTTTTTCATTTATGCCATCGGAATTTAAAGAAAATGATCAAATATACAAATTGAGATGAATTAAAAGTTAGAAAATAAAAACACTTATAAAATTAGCTGGAGTGTCTCCACTCGACTATCTCGCAATTTGAATTGGATTAAATAACATAATATATTATATTTAAATTAAATTTAATTGATTATAAATTATAAATTTTAAAATTAATAAATAATATTTATTAAATCAGCGCATGTTTGGCTCTTTGTTGATGACACCACGTCACGTGTTGGCGCGTGAGATTTGCAGTATTAAAAAATTAATTCTGGTACTTTCAGCGATTCAATCTAGCTGAAATTCTATATATAGCAGTTTTATACAATTTTTAATCATGTGAAAAATTATCAAACATATATCTTTATTTTTACGGTCACTTCAGAGGAAAAAAAATCAAAACGTTGTAGGTAATGACCCTCTTCCGGTTGAGATACATTTCTCCAAAGTGGATAGAAAACTACGAATTTTGAATAATGCCCATGTACCAAATTTCATATTTCCAGCTTAAACCGTTTTTGAGTAATTTTGTATACATACATACACACATAAACACGCGCAGAGACATTATTCTCAATCTTAGTAAAAATGATTCAGTAACCTTCAAAACGTATAAAAACATCAAAATCTCGATATCGAAAATTTTCGTGATCGCAATACTATCTCTGGCGAGATATTAAAAATGTATACCCATAATTCTTTTAAAAATGGAGAAACTCAATTTTTTATTACTTTTCAAACTTCTCAAGAAGTATTATCTGTTTTTTTCTTTTTGTTTTTCTTTTTGAATCAATAAAATATGAAGTTACAGAATTCAAAATCATTTAATTCAATTCGTTTAGAAATAATTTTTCAAGTTTATCATTATATTATTATTATATATATATATATAGGATCGATGATGGCAAAGATTCAGCAAGAATTAATTACAATACTTAATTAAAACAAATCTATCAAAATATTTCATAATTAACGTTGATCAGGATCAGATATGCTTGGTTATTTTCAATATATAAAGGTAAAATATAAAAAAATAAAATAAATGAAATTAAGATATTTTTTTTGTATTTTTCTTTTCTTATGATTTGGAAAATCATTGATATTCAGATAAATGAACGGAAAAAAGTTTTGATAGAACTCTGTAATTCTCTCCTTAAACGATTAGACAAGTCAAACATTTCTATTGAATAATTTGGTAACAGGAAATTGACTGTCATCGACAGTTTCCTGGTAAGAAACCACACCAATCAAGTGAAATAGAAATGAATTTCTCCAATCAGATAATTAACATTTAAACGGGCAACCTATCAGAAATACGTATTCTGACATTATCTAGTAAAAAAATCATAACTTTCAAAATATTTAATAAAAACGTTTAAATATATATAAATATATATATATATATTTGATAAACTGATATTACTGATACGTTAAATATATAAGAATTGAAAAAAATGGTTAATGTGATTGAAATTTTAAGGAATTAATAATTTTTCAGTGAAAAGGGTATTTAATATCAAAGTAGTATTTAGTATCAAAAAAAAAAAAAAAAAAAAAAATATTTTTAAAACTTGAATTAAATTGACTAAATTAAATTATCGTTGTTTTTATTTTTAGTTTAATTACTCATTTATTAATTAATACAATATTTTAAGTGAAATATTTTCCGACAATGAATATAAAATTAATACTTTGTCAACTACCACTTCCGGTTTCCGGATATACTCCAAAAGTTGATGAATTTATGCTACTAATGCATTAAGTAAATATAGCAAATTTTATCAAAATCAAGCCATACACGTCTATACGGACACTCAATGGACAGACGGACGGACGGACAGACAGATATCATGTTAAAAATACTTTTTTCTGTTAACAAATTGCATGATTCGTGGAGATATGTACAAAATCTCCACATGTGAAATTTGGGTTGAAAACAATACCTTCCCTTCCCTTCGTCGGTCGGTATAAATGTATTGTAATATATCTTTAATAGAATAATATATTATTATATTGTGTTTTTATTTCAAATATCTTCCATCTTTAACTTTAATGTTTATATTGTTATATTAATAATTATAAATTTTATATTTTAAAAATATTATTCATTATTCATTAATTATGCTCCTGTCATTACTTTCTCTAAATAAATGGTAAATGATTGGAATTATATATATAGACCACTGAGAGCCTAATATTTTCATTAATTTTCGCAACGTGATCCTTTAAAACGTGAATTCGTCATTCATTCTTTTCTTTGAAAATATATCCATATTTCTTATTTATGGTCTGGTTAAAAAGATTAACGACTTATCATATTATAATATGATAAGTATATATGTATAAATTCGAATTTGTCTCAATAAATAAATATACTACATAATATAAATACGAATATACTACAAACAGAGATCAATGGCCATAAGCTTCCTTCTTTCCTTTATCCTCTCCTTTTTAGAAGGAAGATATTTATAATATAATAAAAAATGAAAATATATATTTCTACCACTTTTGCTTCCCCTCCATCTCAAATAATATTTTTAACATTAATCTTTTCAGTCGTTATTTATTGAAAAATAGTATAGAATTTTTTTGTCTATTATATGGTTAATTTAATATAATTTTAATAAATTTTAAGTATGTCATCTTATTTAATGTTGGATGGAATAATAATAATTATTTATTTTAAATAATAAAAGAAATTATTTACTTGTGGTAAGTATCTTTTTACTATCGCTCCAGAGATGATAGTATTGCGATCACGAAAATTTTCGATGTTAAGATTTTGATGTTTTTATACGTTTTGAAGGTTCCTGAATCATTTTCACTAAGGTTAAGGAAAATGTCTATGTGTGAATGTATGTAGACAAGATTACGCAAAAACGGTTTGATTTAGAATCATGAAATTTGGGCATTATTCAAAATTCGTATTTTTCTATCAACTTTTGAGAAATATTCCTCAACAGAAAGAGGGTCATTACCTAACACATTTTGATTTTTTTTCCTCTAAACAGACCGTAAAAATGAAGATATATGTTTGATAGTTTTTAACATCATTAAAAATGGTATAAAACTGATATATATAGAATTTCAGCTTGATTGAATTGCTGAAAGTACCAGAATTAATTTTTTAACACTGCAAATCTCACGCGCCAACACGTGACGTGGTGCCATCAACCAAGAGCCAAACATGCGCTGGTTTAATAAATATTATTTATTATTTATTAATTTTAATTTATAATATTTATAATTAATTAAACTTAATTTAAATATAATATAATATATAATTCAATTTTGCGAGATAGTCGAGTGAAGACACTCCAGCTTATTTTTTTAATTTCATTTAATTTGAAAAGATTAAATTTTGAAATTTTTATCTATGTAGGTAATTTTACAAATATGTTATATGGGAAATACTATAATATTGATGAGATGAGATCAACGAACAAAACAATAATAAATACAATTATTAATTATTATTAATATTTTTATTCAGTGTGTATAAATACCATTGATAGTTGCTATAATTAATAAATGTGTGAAGTAATTATTTGTATTTATTATTGTTTTATATACCATAAGAGAAATAAATGCTTGTTCGTTCGTTGATTATTATTATTATTATTATGACTTATTATTCTTTCATTTATTTATTGATTTTAATGTGAAGTGTCGAATGTGCAAGACAGAAGATGCGATTTGAACTCACGTGGAGAGTATCTTGTTGGATAAGTTGTTGTGCAGCATTGTATGCTTTATTCTTGAGGCACTCTTCAAGATTGGTACCGGAACATTCACTCTCGAGTTGCTCCAGGGGACCCGCAATGACCAACGAAAGCACAAAGGAACACCACAACACAAGCTTTGCCACCATTGTTTTGTCGTACAAGACAAATCACGAATGCGGGGTCGAGGGGGTCCTGTCCGTGCATTTATAACCAATGGCTTGTGTCTTATTATTATGCTTCCATCGAATCGAACCTAACCTATTGAAATACATCCGATTTAGGTGGAAACGTGCCAAGTCCAATCTGGGCACTCTTGTACGGACCTTTTAATTTTTTTTTTTTTTGGAGCATTAGGCCGTTATAGAAATTGAAATTGAATGACACTGTCAAAGGGTGAGCATTCCATCGAAGAAATCAAATACACTACAGTGAAAGGACTGTAAAGATTCTGTAAATTCTTCTTCATTTGTTATTTCCGCAGTTCGCAAAAATATTAAATTTATAAAAATTGATAATTTTATATAATCATCTAACATATAATTAAAAAAAATTTCATTTTTATTATTATCAAATAAACATATTTAAATTTTCTGAGTATTTTAGTAATTAAGAAAAAAAAACTGACTTTGTACGTTCTACGCAAAGACACCGCCTATCAAGTCGGTTATATCAATGAAGTGTCCTATGATCAGTAGAACGGGTCCTCTCCACCTTTTCCTTGATTTTCTTGATCGGAGGCGCTATCAAGTAGCTTTTCCCCAACGTTGTTCCCAGAGGCTGGGTTGACTCCGTCGCATAGACCCCAGCTAGGAAAATACCCAATGGCGTCTTAGTAATTAAGAAAAATATATATATTTTTTTTTATAAAAAGAAATAATAATTAATATTATAATACATAAAAACACTTTTAACATAATTTAAATAATAAAACATAATTTTTATATTTCTCATCAATGAAAAATAAATGAAAATTATTTAAGTATTATAAAACTACCAAATACTAATATAAATTATTAATCACAAAATTGAGATTGAAATTAACAATTGTTGTTTTTATTTAACCTTTTAAAAATATATGGCATATTATATACAAAATGATTATTTTTATGTAGCAATACCATTTCTAAAATAACTTTAATCAGTAGAGCAGTAGATGCCTAAAATTGGAATAAAAGTTAAAAGATATTTACTAAATTGAAACTCAGGAATATTAACGGGTTTTCGATATTTTGTAAAGTAACCCTTTGCAGGACATTAAATAGTAGGGCAAGTAGTTCTCTTAGATATATGCCATCTTGAAGAGAAACACAAGCGAAATAATTTCAAAATTTTTGCAGATTATTTGAAATTAATATGAAGACTTAATTATTCGCATATTCTTCCTTCATTGTGTATGCGATGAGTGAATGTATTATGACGTACGTTTTTTTTAAATTAACATTGAAAAATAGAGCCCTCCAAACAATTTAGTTAGAAGAGGAAAGGAATTATAGCCATTTTAGTTTTTTAGTTTAAAAAAGAATATATTTATTAGCCAATTTGTGATACATATTTTTATTTTATCCCATAAAAAATTATAGCTGGAGTGTCTCCACTCGACTATCTCGCAATTTGAATTGGTTTAAATAACATAATATTATTATATTATATTTAAATTAATTAATTATAAATTATAAAATTAATAAATAATATTTATTAAATCAGCGCATGTTGGGCTCTTTGTTGATGACACCACGTCACGTGTTGGCGCGTGTTAAAAAATTAATTCCGGTTCTTTCAGCGATTCAATCAAGCTGAAATTCTATATATAGCAGTTTTATACAAATTTTATACATGTGAAAAATTATCAAACATCTATCTTTATTTTTACGGTCACTTGAGAGGAAAAAAAATCAAAACGTTGTAGGTAATGACCCTTTTCCGGTTGAGCTACATTTCTCAAAAGTTGATAGAAAACTACGAATTTTGATTAATGCCGGTATACCAAATTTCATGATTCTAACTCAAACCGTTTTTGCCTAATCTTGTCTACACACACACACACACACACACACAGAGAGAGAGAGAGAGACATTTTTCAACCTTAGTGAAAATGATTCAAGAACCTTCAAAACGTATAAAAAGATCAAAATCTCAACATCGAAAATTTTCGTCATCGCATTACTATCTCTGACGAGATAGTAAAAAGTGTTTACATTCAATTGGTGATTAATGGTCGTATTTAGTATACATTTACATTTTTATTTTTACAGCGAATTTCATTATTTACATTCACATTCTACATAATATTGAAATAATTTTTTTTATTATTATTATTTGATTTATTAACTAGGAAAAGCCTATATATATATATATATATATAAAGAAAAACCTAGTCTATATATTGGTGGGGAATGGCGGATGGGGTGGGGGTGGGGGTGGGGGGAAAGAAATATTTATAGGGAAAATGGAATGATATTTGTGATACAAAAAAATTTTTTTTTTTATTTTAATTTTTTACATTTTTATATATATATTTTCTATTTATAATATACCCAATAATAATAATAATTATTATTATTGGTATGGTGACATTCAATCCGTTAACCACCAGCATTTGCTGGACATTTGGATCCTATCGGTTTTATTCTGTCTTTATTTGGAACAGCATTGGTATATTTTATGTAACATATTCATAGTTAAATTTTTCTTTAAAGAACGTTCATAATTTATTGAGTTTGGATTTTTTTACGGTTGATATGATAGATTAATGAAGTCCCATTATCATCCTGGATGTAACTCTTTCTGTTAAGGTATATAAATGCTTCTGTAGGTATATATGAAACCTGTTTCTAGAGTTATTATAAAATATTGTTTCATTCTGAAAGATTCCTAATTTGAATTATAGTCATTATCATAGACTTGTATAAAATAAAAACAAAATTACCCCCAAATTAAATATTAAAACATTTTCACTTTATGAGTTTTTATTTTTGTTTTACATGTAATTTCCCATAAGCAATATCCCCGTCACTTTAAAGGATATTGCCGAATAATTGACTTTGTTATTTTTGTAAATTTTAGTAGTTCTTATTTTAAGAATAAGGCCGTAATTTTTAATAGTAATACCTGATAGTCCTATTAATACTAATACCATAATCACACCTTATTCATTAACAAAAATAATCATGTCATAATAGGTATTAGCGTTTGAAATTTAGAAAAAAACCCGAATTGTGCATCATACCATTCGGCTTTACTTTATATACGAGTATATTATAAGAAAAAAAAAATTTTGAAAAAAAAAACTATTAAGTAAGTATAAATTGTTATTTCAATTTCCTTTATTCTTTACACCCAACCCAATCAATCTATTTTTTAGTCATAGATTTTATTAGATCCCAATCTATAACAATAATAAATAAATAAATAAATAATTATTTATTTTTAGATCTTCCTTTGAAATTGAATATCCCTTTAATATTGTATAATTATTTAAGGGTGATTATTTGTAAAATAAACAGTCATTATTTTAATCCAATTGAGCAGAAACTTGAAAAAAAAAAAAAATAAATATTTTTCTTTATTCTCAACAAATTCAACATTGAATAAAAATGTTCACGAATATGATACTAATTACATGACATTTTTATTTTTATATGCATCAAAATTTTTATCAATTTTTACACTAGAATCATCCATTTTGTTAACAGAAAAAAGTATTTTTAGCATTATGTCTGTCCGTCTGTCCGAATAGACGTGTACAGCATGAACGGCTTAACGGATTTTGATAAAATTTGCTATATTATTTACTTAATGCATCAATACCATGAATTCATCAACTTTTGGTGTATGCATATCCGGAAACCAGAAGTGGTAGTTAATTTATGATGTCCAACTACAGAAACAATTTCAAATAATTTTAATATATCTATTAATGTAATAAAAAACAGATATAAATATAACATAAATATTTTTAATTTTATTTTATTTATAATATATATGTAAGACCAGGCTGTGACGTCATGAATGGCTGGATGACGTCATATAATTTTAAATTAAGAAAAAAACTAATAAAAATGATTTTTCTCGAGAATAAAACCAATACAAAGTGCATGATTCGTGGTGATATGTAAAAAATCTCCTTATGTGAAATTTGGTGCGAAAATAACCCTTACCTTCCTATCGTCGATCGCTAATACTACCACTTCGGGTTTCCGGATTTGCACCAAAAGTTGATCTATTCATCCCACTGATGCATTAAGTAAATATAACAAATTTCATCAAAATCCGTTGAGCCGTTTAGGCTGTACACATCTATATGGACGGACAGACGGACGGATAGACATGATGCTAAAAATACTTTTTTCTGTTAAAAAAATGCATGATTCGTGGAGATATGTAAAAATCTCCACATGTGAAATTTGGTGTGAAAACAATACCTCCCTTACTATCGTCGGTCGGTAAAAATTGTATAAAACTACTAAATATAGAATTTCAGCTTGATTGAATCGTTGAAAGTACCAGAATTAATTTTTTAAAACTGCAAATCTCACGCGCCAACACGTGACGTGGTGTCATCAACAAATATTAATGTTATATTATTTTATTATTAAAATTTTATAATTGAATTTCATTATTCATATAGAAATTTGTTAAAAAAATTCAAATTTTATCAAATTATATAATTATATATGGTATAATTTATTAAAATTAATTGAGTTTGAGAGAATAATTAAAATGAAAAAAGGTTTATACTCACACTTAACAGTTTATTTTTTTTTTTTTGATTCTCCTTTGGCTTTTAAAATAAGTATACATACATTATGAAAGCAAATGTGGGGAAAAAAAAACCTGGAGAACGGGGATGGATTTCTAAATCCATTATTCAAGATTGAATTTCCATTAAAATGATATAATTTAAATTTTATCCAGCCACTCTCTTTCTCTCTTTTGCACTGTTAACCCTATTCATTGATGAAATAAAATATGTCAAACAGATCCAAAAATAAATGGAAAGCGAAAAGGTCAGCTGGACATAACTGCGTTCATTTGATTGAAAAGTGCCTCTAACAAAGCTCAGAGGCAAAAAAACATTAAAGTTGTTTTAAGAACTCAAATTGTAAGATACGTATTCAATAGAAAGATAGATGATCCTTCACATAAAATAGAATAATATAGGTATATCACAAATGATAAAAATTAATAAAATCTTTAAAAGTAATTACTTTTAAATTGATTAACCAAGTAAACCAAATAAAATATTAATATTAAATCATCAATACAATCCTTTTATAAATTAACAAACTATAAATTAATAATTATTTATTAAGTATATAATTAAAACAATTCATAGAATATTAATTTTTAAAATTTTTAATAAAATATTAATTGGTATAAAAATATAAGCTGGAGTGTCTCCACTCGACTATCTCGCAAATTTGAATTGAATTAATTAGCATATACTTACAATATTTAAATTAAATTTAATTAATTATAAAATATAAATTCAAAAAAATAAATAATAATTATTAAATAAGCGCATGTTTGGCTCTTTATTGATGTCACTACGTCACGTGTTGGCGCGTGAGATTTCCACTGATAAAAATTAATTCTGGTATTTTCAGCAATTCAATCAAGCTAAAATTCTATATATAGCAGTTTTATACAATTTTTAATCATGTGAAAAACTATCAAACATAATATCTTTAATTTTATGGTCACTTTGTAGGTAATGACCCACTCCCGCGGTTGAGCTACATTTCTCATAAAGTTCATACAAAACTACGAATTTTGAATAATTCTCGTATACCAAATGTCATGATTCTAGCTCAAACCGTTTTTGCGTAATCTTGTCTCCCTACATACACACATACACACACACAAACATTTTTCTCAACCTTAGTGAAAATGATTCAGGAACCTTCAAAACGTATTGTCTACACACACACACACACACACGTGCTGTCATATGATGATTATAAGTTAGTTTAGTTTTACTTTTCAATAGCAAAAAAAAAAACAAAAAAAAACAAAAAAATATTAGAAAAATAATTTATCAATTTGTGTTATGGAACATATATAACATCTGTAATTATCTGTGATGCATGTCATCGAGAGATTTTATCTTGAGTTAAGTTTTCCTTTGATATAGGCAACCATTCTAGCTTACTAACACACATTTTAAGTAATAAGTTGGCCTGAGCCCTTTATGAATGGCGCAATCTTTTCAGGGCATAAAAACATAAAACTGTCAATCTTTTAAAATTAAATTGATATTAAAATTTTTTTTTTTTTTAATTTTGATTCACATATTAATTAAATTAATTCCAATGTTTTATTCATTAAAAATCAACCAGGCTGAAATTTCGATCGAAAATCCAATCTTAATTTGCTCTGCTAAAGATTGGGTCATTCCTCAGGGACTCGGGTCAACTTTGTAAAAGGGTTACTAAAATAGCTTGGTTGCCTATATCAAAGGTAAACATACCTCAAGATAAAATCTCTCGATGAAATATAAATAATTAAAATTAAAAAAGAAAAAAAGTAAATATGTTAATGATAGTTTCTTGAATTTCGTATAATAAAATATAAAATTTATTTTAGTTGAATAATAATGCTTATTTGGGAAGTTTGTTTTCATGGTAAAGAATATATATATCCACTAGTTTAATAATGACAAAATTAAATTTTATTATAAACATAAATATGAGAAAATAAGAACGTTTGTAGATATTAAATTATTAAAGCTTTGGTGGTTGTTTTTATTTATAATGGAATTATGTAAATTAAACCACCTATTGATATTTGTAATTGTAAATTTATCCAAAAAATACAAACATATACACAACGTTTCGATTGCTACTTCTGCAAGACTTGTCACTGGACACTCGAACAGTGCAGTCGCTTGATAGCGATTGCAGAAGTAAAAATCGAAAAGTTGTGTATATGTTTGTATTTTTTGAATAAATTTACAATTACAAATATCAATAGGTGGTTTAATTTACAAAATTCCATTATAAATAAGATATTGTTCAAGGGAATTTGGAGAAAATCGACAAATGAACAATTTTGTAGTTTAGATTTAATCATATATAAAATTATTAAGTATTGTAATTAATGATTTTTAATTTATTTCTGACTAAATTAGCTGGAGTGTCTCCACTCGACTATCTCGCAATTTGAATTGGATTAAATAAAATAATATATTATATTTAAATTCTATTTAATTAATTATAAATTATAAATTAAAATTAATAAATAATATCTATTAAACCTGTCCAAGTTTGACTCTTTGTTGATGGTACCACGTCACGTGTTGGCGCGTGAAATTTGCAGTGTTAAAAAATTAATTCTGGTACTTTCAGCGATTCAATCAAGCTGAAATTCTATATATAGCAGTTTTATACAATTTTTAATGATGTTAAAAACTATCAAACATCTATCTTTATTTTTACGGTCACTTTAGAGGAAAAAACAATCAAAACGTTGTAGGTAATGACCCACTTCCGATTGAGCTACATTTCTCAAAAGTTGATAGAAAACTACGAATTTTGAATAATGCCCGTATACCAAATTTCATGATTCTAGCTCAAACCCTTTTTGCGTAAACTTGTCTACATACATACACACATACACACACACAAACATTTTTCTCAACCTTAGTGAAAATGATTCAGGAACCTTCAAAACGTATTAAAACATCAAAATCTCAACATAGAAAATTTTCGTGATATTAAAAAGAATCTGATTTGTTGTACATATAATATTCTGATACTTTTAATTTGTGAGATTATTAATATAATAACTATTTAACAATTTTATATATCTGAAACTTTAGTCCTTCATTTTTATAGCAAAATTAAAAAAAAAAAATATTTTTACAAATCATAATCTTAAGAATAACAGAAATTGAAATGGAATCTTTGCCTTATATCTAATAATTTCCATTTTGTTTTGTTTTTTTGTTTTTTTTTAAATTATACATGCATGGATTGATTTACTTATAGATATACTATAATAGAAAACTTTTCACTTTGCTAACAACTTTACAATGTGAACTGAAGAAAATTATGTAAATTCAATTTGTCAGTACCTCTTTAAATTTATTCTGATCCATTTTTAAAATCCTAAAACTGACTTACTGACTTACTCTCAAAAATTCAAAGTTCGTTGTTGAATTGCATTTTTTTTTTTTTTTTTTTTTATTTTTAAAAATTCACAACTCAAAACGTAAGTAAAATAAGTGAAGTGAAGTAAAACTCTTTTTCTCTCTCTCTCTCTCTCTAACCCCCATCTCTTTCTCTATTTCTCTCAATGTGTTTCGTATAATATATATATATATTGTGTGTGTGTGTGTGTGTGTGTGTGTGTGTGTTGCCATTTGATTCACGTGTGACTATTTATTTAAAATCCCGAGTGTCGACGAACACTTTTGTTTTTGTTACGCTGTCTTGGAAATTGACATTTCCCATTGATTGAATCAATAATCGCTGATTTGAATAATAGAGTTTGGATAAAAGGTTAATCATGTTTCAATCAGTACGGCATCGTCAGCACTATTATAATATAATAATGTAATATAATCTTTAGTATATTAGAGAGGCTTAATGAAGATAATATTCAGCTGAATGGGAGGGAGCTAAAACATGAGGATCATGCTACTGTTTGGGATCTTCTTGTTTAAATTTATTGAAAATTAATTTATTAATCATTTAATCAAGCATCGAACAAGGAACAACATCGTTATTAACATCTCCAATATATTCAAATAATTACTTATTCATATAATTTACTTAAATATGTATTGAAGGTAACCCATCTTTCATATTTATCATCCATTCATCATTAATCTTTTTTTTTTTTTTTAATTATCTTTTGACTAATCGGATAATAGTTATTATCCTTTTTTTATTCTTTTTACTATCTCGCCAGACGTGACGTGGTGTCATCAACCAAGAGCCAAATATGCGCTGGTTTAATAAATATTATTTATTAATTTGAATTTATAATTTATAATTAATTAAATTGAATTTAAATATAATATAATAGGTGTTAATTAATCCAATTCAAATTTGCGAGATAGTCGAGTGGAGACACTCCAGCTTTTTTTAGTCATTAAATTGTTTTTAATCAATCATTTTCTTATTATATAATAATAATTTTAAAATAAATAAATCGAATATTTTATTTTATAAATATTAATCAAATTATATTTTTTTTTAATTCTCGATAGTCGTGAAGTGCAAAAAATATATAAATAATTATTTAAATTTGTTAATTATTAATTATTTATTGATGTCTTTATGTTCCACTTGAAGAGTTGTGTCATGGTGAATGGATTCGGTCGAAATTCACTCTCATATCTCTGGAAATCAATTTTGAAATCTAATAAAAATCCCATCTTTAAACTAAAAATCATATTTAGGTATTCATCATGTCTATAATAATTATCTAAATTGAAACCTTTTAAATAGAATGACTTAAAATTAGTAAAGTTTACCAAGAAATGATTTTCTAATTTATGTGCGTATTAACTATTTCTCTCGATTCAAATTAATTGCAAAATTTGATTTAAAATACCCGGAATTTGATTTTTTTTTTAAATATTTTCAATAAATATTATTTTATATAAGTATTTCTTCATTATTAATGAGAGGTGAAAACAAGAAATTAAAAAAAAAACAACATGCAGAAAAAGAGGTTTAGGTTTAAAAGTTATTTTATTCAAAAATGTAGAAATTATTGGTACTTATAAATTATCTCTGTCATCTAAAAAAAAAAAAAAAAAAAAAAAAAAAACAAGAAAAGAGGATTCCAATTATTTTTCCTTTTATTCCTTTTTTCACAAGGAAATTGTCTCTTTTCACACTTTGAGTCTATTCCACCGACACACACGTTACCTATTGAATTTTTCTTTACTCTTTTATACTCATTTAATGTAATAAATCAGTCCATTTAAATCTCAACAGATTTCTACACAGAATTGAATTATTCTTCTTTCTATTTACTATTAAATTCGTTTCGTGAAAAAGGCATAATATGTACTACTAGAAGATTAGTTAGTAGTAATTAGGACATATGCTTACCCATTTATTCTATATTATACTAATTTTTATCAATGGAATATTTAAATAAAATTTTTACAAAAAATAAAAGTAAAAAAACTATTTGAAACAGAAGAATGTGTCTTCCTAAAAGTGAAGTTGAGTGACATAGCTGAGAACTTAAAGATATCAAATGAAACGGGTTGGTCATATCGTGCATGAATATTTGGATATGCGAAAGCTCTGTTCAAAGTGGTGGCCGCGCGAGCTGACAATCGACCAAAAACAACAACGAATCGATGATTCTAAGGAGGGTTTGGAGCTATTCAAACGTAAAAAATCCGAATTTTTGCGTCGATATGCGACTATCAATGAAACATGACCCCATTATTTCAATCGACAGTCAGCCGAGCGGACTGTACTAGCCTATTTTGAGGTTAAAGACAAATCATATAATAATATAAATGATATCAAAAAATTATATGACCACTATAATCGAAGGGAACTATATTGAATAATAAAAACAAATTATACAAAACAAAAAAAATTCTATGCTAGCCTACGAACTTTTCAGCTCACCTGTTATATGGAAAATTCATCGGGGTTAATTTTTTTAAGTATTAATTCTATTAAATCATTTATTTCTCTATCATTCTATCAACATAAACGAAATGTGTTTCAAAATAACAGGAATTTTCGAAATTTGAAACGAAAATTTAATTTATTTGCCTAAATCACCCAACCCAACGTTTACATAAATAAACAAATAAATAAATACTAATTTAGACAAAATTAAAAACTTGAAATTTAAAAAAAAAAAACATACATAATTGATAAATAAAAAATAAAATAATAAATTTGAAATATGAAAATATTTTAGAAACAATAACTAGATAATTAAATTTCAAGGTTAATTTATAATTTACATATCGTACATACGTATAAAGTGTAAATTTATTGTATTTTAATTTTTAATTTTCACTTATACTTTGTAGAGATGTATAGAATTATATTATAATAGGTTTATATTGAAAAAAAGGGGGGGGCGAGGGGAAAAACAAAGAATAACAAGATTTGTATACCATATAATAAAACAAATGTAAATTAAATTTAATTTTGATTAAATATTAATTATATGTATATATATTCTTTATAAAGAGAGAGAGAGAGAGAAGGGAAAGAGATCCATTTCAATTTTAATCAAAATCTCATTAAAATCAACGTTAATGTAATTTTAAAATTGAATATCCAATTGAAATTAAAATAAATTAGAAAGAATGAGAGGATAGGATGAATGTATTTGGTATATTTGGTATACACTATGTTATGTTTCAGGATATTGAGCTTTTTTGTATTTTAGCCCTGAATTTTAGCCTTGAATAAAATATAAGCCCTTCTGGCTAGGCTAATAATACAATTCCAAATAGAGAAGACAAATCAGATCACTTTCTTGCAATTTCCCTTGAGAGTTTCACTACATGCAAAATCGTGGAGGCCGTTTAAAAATTCAAATTACTCGTACATACCAATCAAATACGCAAACTACGTTCATTCAATTATTTTACGTACAATAAAATATTTATTAAAAAATATTTTGACTACACAATTCAATTTAATTATGTGTATACATATACATATATAATTTGAAATTTGAAACAAGATAGAAAATATATAATCTATTTTTGATTGCTTTGTTAATTTATTTATTTTTTTTTTTTGGAGTATATATGTTATATGTAGGTATATCCAATAAAAAAATCAACGAAATATTTAATACGAGTATTAAAATCATAACTAATATATATTCGTATTATACAAGTATATTATGAGATCATAATCTAAAATTTGCAATCGGTTTAAAATTTTGCAATAGCCATCATCGTTATTGATGGCATCATACATTATAAAACAAACAATTAATGCCAATTTATAATTAATTCAATTTACTAATAATATAATTAATTTTTAAATATTAAATATAAAATTAACAAAATAATTTTGAAAATATTGAGTGAAAAATTAAAAATTATTATAAAAATTGCAATTGATTTTTACTATCTTGAGCGAGAATCATGAAATTTGGTACATGGGAATTATTCAAAATTCGTAGTTTTCTATCCACTTTTGAGAAATGTAGCTCAACCGGAAGAGGGTCATTACTTACAACGTTTTGATTTTTTTTTCTTCTAAAGTGACCGTAAAAATCAAGATATAGGTTTGATAATTTTTCACATGATTAACAATTGTATAAAACTGCTATATATAGAATTTCAGCTTGATTGAATCGCTGAAAGTACGAGAATTAATTTTTTAACACTTCAAATCTCACGCGCCAGCACGTGACGTGGTGCCATCAACAAAGAGCCAACCAAACATGCGCTGGTTTAATAAATATTATCTATTAATTTTAATTTATAATTTATAATTAATTAAATTTAATTTAAATATAATATATTATATTTTATTGAATCCAATTAAAATTTGCGAGACACTCCAGATTTTTTTAATTAAAAAAATGATGTTCAATTAATTGAGAACTTTAAGAAAAATAGACACAATGTGTTTTTATTTTTCTATCAATGAAATCACGTACCCTTACTGTAATTATTTTGAATTTTCAATATAAATAGGTACTTAACTAACTACATATTATAACAAGATAATTAAATACAATTTTTATGACGATCAGATGATAATTTAATTAATATTGATACCTACTTGAAATTGTAACTCATCTTAAGGGAAACTTAAGTGAAAAGTAATAAATAAATATCTATTTTCAAGCTTATATACGATATACTAATTATCTTGAAATTTAAAATTTTCTTTAAATTTAGAGTTTAGGAATTGTCTTTGTTGTCTTGTTTTCTGTTTTTAATATTTCTATGAATATTCGAGCAGAACGTCAACAATTTCTCGAAGGTGTTTGTGTAATTATCGAATAATTAATTATTCTACATCAATAATAATAATAAAAAAATATTGCTTAGTAGTTAATCAAAGTTCATTTAAATTCGAAAAATACTTAATAGAAAATAATAAAAATTATAGTTTATAAATACAAATTGGATGGTATCTCGCTCGTTGGTACTTCGAATATAATATAATAATAATAAAGAGTGGCCACACTTGGTGATACTTCGAGCCAGCCATATTGAAAAATCGAAAATGTTCTAAGAACCAAATTGGAAAAAATTTTACTTTGGGCAGGGGGAGGGAGGGGGTTCGTAGTCAAAGAAGCAAAAGCAAAAATTACGAATTATTACTGAATTAAAACTGCATTATCAACAGAAGCTGTTTATATCGACTCCACGAGTGAAAGATACTTTCAAAGCAATTATAGCTAACAACTTCTCTTTCGTTCGTTTCTGCATTTTCAAAAACGAGGCGAATAAGAATTGCTAATTGTGATTGATCAGTAATATCAATCGATTCATGCTACACAATTTTTTACGTCATTATTTAATTGTGATGACAAATCCATGTTTATTTCTTCGTGTATCATGTGAGCTGGGAATGACGTTAACTATGCTTCAAAAGTTTGGAATTATTTGTGTCCAGTAGTTGAACTGCGTCCAATAAATTGTTTTTTAATAAAGTTTCCATCGGTATTAGGCCTTTTTTCTCGTGCGATATTCCACGACTTTGAAAACTAAATTCGACAACATTTTTGTATATCTTCAATAAATTTTGTCAAAAACTTTCTTTGATTTGTTATTGATAATTGTAATGATATTATTATCTTTTTAGTCCGTAATTAAGATTTTTCTGGAAATTGTTTTGGAAAAATCAGGATGCAGTTTTTCGTAATGACAATTCAAGTTTCCAATATTAAAATTGTTGATCGTTGCATTACAAATGAGACAAAGGGCTTTGTCATTTTTCGGAATTAACATAATTATAATCTTCTTCCCATTCTTCTTTATGTTAAGTTCTGATGTCTTGCGTTTATTTGTTGAATCAGAAGTCATTGCTAATATAAAATATACTAAAATATATAAATAAAAAAAACATGTGACGTTTTAAATTATTTAAAATACCTTGAATAATATCAAAATATAGAAATAAAATAACAGAACGTTACGTGAATCAAACTGAACTATAATAGTAGTACTGCCAGTAGTGCACACACTGCAAACTACCATCGGTTTCCCTCAAAAATTATATTTGGAAGCGAAGTGGCGTGGCGTGATCAGTGGAAGGCAAGGTTATCGTTAAAACAGTTAAAACCGTTAAAATATAAATAAATAATAAAAAGCAACATTTTTCTATTTAAAATAAAATTAATAATTATTTTTATTATTTATTTATTTATTTTATTAAATTTTATTTAAAAAGATTTTACATGCTCATATCAATAACTTGGTTTTATTAAATATAATAAATATAAAAAAAATCGATTCTTGACCGAATAATCAGTAAAAATTAAATTAAAAAAATAAATAAATAAATGAATTCATTTCATTTGACATGTGAATAAGATGTAATGATGATGTAATGATGAAAAAAAATATAGTAATAAAATAACTCACATGTGAAGGGAGGGAATTTAAATAGATTCTCTTGATTCAGTTGAATAGAAAAAAATCGCCATTGAGGATGTGGATATTTGATCCCAGGACTGATTGATCGAGAAAATAGAACAGGAATTTCAATAATAAAATGGATGTGAGAGCACAAGGTCCACTTTCCTTCAGCCACCCTTAACATAAAATTCCATTACGGTTTTTTTTTTTCGTTCTGTTGTCCAACATTTGGGCAACCAGATCCCTAAAATCGAGAGCTGTCAAAGCTTTGCGTTTCCCTGAGCCACTTGGATCTACGTCTTGAAGATCAATCGCCTTCGTTTCTTACTTCCCACCCCCTCACCAACAAATACTCAACCGCCATCATCATACCAATCCAATAAACCATTTCCAATTAAATTTGTTTATCAACAACAACATTTTGAAATTAATTATTAAAAAACAACAACAACAACAACAGAAATACGAGACTAAACGAATAAATGCCCCTATTTTAAATAACATAAATGAAAATAATATTTTAATTTTCATATAACATTTACTTATATCGATTTTTAAATATATTTTGAATAGAAAATTTCAAATGATGAACGTGAAACGTAAAGTGGAATAAAACAAACTAATGAAAATGAGTTCAAATTTTATTTAAATTGAATTATTAGAATAAAATATTGGTAGTTGAATGGAATGATTAAATGTTGTCATATGAATGAGTTATGATTATAAAAAAAAACTATAGTCTTGAAATATATAATATATATTTATACATTAAATTGTTTAAAAATTTATTTTTTCTTAAAAAAAAAAAAACAAACAAATTATTCTGGTAGTATAAATTCAAAAATGTTTTCTTAATATTATACTAAATTTGATGTAGATTGTGGATTTACAAAAACAAAAAAAAAATGTTGTTAAAGTTGTTTGAATCAATATCGTCAATAACGTCATCAAAATCAACTTTGAATTCATTTATTTTTTTTTTTTTTTATACTTTATTTTTTTTGAATTTCAATTGAATTTATGATATGATAAAAATATTTCTTTTATTAATAATATAAATTTTGCTTTATAAACTGTTAATGCAATTAAATAGAAATATTAATCAATGATGAAGTGTAAAAAGATAAATAATAATAATAATAATAATAATAACGAGAGGAGCATTGAGAAAACATCTTGAGAAATTCTCTCTTGCAATTTATATAAAGTTGAACATTTTGTGATTTAGAAGTAACTTCGTTTATGGTTAATTCTATTTACCAAGAATAATTACACAAGTCTCATTACAAACTCGCATTAGGTATATTATAATATTTTCTTACAACTTACATAATATACTCATATAATAATAAATACATTATGTTGAAATATTTATTTTCTAGAATAATAATTTAATAGACCTAGAACATAGATTTATATTTTTCGAAAATAATTTCTCATTTTATATTATTATTTTTTTTTTTTTGTTTTGCTTTTTTATAAGTATAATTTTTTATAGTATATTTTATAAGTTTAATTTTATAAGTATAATTTTTTTACTTTTTCAAATATCTTTCTGTAGTAAATATTTATTCAATGATAAAATATATTTATTATTATTAATATTATTAATGAAAAACAAATAATAATAGCTACAAATGACTTTTGACATTCCTCGAATATATACCTACCATATAATTATAAAGAATATCAATTTTTACTTTTAATTTGCAATTGGTCGATATGTTTTTAATCGTAACTATCTATCTCTGTGGCTCTACGGAACTCGAAAGTTCTTGGCCGCAGCAACCACACCCCTCCAAGTATCCCTATCCTGAGCCTCAACCTTCCAGTCCCTATCCTATGCCAACTGTGAAAATATAAAAAAAACAAAACATCTATTATAATCAGCCTAGAGATTTATTTATTTGCTTTATATATATATATATATATATATATATATAAAGTATATGGTTAATTTAAAATTTAAAATTAATAATTCTTAATTATATACTATTTGTTTCTATCAAAAATATTGGATATAAACCAGTGTTTGTTTCTTTTTTTATCTTTCATTAATCGCAGTCCACGTTTTAATCATATTTTTCATCCCCCCCCCCCCAACACACACACACACACACACACACTCTCTCTCTCTCATTTTTAAATTAATTTCAACTAATTGCCTAAACAAGAGTTTTTCTATGTGTATGTGTGCTTTTATATCAATCTCTGTTAATCATTATTTCCTAGTCTTGATATACGGGGGTGGGGTGAAAAGTTTCCGGCCTGATCAAGAAAAACGATGTTTTTAAATTTTTTTTTGCTTTATTTTTTTTAAATATTTTGCTATATGCCTACTTAAGTTATATCTATAAATATGCTAAAAAAAAATAAGAAAAATTAATATATCTAAATCTAAAAGAATTTTTTAAAAAATCTATTTCAATTTTAATCTTCTCTTTTCTTTTTGATTTTTAATATTCTATTTTAAATCTATGATTAGATATTTTATCAGTTCATCAATAAAATTTTATACCATTTTATACTATTGTAAAAAATAGGAATGTGTAAAATGCCATCCGACAGAATACTTATTATATTATATTATATATGTATTTCGATAAAAACTCTTATTCAATATTCAATAAATTGGAAGAATAAAAAAAAAACAATGAATATGGAAAAAGAAGAGTTTTTTGTGTTTTTTTTTTCTTTCTTTTAAAAGTTAAACTTTTTCCAATATATTATAGAAAATATATATATATATATATATATTCGCTTCGAAACATGTGGACATATCATATCAGCAGATATAATCTCTGTTATTGAAATTTCTGAATGAAGTCATATAATATATATATCTAAAGTAAGAAAGAAAAATTTATAAATAAAATTATAAAGCAATAGAATAATAAAAAAAAATAATTATATTAAAAGACAATTTAGAAATGTCCTCTTCACCCAATTCCCAATCTTATTAAAATTGGAAATCAAAACAAAATCATTTTGTAATTTTTATTTTGTTTTTTTAATAATAATATTAAATATAAGGCGCCATTGGGTGTGTGGGTAGCGAACCTGCCTCACATTCATATGGTCCCGGGTTCAACTCCCGGGCGTGGCAAGGGAATTTCCCTAGCTGGGGTCGATGGGACGGAGCCTACCCAGCCTCCGGGAACAACGTTGGGGAAAAGCTACTTGATAGCGCCTCCGATCAAGAAAATCAAGGTAAAGGTTGAGAGGACCCGTTCTACTGATCATAGGACACCTCATTGATATAATTGACCGGCTTGATAGGGTTGTCCTTGCGTAGGACGTACAAAGTCAGAGGTTTTTTTTTTATATTAATATTAAATATTATTATTAAACACACTCTTCACTCTCTTTGTGTTCCACTCATGTTAAGTTAAATTAAAAAAAAATAATAATAAAATCCTAAAAATTAATAATTAATTAAAAATAATAAAATAATTCTATTGTTTTAGGAACTTGAAGATGTGTACACAGATCTCTGTATGACGTTAACGGAATCTGTTTTACAAGGTGCAGAAATTATTTCAGCGAGGGTGAGTTTAAATTTTTTAATTAATAATAATAAACATAAATGATTAGTAATCTAAATAATAAAAGTTTTATCTTGTGTAATTCTTGTTTTCTTTCATTTAATTTTAATATCAAATTGTTTTCAAAGCGATATGAAAATATTTACGTAGTTCATATGGTATATAATCGAAAATTTAATATAAAAATATAATTTTTAAATAAAACATTTGATAAAGTTTCAAGTTGATTAATATATATAATAATATAATAATAATACAATATAATTTATAATATATATATGTATGAATATTATACACTACAAAATGCTTTATGCACATTTCGATTATTAAATCATTACTTACGAATACATTACTTAACATATTGTAAAAAAAAATTATACTTATAAAAAATATATATGATTTTTTTTTCTTGTGCTATTTTTCAATAAATATAGCAAATAAATTTTTGTTTTTTTTTTATCTGACATTGAACACAACTTGCAATGAATTTTAAATGAGACCTTCCAATTTCTAATTTGTTCGTTACCAGTTCCGTAAATGTAGACTGCCAAATTTCTTAGATATGTTGAAAGGATGTCCGTTTGTCTTTAAAAAAAAAAATTAAATGATGATATTTTTATATTGATAGTATATATCTACACGTATATACTTGTAGTATTAATTTAATAAATGACCCCATAATTATATAATATAAATAAATTTTGTAAATTTTTTAATATTAAAAAAAATCTATGAACTATGAATGAGTAATAATAAAATAAATAAGTTGACCTGTGGTCAGGGGCAGAACCGACCGACGGTTTGAAATAAATTAATTTCCAGCTACACAAACAATTTCAATTAATTTAATTTAAATTATATCTATTAATGCAATAAAAAACAGATATGGATGGGTTTAACATAAATATATTTAATTTTATTTTATTTATAATATATAAGTAGGAGCTGGCTGTGACGTCATGAGGGGTTGGGTGATGTCATATAATTTAAAATTAAGAAAAAACTAATGAAGATGATTTTTCCCGAGGATAAAACCAATACAAAGTGCATGATTCGTGGGGTGAAATGTAAAAATCTCCACATGTGAAATTTGGTGTGAAAACAATACCTTCCCTTACTACAGTCGGTCGGTAAAAAAGGTGAAAGAATTAACATTAAATAAAAAAAAATAAATAAATAATAATTTTATTAAAGGTTCAGATAAATTGGATATAAATATACTAAATATATGTACGGTATATGAAATAAAAATTAGACTAAAACTATTTTTACTTTTATTAGAACAACTCTTTTTAAAATAAATCAATAAAATAATGATTTAGTATAATTATATGTAAATTTATCATGGCATTTATAAATATAAGTTAAGATTTTAAATAAAAATTATTAATTAAGAAAACTGAGAATAATATGAGAGTAATATTTTATTTTGTTTTTCTTTAGATAAGTAATAATAACTATTATTTTTAAAGATTTGTTGAAATGGAATGGTTAATTAGAATGCAAAGTGATTCGTGTCATTGATTCTCTCCATTAGGAAAGGGACAAAAGGGATATGGAAAAGTAAATAATTTTCAAACAATTTGGGTCATACATGCCTACTTTCAAGAGAAATTGATAAATGCTAATTTAAATTAATATATGTAATATGAATATAAACTTAAATTAAATTAAAGGTATTTATTTAAATTTTTTTTTTTTTTTTTTTTAATGTTTCTAGGCTGTGGAACAAGCAAAAAGATACGATGGTTTGGGGGCGCAATGTAAAGGTGTGACCCCTGAGTTGGATTTAGTTTCCTATGTAAAGTGCTTAACAATTCCTAGTCAAAATCCCCATCGGCTGTACAATTATGCTCCGGCACAGGTACATCATCAACACAGCACGTCCGACCAACCCAATGCTGACGCAAATGTCCATGTAAGTATTTTTGAGACTTCATCATTATCACATTTCGATATTCATTTACTTATCATCATTTATCATCAGTGATGTATTGGTAAAGTAAGGGAACGCATAGTGGGAGCAAAAAAAAAATTCTTTTTTCAGCAAACTATCTTTTTTCCATATAAGTTTTTATTTTTTCTTATGCAAAATATTAACGAACACAAAAAAGGAAATTCTAACAGTAGATTTAAGTGGGAGTTGTCGGGACTGGAACGCGTTCTGGTTCTGAAAAAAAGGTAAGGGAACGTAGTTCCCCCGCGTTCTCCTCCCAATACACCACTGTTTATCATGTTTAAATGAAAGTATTACGATTGGTCAAATATTGAAATGTTCTAAAAAAAACGAAATAAATGATATGTGTATATTTTTATTTATTTGAGTTGTGTAACTGAAATAAAAATATACGAGAGATATTTGAAACTAAAATCAAATGAATTTTACTATCTGTATGTATGTATATAGTATAGGTATACCTTATTATCTTACAAACCATTATTATTATTATTATTATTATCATCATTTCTGTCGCTTCCTCGGCATGTGATGTTATGTTATGTTATGGGATGCAAATTTGTTATGTATCACAAATTTTGGCTAATAAACATACTTTTTTTTTAAACTAAACTAAAAAGTAACAGCGTTGACTCACATTCTCGTGGTCCCGAGACTGGCAAGGGAATTTCTCTACCTGGGGTCTATGACAACCCAGCCTCTGGGATCAAAATTGGGAAGCTACTTGATAAAAAGTTGTGCCTCCGATCAAGAAAATCAAGATAAAAGTTGATAGGAGCCGTTCTACTGATCATACGACACCTCATCATTTATATAACCGACTTGTTAGGCGTTGTCCTTATGTAGGATGTACAAAAGTCATGTTTTTTTTTTGTTTTGATTTTTTTATAATAAATAAATAAATAAATAGACAAGATTAAGAGAATGAAAAAAATTTAATAATTTAAAATTTTAAAATAAAAATTATATTAGTTATTTTTTTTTTTTTTTTTTTTTTTTTTTTTTTTATTCTTATGCTGTCGTTTATTAATGCAAATAAACCATAACAATTAAAATAGATAAGGTTTCTGATAAGGCCTCATGTAAAGTAGGATGCCTCAATAAAGGGTGAAGTATAAATTAATCCAATAGATATAATTATGGAAATTTGAATATGAATATTTTAGAATCTATTCAATATAACTTAAATGGAATAAAATAATATTTTATAAAGTCAAGGTAATTTTCTTTTTTTTTTTTTTTAATTTCTTGTCAATCGATAATTTAAGATTTTATTCTATAAATATTAAATATGAAAATATGAAGAAATAAGTTGAAGAAGTTTGAAGTTTTTAATTAACTAAAAAAAGAAAAACAAAAAGAAGAAGAAGAAGAAGAAAAAGGGATTTATTTTAGATTTCAAAAAGATATTAATTTATTTATTTATTGTTTTATCAAATCTCATTTTAGTGGATAAATTATTTTCTTGAAATAACTCACTTTTCTATATAAAAAGAGCATTTCGTTTCAAAAACCCGAAAAGTAGAATATCTTTCTGGTAAGCAATAAAGTGACTTGGAATTACCTCGCCCCCCTTCCTCTTCTTGTATATACTTTCTTGCTTGCTTGGTTGACGCCGCGCGCATTCCACAGGAGCCGTCGGCGCCCCTCTTTAAGGACGAGCTACTCATCGAAAGACCGGCGTCTATCGCAGTCAAACCGAAATTGGACGCCCTGAAAAAGGAGGCATTAGAGCTCGAAACGGAGATTAAACAATTACACGACGCACTCGAAACTCTTCTTCGTATACAACAAAGGTAAGAGTAAATATAAATATTCTATATTTTTAGTTTTATGTATATTTATGAAAATTTATCAATTTTTTTTTCCCTTTAAATATTATAAGATAATAAAAAAAAATTTATTTCTTTAAAAAAATTCTGATCTTTTGAAATATGTACAACATATTCATTTATTCATCATCCCCTTTAGTTATTTTTTTCCAAATTATAATTATGATTATCCTCATAAAAAATTAAACAATTATAAATTAAAAAGATTCAAATAACCAAAATTTTATTTATTTATTATAATTTTTTTTTTTTTTTTTGGTTTAAATATAAGGTAAAATATGAAACTACCATAATTTTATACAATAAACAAATTTATAATATTAATGAAAAATATATATTTTATTTAGATCTTTCTCTTAAATCTATAATAATTAAAATATATTATTTCCTACGTATAATAAATATATATTGTGCAATATTTTCATCAAGAAATAAAAATAGAGGAGATTCTTTTATGAAATCATTTTAAAAAATAAATTAATTAATTAAAAAAAAAATATTCCAGAATTAATCATTTTGTTTGTACATATAAATATGAAATATTTCAATTATAGTAAAAGTTATATCATTTTTATGAACTGTTCAGGTATATATATATATGTAATAATATTATAATGTAAAATATGAATACTTCAAGATATGTAGCCATGTGCATGTTGATTACGCCTAATTTATAGGCTTCATGGTTAACAAATTTTGTTTGATTTGTTGCATTAATTCTAGGAGTTAATAATTTATTAAAATAAAATTTATAAAATAGTAAGTAAAAAGAAACAGTAAACATTATTTTTTTTTTTTTATTTTTCCTTTTTCAATTTTAAAAGGCATTTGGTTGAATTTATATTTTAACCCAAATTGATTTAAGCACATACATCTACAAGAATATGTATAAGCTATATTTATTTTAAAATAGTTTTCAGAACACACCATTTTTCGAAAATTCATACACATTTAGCTTGTCAAGACATAATAGAGATGCCCTTAAGTTTGAATCACTTATTTTATTTTATTTTATTTTATTGTAGAACTATAATAATAAGTAAAAGCAAATAAAAAAAACAAACTTTGTTTTAGATAGTATAAACTAAATAATCTATTTCTAATCTAATTGAATAAAAGTATATTTATAAAAAAGTGTTTTGCCAGTTGGGTTAGTAAAAAAAAACTTACACTCACCCACAAAGGGTAAAAAATTATCAACTTTTCTATTATCGGTAAACTACTATCACTAACATGAAACCACTATTTATTTAATTTTGCATTGTTCTCGCTCTCGAGATTTGTTAGATACTCAAAAAACTAATTAAAAGGTTTATAAAATAAAATATTTTTAATTAATGTTAGTAATATCGGATCAACAAAAATAATATCAATGTTCGCTCCCTGTTTGATGCCTGTCCGACTCATCAACGCTTTTAATCAGACAAGTCCACCCCCCACCCCCCACCCCCACCCCCATATATCCCCCAATACGACATGATTAATAAAAATAAATATATTTTAAATATGATTTATATAATACAAAATGTATTCAAATAAAGTATAATATTTGTATTTTTTTTTAAAGTGTACCTATATTAATGTAAAATTGAATATTCTTTTTTTTTCATTTATAGTAGTATTAATAAGAATCATTGACCGAAATTATTATTATTATTATTATTATTATTGAGTTTAATTGAATTTTAGATATTGATTAAAAAAAAATAAAGAAAATTATAAGGTAAAACAAGGATTAAAGATTATAAATTATATTCCAATTGATTTTTATATTTACTTCTTTCTATGTGTGATAGATATTTGTCATTATTCGGTAAACATTTAATGTAGTGATTCTCAACCTGGACGATCGACATCTTAAATTAGACGATTATTTGACTATACGCTTTTGGGGGACGAAATCATTTTCAATTTTTTCTAAAAAAAAAAAAAAAAAAAAATAGGTAAGATGATTTTGCGATAAGGTTCTGAAACTCGATTTTTCAATATGGCTCAATTCAGCTCAATAAGTATCACCAAGTGTACCTACCTTATATTAGTAGGGATTATCATGCAATTTTTATCTGTTAAAATTTATAGGGGGGGGGGGGCGAATTATGAAGATGGCATTCCGAAGTGGGCGTTTGGTCCAAAAAGGTTGAGAAACGCTAATTTAATGTATTTTATATTATAGTTTAGAGGGTAGTCTATATATTTTATTAGATAGTATATAAAAGAAAACTCACTTTAAATACTCATACACAAAATATATATAAAAACTAAATAATTTATTTAATTAATTACAATTGGTTTTAAAATTACTTAGAAATACTCTTAAAATTATTTTTAAAAACGAAAATTTTACAAATTCTAAATATTCCTCTACTAATATTAGAGTTTGTTTGCTTTTATAGATTAAGATAAACTTGGTAAAGACATTTAAAGGCTTTAATATTTATTGGAAAATGGACTTTTTATTGAAAGCTTTTAAAGTTGATCGTTTTATTTCAAATTCTCCATATTATTTCTGAGAAATTTATCAAATCTTGGTTATGTAAATAATAAATCAGTTTTGGTGAGATATTCTTTATAAAAATATTTATTTCAATGCTTACTTACCTCTATTTTTCTTCTTTTTTGTGTTTATAATTTATTCTCTTTTTAAATAAATACTTTCAGATTATATTTTTTTTACTATTTATTTATTTAAAGTATTGTATTGATTTTTTTAGAAAAGGGGAATTGGGGGAATAAAAATTTTAGGTGAAGATAAAGATGGGAATTTAAAGGGGGATTCTGTGTAATGGAAAATGAATTTAAATCCAGCGCGAATCGATTCCTGGGGAGAGTGGGAGAAATTAATAAAATAATAAAATTCAAAAAATTTAAAAAAATAAACAAAATTAACTTGTTTTATATTTAATAAGAATTGTTTTCTTTCTTTATATATATAATAATAAAATTATTAAATAATAAAATAAATTAAAATAATATATATAAACATTTTTAATTTATATTTTTGTTTTCTTTTTTATTAGCTGTTTAAATTCTTTATCTGTAATTTTTGTCAATCGTTCACTTTTTTAATTAGCTGGAGTGTCTCCACTCGACTATCTCGCAATTTGAATTGGATTAAATAACATAATATATTATATTTAAATTAAATTTAATTAATTATAAATTATAAATAATAAATAATAAATATTAAACCAGCGCATGTTTGGCTTTTTGTTGATGGCACCACGTCACGTGTTGACGCGTGAGATTTTCAGTGTTAAAAAATTAATTCTGGTAATTTCAGCGAATCAATCAAGCTGAAATTCTATATATAGCAGTTTTATATAATTATTAATCATGTGAAAAATTATCAAACATATATCTTTATTTTTACGGTCACTTTAGAGGAAAAAAAATCAAAACGTTGTAGGTAATGACCCTCTTCCGGTTGAGCTACATTTCTCAAAAGTTGATAGAAAACTATGAATTTTGAATAATGTCCATGTACCAAATTTCATCATTCTAGCTCAAACCGTTTTTGCGTAATCTTGCCTACATACATACACACATACACACATACACACATACACACACACATACACACACACAGACATTTTTCTCAACCTTAGTGAAAATGATTCAGGAACCTTCAAAACGTATAAAAACATCAAAATCTCAACATCGAAAATTTTCATGATCGCAATACTATCTCTGGCGAGATAGTAAAAATGATTATTTTAAAAGTTTTAATAAGTATTTCTATGTTTCTAATTTTACTAACCACCTTATTTAAAGTTTAATCTAAATGAATTATCATAGAAATAAAATTGTGAATGCACATTTTTGTACTCTTTTCTAAAGTTCTATCATTATAGAATTTCTAGGTAGTACATATACGTATATAAGATTGTGCTCCTCTTCCCCAACACACACACACACAGATATAGAAAAAAATATATATATATACAATAATAATAATATCATTATGTATTCTGTATTGTAAAATAAAAATAGAAATAATAAATAAGTTGGAGTGCAAATTTGAATTGGATTAAATAACATAATATATTATATTTAAATTAAATTTAATTAATTATAAATTATAAATTAAAATTAATAAATAATATTTATTAAATCAGCTTGTCATGTTTGGCTCTTTGTTGATGGCACCACGTCACGTGTTGGCGCGTGAGATTTGCAGTGTTAAAAAATTAATTCTCGTACTTTCAGCGATTCAATCAAGCTGAAATTCTATATATAGCAGTTTTATACAATTTTTCATCATGTGAAAAATTATCAAACATATATTTTTATTTTTACGGTCACTTTAGAGGAAAAAACAATCAAAACGTTGTAGGTAATGACCCACTTCTGATTGAGCTACATTTCTCAAAAGTAGATAGAAAACTACGAATTTTGATTAATGCCCGTATACCAAATTTCATCATTCTAGCTCAAACCCTTTTTGCGTAATCTTGTCTACATACATACACACATACACACATACACACATACAAACATTTTTCTCAACGTTAGTGAAAATGATTCAGGAACCTTCAAAACGTATAAAAACATCAAAATCTCAACGAAAATCTTCGTGATCGCAATACTATCTTTGACGAGATAGTAAAAACTAAAAAAAAAAGACAAATAAGAAACCTTAATTATTATATTGTTTTGTAATCATTTTTACTCCCTCTATTAAAAAAGTATTCTTTATTTATCAATGCCAATAATAAAAACATTCTTTTACATTTAAATTCACATCTCTTTTTAAATTTAAACCTATTTTCTTATACGTATGTAATATAGGCACCATATTATGTTGCTAGTTATAATTTAAAAATGTTATTATATTAATATTTATTAATTATAGAATGTTTGTGTTTTCAATTCAATGAAAAATAAGTGAATAGTACAAACAATTTATTTATTAAACTTTATTATTATAAATATATTATTTTAGACTTGTGGATATAGGTACATATATTTAATAATCATTCTAATTGAAATAAACTTAAAATAACCTTTTAATGTTTATTATTATTTTTTTCTCGCTTCAATTTTGTTATGATTTGTACGAAATTCACAAGAGAAAATAAAGTGAAGTCAACTTGGTTTAAAAAAAAAAATAAACATTTATTTGAGATATGTACATGTTTACATACATATTACAAAAGAATGAATATAGTATCTCTTTATATATCTATATATATAAAATCAATATTTTTAAATTTATAAATTTATATATATTACATATATTAAAATAAATAAATAAATATAAAGTAAAAACATCAAAAATATATTTTCTCGAAAGTGACTTTAATGGTTTAATTTTTTATTTAATACCTTCTATTTTATCTAATAAGAATTTTTTTTTTTCATTTAATCGGGGTGTTTAAATTTAAATGAAAATTTCTTTTATATATAAAGTTAATAACTATTTTATATAACATTAACTATAAAACTTTTATAATTTTTAAATTGGAAATGTTACTATCAAGTTAAATAACACCTTTTTTTTTACTTACTATATAATAGTAGAGCTAAAAAAAAATCAAAGTTAAATATTTGATTTGATATTAAAGTTATCACATAAAATAATAAATCATTTAAAGTTTATTATTTAAATAAAATAGAATTTGTTTAATTTTTATTTCATCTTACCTAATCTATTTCTCTGCTAGTGCTACCTCCAATTTTCCTTATTCAAAGCTATTTCTATTTTTTACTAATTTTTTCAAATTTGATTTTGATACATTCTGAGAGACTAATGAGAACTGAAAGTCTGACCTTGTCATTACAATATATATTTATAATTAATAGGTTAATATTAATTTATTATTTATTTAAAACGTTTCGTTCATTAACACTAGAAAATTAGAAGAAAGAAGATAAAATCTTACTTAATTTTAATGTAAATAATTAAATTATTCAAATTATAGATTAACTTGAACTTTCGTTGAATGTTAATGAGAAAATGGAAAATCTCAATCTCAAATAATCTCAATGACAAAAATTAATTTATTAATACAAAAATCTGGATTGTCTCCTCTCGACTATCTCGAAAATTTGAATTGAATTAATTAACTTACTCGTATATTATATTTAAATTAAATATAATTAATTATAAAATTAATAAATAATATTTATGTTTATCTCTTTGTTGAAGTCACGTGTTGGCGCGTGATTGGCAGTCGACGTGTTAAAAAATTAATTCCGTTACTTTCATCGATTCAATCAAGCTTAAATTCTAAATATAGCAGTTTTATCCATTTTTTAATCATGTGAAAAACTATCAAGCATATATCTTTATTTTTACGGTCAGCTTAGAGGAAAAAAAAAATCAAAAAGTGATAGGTAATGACCCCACTTCCGGATGAGCTACATTTCTCAAATGTTGATAGAAAACTACGAATTTTGAATAATGCCCGTATACCAAATTTCATGATTCTAACTCAAACCGTTTTTGCGTAATCTTGTCTACATACATACACACACACATAGAACCGACCTACGATTTGAAATAAATTAATAATTAATAATTAATAAACCACTTCCGGTTTCCAGATATGCTCCAAAAGTTGATCCATTCATCATACTGATGCATTAAGTAAATATACCAAATTTTATCAAAATCCGTTGAGCCGTTCAAGCTGTACACATCTATCTATATCTATATGGACGGACAGACGGACGGACAGAAATACCTTTTTCTGTTAACAAAATGTATGTATGATTCGTGGAGATATGTAAAAATCTCCACATGTGAAATTTGGTGTGAAAACAATACTTTCTCTTTTCTATCGTTGGTCGGTAAAAATTAGAATTATTTATACATCTTTTAACACTCTCTCTCTCTCTCTCTCTCTCTCTCTTACATTCATTTCTATATTAAAAATAATTAATTAAATCCTAAAAAAAAATATAATTTCGGTTAAAAAAACAAAGTTTATACTTGTGCTATATTTTTTTTTATCAGAAATTAAATGATTATCATTGAACTGTAACAACTTAAATGGAAAAATATGATCTCCTTTAAAGAATCCTTGACTTGAATAAATTTTATTTTAAATTTTATGAATATCAAGCAAGAATTTTAAAAATGAAATTTAGTTGATATGTCTGCATTCGCGTCAACGGACCTCATTTGATCCGATGCAGATCCATGAGAGCATATTAAACTCACTTATTAAAATAACAGAATCTGATCTATAAATAAAATTGAAGACAGAAATATTTTATAGTATATATGATCCAATATACATTTAACTTTTTCTCTCAAGGAGATTCATTCATATCTCTCTCTCTCTCTTTATTTCATTTATAATTTTGAATATTTATTAATACTATTTATTTATATAATATATTATTTAGTTAGAAAATAAAGAGTTTAATAAAATAAGTATATAAATTTTTAAATAAAAAAAATCATAATATAATGTATTTGTGGAATTCACTTTAATTAAAAAAATGTTTTAAAAATAAGTAAGATATGCATAGTTTAATTTATTTTTTTTAAGAATAATCTGGTTCTATCAGGGTATAATAATAAATTTATTTTAAGAATTTTTTATTATGAATATCTTCCAGTCTACCATTATTTCGATTCTATACAATAAAAATATAAATATAAAAAACATTTTATAAAAAATAACGTTTTTCTCCTGGTCTAAAAAGAATAAAATAATTTTTCTATAAGTCTGACAAAGTTTATGGAAGAATTGTTTCATATTCAACGGAAAACGTTGGGTGAATTTAGTTTTATTTATTTATATGAAAAATCAAGTCAAATTTTTGTAATAATAAAAATTTTATTTAACACATAAACTGACAAATTTTTTTATTATACAATTGATAGGTTAAGAGCTAAGAAATTAATATTTTATTATTTTTCACTGTAATATACTTATATCAAAGTATGTATCAAAATTTAAAAGAATTTTTATTAAATTTACATATTATGAATTACTTAAATCCAAAATGGTTGATTATATTTGAAGAAATAGTGTTACTTGTTAATGAAGTGTTTTAGAGCAGAGGTTGCCAAAGTGGTGGTCCGCGGACCACTAGTGGTCCGCGAGAAAATTTCGCTGGTCCGCAGAAAAATGAGGAATATACTTACTCATCATGTTAAGTTATGTTTTAAGATGCATTAAAACATGATTCAATTCATAACTATACGTGATAAGTTATAAAAACTCAATGTTTATGTATTCTTTGATCACAATTTTTATTTATAAATATATTTAACACTTAAAAAATCCTATTAGTGGTCCGCGGGATTTAAATTATGAATTAACTGGTCCGTGAGGTCAAAAAGTTTGGCGACCGCTGTTTTAGAGTAGTATAAATTATAGATCTATAAAGGAATTTAATTTCATAGAAATCAAATGAAAACTAAAAGCGCCCAACGTTTTTAGTTGAATATGAAGCAATTCATCTATAAACTTTGTTAGGCTTATAAAAAAATTATTTCATTCTTTTTAGTCAAGGAGAAAAACGTTATTTGTAATACATTTTTTTTATATTTATATTATTTTATTTTTTTAGTGCAATTTTAATTTGATAAATTTAGTTAATATAACAAGAGAAATAGAAAAGATGAAGTTATACTGAAATTTGCAAATTGAATAAAACAAAAAAATATTTTAACTTCTAAAATTGATTTTATGTATTTATGTTAAGTAAATGTTATTATTGAATAATAATTATTATATTTATAAATAAATAATTAATATCAATATGAGATTTTATAAATGTATATAGGATATTGTACTCATAATGTCTTCATAAAATAAAGTTTTCTTTGTTTCATTTTCTCTCAATAACATATATAAAAAAAGGTTGTTTCCTTTATGTCATTTGAGGGGTAACTTACCCCTATTTCATTGGCATTAAACCTGATTAATAAGAATTCATCTTTAATTTTAATGCTATAAAATATTTTCAAATACTTTCAAAATGAAAATCTATCCTGAAATCAATATTTATGCTTCAGAATCCGTTCAAAAAAGAATTAATCGGAATAATACAAAAGGCAGTGGCGTAACTAGGGGGGAGCAGGGGGGAACATATGTCCCCGGGCGCCAAATTTAGGGGGCGCAAAATTAGGGAAGCCAATTTGGAACAAAAGAAGAATTAATATTTAAAGTTAAACTGTATTTTGTGTAAGTCAATAAATATTATTTATACGCTTATTAAAATCTGTTAAACCTGTTTCGATATTCGTCATTAATATTCTTTAAAAAAAAATTAAATTATATATATATAGGAAAGGGGGCGCTGATTTCTCAGTTGCCCTCAGGCGCAAGAACCTCACGGTACGCCACTGACAAAAGGAGTTAGTCACTTTCAAATAGAATAAAACAAAAAAAAATATGATTATAATTATATTAAGTAAATGTTATTATTGAAGTAATGTTTGTAAAATATATTTATTATAATTATTATATTAATTAAAAATTTATCTTTTAATGTTATAAATTATTTTGAATTTTTTTCAAAATGAAAATCAACTCAATATTTATCCGTCAGATAGCGTGCATGAAAATTCAAATATTAAGACAGTTAATCTATAATTACAATAAAATTTATTAATTATAATTCAATTATATTTCTGCCATACCTTTTAGGGATCCATTGAAATATCTATAAAAATTTTCAAAAGTCTATCTGAATATAAAGATGATGAAAAATCGATTTCAATTTGTCAAAAGGGCGAACAGACAGCAGACAGGCGTGAAGCGGAATTGATAAAAACGTAATAATAATAAAAAAATATATATAATATAACATTTCATATTTCAAAAATGGTAAATTTATTTTTTAATCTGTCCATACCTAGGTCCATACTTAGGTTCCATAAATGAATATAAAAATAAAAAAATATTTATTCTAGAAATTCTCAAACAAATTTATTAACATATACATTTTTATATTAATTTTAAATTAAAATCAATTATAATAAATTATATTTTTTTTTAATAATCATTTCTTATGTATAATAGTCATATTCATATAAATATGTTTAGTTTTACAAAGCCACCTTGAATCATTGTAATATTTTGATTTGAATATTAATTTTAAATCTGTTATTATTTTAATTTAGTAAAAAATATTTTTTCTTATAAATATGATTTATAAGATATATAGATTGTAACAGACGCCCATTTCCAAACCTTTCTGAACGCCCCCTGTAAGCAGCAACTTTCATCCCCTCTCCATCCCCTTCCATATGTGAATATTGGCCTCAGGGTCCACTCTGTGATTTGCCTTCAAGTCACAGACCATCCGTTCAAGTTGTCACGCATTTTTAAACTAATTACTATGCGCCTGTAGTGCCATCTGACGGTCGCATGCATCTCTTGGGCATCTGCAGCGCCTTCTGGCCGCATACCACTTGCAAAAGTGAGTTTCAAGAGCCTCCATCTCCGTGTCCGGGGGTTGCTTCCAATGGTGCCTTTCTCACAACATCTCGGCTCTCTAAATTTCCCATTCACCTTATTCGCCAACTACTTGCTTATTTAGTGAAATATTTATCTATAGATTGCTTAGATATTGTACAAATTGTATATAAATAATATTTTCTATATTTATTTCGTAAGTCGATATTACCACCACTACAAGATTAATTTTTCACTTTAAAACCTTTTCATAAATATCCCGTGTACAATTATTCATCAATTCAGAATGATAGGTATTAGAAAAATAGATTACAGGTTACAGGATACATAGATAGCTAATATTTCATTGGTTTATATTTTTAGAATAATACAAATATATCATCCAAATAATTATATTATAATTGAATTGAATTGAATTGAATTGAAAGAGACATTTTTTATTATAAAAAAAGCCTTTATTAATAATGACAGCCATTCTAGTCTTGGAACATCTACTTAACCATTCTTTTAAGTATCTTCTCACACTTAATTAATTAGACAGATTATTCTTAAACTAAATTAGATTTTAAGTTAAGTGCAGAAATAAATAGTTATTGATCACTCGAGAGAGAGAGAGAGAGAGGCTGGATTATACTTGACCTCTTTGTAAGTCAAAGACGAATCCAACAAAGAATCTAAAATAGGGAGTCTGTGTATTTTATTTATGTCATTGCAACAAAAACAAAAACATTTCCAGGTTTCATTAAATCTCTGTTACAGATCTTATTTCTCAACTTTTTTTTGTTTTTTGTCTGAATTTATTTCTATCTATAACTCTTGGAATAATATAATAGAAAAATAGTTGAACATAATAGAATATATTTTCTTTTAAAATGTAATAAAAGAAAAGAGATTTTGTGAATTTTAATTTATATTTGATCTTGAAATTTACTTTTTGAGTTTTATTAAATATCTACATTATATTAGAATAGATATTGACCTATTTTCATTTATATCTATATGGTAGTATATATACCTACGAATAGTACCTGGTTCACCGAGCCACTGCACGGTACTTTAAAAAAAGTTATTCTTTATGGACTGTGAATATTGTTTTAAAATTTGACTGGGAATATTAATAAAGTTGTGACGTTTTTAATCAATAGAATTATTTCTAATATTTTTACCGACCGACGAGAGGAAGGCAAGGTATTGTTTTCACACCAAATTTCACATGTGGAGATTTTTACATATCTCCACGAATCATGCATTTTCTTAACAGAAAAAAAGTATTTTTTAGCATCATGTCTGTCTGTCCGTCCGTGCGTCCGTATCGACGTGTATAACTTGAACGGCTTAACGGATTTTAATAAAATTTAGCATATTTATTTAATGCATCAGTAGCATAAATTCATCTATTTTTGGTGTATATCCGTAAACCGGATGTGGTAGTTAACAAAGTATTAATTTTATATTCATTGTCGGAAAATATTTCACTTAAAATATAGTAGTAATTAAAATAAAAATAAAAACCAAGATAATATTATTTAGTCATTTTTATTCAAATGTTAAAAATAATTTTTTATACTCTATATATATATATATATATTGTAATGATATTCCAAAAATATCATTAATCCGTTATCAAAATAAAATTTATTTTTTTAAATATAAATTTATTTTCATTGGAAGAGATTATTGTAAGACGTTTTCCCTGAAGAGACGAGTTGTTGAAAAGAGACAAGGGCAGTCCAGTCCAGTCGTTCGTGGGCTACCGTCGAGAGCAGACGGACTTTATTGGAAGAAAAAAGGACCACCATTACACTCGGTCGTCCACGGACTATCGCTTACAAAAGGACCGGCTACATTATTAACAAAAAATATTGTTTTCCAAGAAGGATTGTTTTTTTTTATTTTTTTAATCAACGAATTAAAAAAATTTGTTTCACAATAAATATTGGTTTAAGTATCTATAATTTTTATAAAACGTCTTCTTTTTTCTTTTTTACTTTCCCGCATACTTCGTATAAGGGAAGTATTGGAATATCGTCAAAAATTTCGACTTCGAGATTTCGATAGATCTTGACGTTTTAGACCTCCCTGAGTCGGAAAATACCATTTTTCGAATTATGTCTGTGTGTGTGTATGTATGTATGTATGTATGTATGTATGTATGTATGTATGTATGTATGTATGTATGTATGTATGTATGTATGTATGTATGTATGTATGTATGTATGTATGTATGTATGTATGTATGTAATGTCTGTAAGCAAATTTACTCAAAAACTAATCAAGCTAGGACTTCGAAATTTGGTACAATTCACAGTTTGTAGATTTCTATCAAAATTTCGTCAAAATCGGTTAACCGGAAGTGGTACTTTACCTACACTGGTTGCGTTTACCTTTCAAGTAAAGTACCAGTTTGCTTCGAGATATTTGCTTCCTATTTTGTATATAGATTTAAAAATATGAAAAAAATTGAGATACCAAATTTCATCATGATCTGACTACCGGAAGTGACATTTTACCTATACAAGTAGAGTTTCTTTTTTACCGACCGACGATAGTAAGGGAGGTATTGTTTTCACACCAAATTTCACCTATGGATATTTTTAGGTACATATCTCCACGAATCATGCATTTTCTTAACAGAAAAAAGTATTTTTAGCATGATGTCTGTCCGTCCGTCCGTCCGTCTGTCCGTCCGTCCGTATAGATGTGTACAGCCTGAACGGCTCAACGGATTTTGATGAAATTTTGTATATTTACTTAATACATCAGTAGGATGAATTGATCAACTTTTGGTGCAAATCCGGAAACCGGAAGTGCTAGTATTGCCGATCGAAGAGAGGAAGTGAAGGGTTATTTTCATATCAAATTTCACGTGAGGACATATCTCCACGTGTTATGCACTTTGTATTGGTTTTATCCTCGAGAAAAATCATCTTCATTAGTTTTTTCTTAATTTAAAATTATATGACGTCACCCAGCACTTCATGACGTCACAGCCAGCCCTTATATATTATAAATAAAATAAAATTAAAAATATTTAAGTATATTATATCCATATCTGTTTTTTTTACATTTAAAATATCAGTTACCCGGAAGTAGCACTTTATTCTATATATATATATATATATATAAATGTTACCAAATATCAAATTTGACACCAATAAACTAATACGAACTGGCTCTTTATCAATACCAAGTTTACACATTCTAAATATTCATTCACAACTCTTTATACCTATTTACATGCTGGAAAGTCTAGGGGAGGACACTCCCGCTTATTTCTAAAAAATATAAAAAAAATTACTGTATATAATTTTACAATTTAAAATCTTTACATTTAAATCTTTAAAGGTTTTAAAAATTTATATTTAAACATTAAATATAATAAATCTTATTATAAATTTGTATTCTTAATGATAAATTTAATTTTTTTCCCTTTTTTTGTAGTCCAGATCTCCAGGTCAGTTTACGCCGATTCAAAGTTCACCCTTTTCCATTACACACATATGAGACCAACCCTTCTTTTTCTTAGATTTTCCCCTGCCAAATCCACCCATATACAAAAAAAAAATCATTACAATATATATATAATGTTGTTTAACAATTAATTTATTTCAAATCTTCAGTCGGTTCTGTGCACAGCTCATATTTATCTTATAATCTCACTTTTTAACTCTTTATTTATTTATTGATAGAAAATATCAATCAATTTCTTTTTTTTTTGTCATTTTGATTTAAAACTTTTTATAAGAATTTATTTAAAAACTTCTCGCTGTTCGCTCAGTGTCCCTTTAAATGAAAAAGAAATAATACTTAAAGTTTCTTCATTCATAATTGTTCATATCCTATCTTATTAAACTAGCAAAAATTGTATGATTGTTTATATATCTATCTCTCTATCTCTGTGGCTCTACAGAACTCGCAAGTTCTTGGTCGGATAAACCACATTCTTCCAAGTGTTCCTATCCTGAGCCACAACCATCCAACCCCTACACTCTCCCGTCTCTCACGTCATCTTTCTTTGGCCCATGAATGAATGCTTCGTAGAATCGTATTCTCAAATACTCTAAATCTACTCTCGTCTCCTAAGGTCATAGACCATGCCTCACACCCATTCAATACAACCAGCAAAATTATTGTTTTATATAGTTTAATTTTAATTTCTTTTGATTTTGATAATTTTAACGAGATAAGCTCCTTTACTGCATGATAACAGGCGTTTCCCAATTTCACCCTCGATTTAAATTCTTCTCGAATATTACGATATTAGTGATCCTTCGTGATTACAGAACCTAAGTATTTTAAATTTTCCTACATTTTCAAATTCTACGTTTTTAATGTTAAAACTTTGTGTATTAAAATAATACTATTCCTCTCTGTTACTAAATACTTTGTCTTAGCGTTATTAATTTCTAGTGCCACCTCTTTTCCTGCTACGATTAATTTTTCTACGCTATCGTTAATTGCATTTGCCGCGAATCACTTATTATATTTAAGTCGTCTGCTTAATCTAATAATTGAATTTTTTGTTTAATCGCAATCCGTTTGATTTTTCCCCATTTTGTCTAATTACATATTCCAGTACTAAATTAAATAAAATTGGTGATAGTGCATCTTCAAATTAAAAGTTTCTTTAATATTGTATTAATTATTTCTTATATTTAAAATATTTTAAAATGTTTAGATCGATTTTAATTTAATTTCCAAATAAAATTAAAAATATTAATTTTAATAATAGATACATATGAATAATTGTAAATAAAGAAACTTTAATTGAATGAAAAGAATTGAAATTCTTTTAATTTCATTTCATTTATATCAAATTTTATATTTGTTTAGCAATTGCAATTTTTTAAAGGATCGACCGACCATTGTTCAGAGAAAGATGGAACAGGTGTTCTCCTTCAGAGGGGTGTCTCCTTTACATCTCTTTATTAGCTATTCAAGAAACTAGTAGTAGTTGTTATAGTTTTAGTTGTTATTGGCGGGTATAATCCATAAGTCGATCAGGGATGAATTCTCGATCCCTGGAGAATGATGATGTTTCTCTGGTGATCACTTCTTATCTTCTTCTGAGCAACCAACTCACCCCCCCCCCTCCCTCCCTCCCTCCCATTTCATACTCAGGTGAACGATCGTCAGTTCTCGGTAATTTAAAAAAAAAATATGTCATGTAATTTATTAGTAATACTTGAAAAGGTTGAAAACATGGCATAAAGTAGCATGCCATCAAGCGATAGTATTTCAAATACATTGTTCGCTTTTTAGGTAAGTGTTTGTTACTCAATTTTTTTCTGACAGTAAGTCGCTGCTATAAGCACTCGAGCATTTCGTAAGGTGTCGTTAGGTAGAGTGAAGATTAAGGTTCATTCGAGATAATTTGAAAGGTTACAAGAAAACCCGTTTGTCGCCGTTTGATATTTTTATACCGAGTGGAAAAATGTCCAATATCTCTCCCCTAAGTCATCACAAAAATTGTCCAGGGTCTCCTCAGTCTCTCCTCTAAATTATTATAATTTTTATTATTAATTGTAAATCCAAGAATTTTTGAAAAATAAGAATAATTATTAAGTTTTAAATTTTTTATAAATAAATTGTAGAATTATACAAAAAACAAAAACAAAAAATCAGAATTAAAAAGTGTCCAAAGTCTCCCCGGTCTTCTCTAAATATAAATAGTTTAATTTTAAAAATAAATAAATAACAAAATTTATAAATGTTCGATTCACCTGTCCCAGTAGTCAGTCCAATATTTAATGAACTCAACAATCAACATTGAATGCATATAAAAAGAATAAATGAAAATAGATTTCTTATTATTTACTTAGCCTAAAAAAAAATATTTTATTCAATAAATAATAAATAATAATACTAATAATATAATTTATAAAATTATAGAAGATAAATATTATAACCTAATTTTAGATAAATTTAACTTAATTTATGATTTACGAATTTTACCGGTTTATCTGCCCAAAAAAGCTTTAAGTAAGATACGCTGGTATGTTTAGAATGTAAGGAAAATAATACTAGTGATTCTTTAGGACCAATAATCAAATAGCCAAAAAATTATAGAAATTGAATCAAATGCAATATAACTAATACTATGTTGAATTTATTTGTTATTTTTTATTATTATATTTATTCAAATCTTATTTCTAGTATTCTTTCGACTTTTTTTTTAATATTAGGGAGGGCTTTAGGGTTTTAACCCCCCCCCCCCCAGAAGAGAAAAAAAATTCCAATTGCTATATTTTATGTACTATACATATTACAAATAGAAAAGAAAAAATATAATCCTTTTTATTTGAAAAAAAAATTCTTAAAGTATAACTTAGTGTATAAAAAATAAGTTTATTTTATTTTAAAAAAATTTTAACAAAAATAAAAATTGCTTATTTTTTCGTACAGAATTTAATATAAGAAATAAAAAAATTATTTTATTATTTGTCCTAAATATTAAAAAACAAAAGACTTAATATAAGATTACTAGATTGTGAAATTTCAGTATTATTTAAATATTTTTTATTATTAATTAATTTTTTATTTTTTATTTTTTATTTTTATTTTATTATATGGTTATTTCATAAAAATTATGAAGCGAAGACTAATTTTTTCAAAATATCCTGCCACTACGGGCGGACGAAAAGCTTTCGAAATCTTAAAGTTATAATTTTAATTAATTAATCTTCATTTTATAAATAACTCCTTTATTATTAAGTTTCGGTAAAAATGAATATAATGAAACTTTTAGTAAATTCGATTCCCTATAAATTTAATGATAATTCTCATAAAAATCGGTATTTATTGAGAAAATCAATAAAATGTGCTTTGACACCTCCTTAAACTACCCTTACTTATGGTCCGATCTTGTCCAAAAACAATCCAATACCCGCCCATCATTCCCAAAAAAAAAAAACATCTAAATATCAAATTTCAAGACAATATCTCATTTTGTTTAGACGTAATCTTGGTAACGAACGGCCGGCCGGCCGGCCGGTTCAAAAAGTTTTTTTTACAGTTTTGGATTCAGAATCGTCTGAGAAGTGGAGATCTCAAATAAACTCGGAGCAAAAATTTTCAAAATTTTCCGACCATCGTATAAACTATCCTCATTCCATGAGGAAAGCTAAAATGATTTACTTATTACTGTAAAAAAATATTTTCTTTCTAAAACTATGAATACGAGTAAATAAAATACAAAATTAAATTTTTTTTGCCAGATTTTGTAAAATCAATGTTTCATTTACAAAACTTTTTTAAATATTTAATTTAAAAAAAAATCTTAATGAAAATTTTCTTTGAGAGAGCTCGGGGGGGGGGGGGGGGAACTCCGCCATTGGAAGGTGGAGCGGCTAGTCAAACCCCCCCCTCCCCAGGTTCAAATCCTGGTTGCACCACTGATATTAATAATTTTTTTTTTTTTAATTAATAATTATTCTTGATCTAATAAAATATCAATAATATAAATTCCTTAATATTAATTAAAAAATTAAGATTGTGAAATTTTACCATTTTTTAATGAAGTTTTTTTTTTCTTACCTTGTTTCTTTTTTTTATAGAATCTAAAATATAAAATGTAATCTAGTTTAATTTGATTAAAAAAAAAAAAAATTGTTTTCTTAATTTTAATTAGAATAAGCAAATCTGAGGATTTAAGATAAGAAAGCTTCAAAAAGATGAAATCAATTCTCAACTTTCTATACTTATTCAATAGCAGACAGATTATTATTGTAATATTAAAAGTTCAATATTTCAATTGCATTCAATTTCAAGTTCTTAAATGAAAGGATATCTTTGCTTGTACAGGAGCGTCGAGTCGAGTCTTTACAATAAAGTGAATGAAATCCAAGAAGACATTAGTATGAAGCGATTCGATCTGAAAGTGGCGCAAATTCATTTGGGTGCTATCCGAGCGCAGGTGAGTCGACAAACTATTATATCAAACATATCGCCTACCTACTACTCCTCTTAACTCTTCTTCTATTTGAATTCATTCTAATCTCAAATTCACTTTCTTTTTTTTTTTTAAACTAATTGGGTATCGTAGATTTTGTACCACTCTACTTCATCATTAAAGCCCCCTCAGAGAATTTGCACGTGGATAACACCAAACTCATATTATAGATCACTTGATTTAACATCGATATAAAGAGTTTAATCAAAATCGTTAGAGCCATTTTGGAGAAAACCTCAAAAAAGTGTAAAATCAATGATATAAAGTGGCACTTCCGGTTAACTGATTTTAACGAAAAAGTTGCTGTAACATCCCGGGGTATATACCTATTCTAAATACGGAGTATATAGGTAAGTGAAAGTAAAAATCAAAATCAATTTAGGGGGTCTACCCAAAACCAAAAAACATGCCAAGGGGTCCACGACAAAAATCAAGTTTGGGAACGTATGATGTAGATCAGAGGTTCTTAAACTTATGTACTCCGCGGACCCCCACTTGGAGAAATTGTTTTTGACGGACCCCGTCCCAACTTTAGGTACTTTACGTCATTTTATTAGTTAATTTCTGGCTTACGATCTCATAAGAACAAGGATATATGTTGAATATTTCTAACAGTGATTGGTGAATAACGATTTTTTTGCATATTTTAGAACACATTTTATTAGAAATTATAATATTGAAGAAAGAAAATTCAGCTAAATATGAAGATGGATACAGTAGCAATAGTTTTCTTGCACATTTCGTTGAATTTTGGTATTTGATCTCTGTTTCCTCACAAATCCATGCCATCGCTCCTTTTATATTAAATAAAGTTTTAACTGACTCATCATTTTCTCGTGCACCTGTACGATGGCTTTGCGGACCCCTAGTAAAGTCTTCGCGGACCCCCAGGGGTCCGCGGACCACAGTTTAAGAACCTCTGATGTAGATAATGAAAAAATCCCATAATAGATAATAAAAAAAGAAGAAATAGAACCGATTGCAATAACTACAGGGGAATTTCTCTTTTAAGAACACCGTCTAAGATTCTTTCGAATATTATTTTATTAAAATGATGACCATAATTATCAAATAAAAAATAAATGAAAACAACATTTGTCCATATATTGTTATTTCCACTAATAGTTAGTTAAGTTAAGACAACCCCATTTGAAAGTCATCTCTAGGCAGAAGGTCATGAGAGCATTGACCCCCCCGCCTCCGCCCCCTATTGTGTATGTGTGTGTGTGTGTGGGTAGGGGATGAATCTAGGCCACGGGGTCAGCTTATCCTTGGGTTTAGTTTTGGCGCCTAGTGCTACGCATGCGTTCTCATTTGAAAAGCAAGAGCCACGCCAACCCCCTGGACCCGGCAGGGGGTGGCTTAGCGCTAGTATAGATCGGGGCTCGTTTCAGACCGTCCACAGACCGCGAATACCTGAGCCATCACCATGGGTTGGCTAACTATTCGAATGCATGTGGTGAGCTCCTTTTACTTACTTCACTCATTTCATTTATGCATTGGATGAATGCCCTTTGCTTTGGGTTAATCCTCAGGTGTCATCTTTGTTTGACATGCAACAGACCCATTCTCCACCCACACTCAACCAAACAACCGTCCTCCATTAATATTTCTTTCTCCCATTCACCAATTTTCATTAAAAAAAAAAAAAAAAAAATAGTCAAATTTTTATAAATTTCTTTCACGAATTCTTTTCATAGTTTTTAAATTAATTATTTCCACACTAAGCCAAATGACATCTTCTTTAAAATTAAAAAGCTTCGTTTAGACAAGAAAGACATTATCATCGTATATTTTATAAAAAGATTGTAGTCATTTTAACATAGAATTTCCATCGTATTACTTTTTGTTGCGCAATATTAAAACATAGTTTTTGCAAAGGGATCGAATGTTCCAATGTGTGAGTAAGTAGATGAGTTTCTTAAATAAATGTACGAAACGAACATTCTAGTAAAAAAGAATAACAAAATTGCACCAATAGATAAACTATTGCGCATTATTTTTTTTTTTTTTTTAATATCTTATTTGTTTTATTATCAATTATTTTTACAAATTTTTTAATATTAATTGTTTACAATTAATATTAAGAATTATTTAAATAATAATGTACATATGTGATAAATTCAAACTATTATAATATAAATTATGTTAGTTTTTGAGATTAATATATAATAATAAATAATAAATAAATAAATAATACATAAAAATACAAGACAGAATTAATTATCTATAATTATATATATATATATATATATATTGTTGATTATTAATTACTATACTAATATAATATTTTTTTTATATTTATCTTGTGATTAATTATGCTCTTTTTAATTATTTTAATTAAAATAATTAAATGAATATATATATTTTATTTAAGTATTTGTTTTTAATTATTATTATTATTTTTTTTTTGTTTTTGTTTTTTCTGAAATCAAAAATTATATTTAGGCCAACTATAGACGAACTATGTACATCAATCATTATTTTCAGGGTGGGGTTGGGTTTTGGAAACTAATAATGAAATGAAATGAAATCATTTCAAATCAATAAAATAATGTATTTTAAAATAAGTACCGGGACCCCGAGCCTCGGCTCGGTACTTAAGTTAAAAAAAATGATTCATTATTATTGGGTTTGGCTGGTAATATTAATCTAATCAAAAACATACCTGTTAAAAAAGGGGGCCAAGTTCCTATCGGCTATTTGTTTGCCTAAAAAAGGGTTCAAATCCATCACAATGCCAAGTTTAGATGCACTTCAAAATCATTCATAATCATTTGTATCAACAGCCTGATCCACTGGTATACATTTGGCATTCCAAAGAATCGCCACCACACCCAGTCCTCCGCCTCCTGCATCCAGGTACGCCACTTTATTCACGTCAACGGTCCATCTGGCCGAAATTCACTTTACCATACACCCAACTTAAAATATGGTATAGTTGTTAAAATACGTAGGTACATGGTTTAAAATATCTAAAATTATAATACTTAGAAATTTGAACTTGGCAGGTTTTCGTGCTGTACAAAACACTCAGTCCCACACCAAGTCCTCCGCCTCCTGCATCCAGGCACACTACACGCCACTTTATTCACGTCAACGGTTCATCTGGCCGAAATTCACTTTACCATATACCCAACTTAAAATATGGTATAGTTGTTAAAATACGTAGGTACTTGGTTTAAAATATCTACAATTTTAATACTTAGAATTAGCAGGTTAATTTATATATTTAAATAATAAATATAATTATACAATTAATCTAGTGTTACGTACAGTACGAAAACCTGCCAAGTTCAAATTTCTAAGTATTATAATTTTAGATATTTTAAACCATGTACCTACGTATTTTAACAACTATAGCATATTTTAAGTTGGGTGTATGGTAAAGTGAATTTTTCGGCCAGATGGACCGTTGACGTGAATAAAGTGGCGTGCCTGGATGCAGGAGGCGGAGGACTGGGTGTGGTGGCGATTCTTTGGAATGCCAAATGTATACCAGTGGATCAGGCTGTTGATACAAATGATTATGAATGATTTTGAAGTGCATCTAAACTTGGCATTGTGATGGATTTGAACCCTTTTTTAGGCAAACAAATAGCCGATAGGAACTTGGCCCCCTTTTTTAACAGGTATGTTTTTGATTAGATTTCAATACTTTTTTTTAAGAAAGCTTCCTTTTTTTCCTTTTTGTGGCGCGCCCGCGTCCATTCTTAGCCCATGAAGTAATTTTGTGTTTAAAAAAATTGCAAATTTTTTTAAATTAAAATTATATTTGTTTATATATTAAATATAATAATTTTATTTGTTCTTTTATTTTATAGTTCTGAATTTCCAACTTGTATTGAATAATAAATAATTAGAACTATTAATATTAATTGAAAATTATATAGAAACTGTTAAGTTATAACAATAAAAATAAACAAACATTAATTTAAATTATAAAGTAAAATGGTTTAACACTATTATATATATTTATAATTTACACCTAACGCTACTTGTATAGATAAAATGTCACTTCCGGTAGTCAGATCATGATGAAATTTGGTATCTGAATTTTTTTCATATTTTTAAATCTATATACAAAATATGAAGCAAATATCTCGAAGCAAACTGGTACTTTACTTGAAAGGTAAACGCAACCAGTGTAGGTAAAGTACCACTTCCGGTTAACCGATTTTGACGAAATTTTAAAAGAAATCTACAAACTGTGAATAATATCGGTGTACCAAATTTCGAAGTCCTAGCTTGATTAGTTTCTGACAAAACCAATGAATTCGTTTGAATTCGTTAAAATCGCATTGATATTCGATTATAACAACTCAAGCTTGACCGATTTCTTAAATTTCATAATTTTTTGTTAACCTACTTATAACACACGACCTGTATGCCAAATTTCATAGCTCTAGGACAATTGGAAATACCCTAAGAATTTTGTTGACCAATCAGTGAATCAGTTCCAAAATAAGCTATTTTCACAGGGTCATATTTCAGGATCTACTGAAGCTATAACTATGAAATTTGGCATACTGCTTTAGTTCTAGTATATGACTACGTAGATAAAATTTTATCTCTGTACTTGCAATAGGCACTGAGATACAGGGGGGTCAAAAGTGACTCCAAACCATTCGTGTAAATATACTTACGGCATGCGCGCGGCTTGCTGGAACTTGGCCGGCGCACTGCCGTGCGCATAGATACCTGGGATACCGAGCTGTCGCTCGAAAAAATGTTTAGACATTATTATAGACATTTTCATTCTGTAAATTAAATAATTTTATTTCATTTAAATAAATATCTATTTTTAAATAATTTTTCTCTCTACATTATTTATCTAATTCTGACAATATATTAAGATCACACCGGGACCCCGAGCCTCGGCTAGGTAATTAAGTTAAAAAAAAATAATTCATTATTATATTGGGTTTGGCTGGTAATATTAATACTTGGGACACCGAGCTGATATACAATTCTTTAATTATTTATTACAATTATTAAATGTTGCATCATTGCATGGAACTTGGGGTCCTCAATAATACATAAATATGTATTATTAGATATGTTTCTAAGTGCATGAATATTTTTTTTTTATTGGAAGAATGATAAATATATATCGTAATTTATAATTATAAAATATTATTAAAATATATATTTTTAATTTTATTTCGAAATTAAATAAAAAATTTTAAAATATTTTAAATATAAAAAAAATATCTTTTAAAAAAAGGCGGGAGTCAAATTTCAATATGAGTGTCATTTGTCCATATATAAATTAAAAGATAAGATAAGTTAATTAAAATATATATATAAACAAAAGCAAAATTAAATAATAAAAATTTATAAAATTTTGAATTAATATTAAATTATTAGTTAATGACTAATAAGTAATTAATAAAATAAAAAAAATAAAATTTATTACAATATTACAATTATTAAATGTTGCATCATTTTAATTAATAAAATAAAATAAAAGAAATTAAATTTAATCAAAGAACAATGAATAAATAAATATAAAATAATAGATAAAAAAAAAAAAAATTTTTTCCGCCGGTTTCGATCCTGCTAAGTTGACTATTCAAAACAGTGCCTTTACCCAATAGACTAATATATTTAGATGATAAAAATGACATTTTTAATCTCTTTGCAAGAATTATATGTTTTTTTTGTTTTTGTTTTTGTTTTTTTTGAGAGTGATTAATAAATATATATATATATTTTATTAAAAATAAATATTTTTAATTTTATTTTGAAATTAAATAATGAATTTTAAAATATTTTAAATATATAAAAAAATGTTAATACAATTCATTTAAAAAAAAGCGGGAATCAACCAACCGTATTTTTTTGTTAATAATTAATTAATTAAGATTAATAAATATATATATATATATATATTATTAAAAATAAATATTTTTAATTTTATTTCGAAATTTATTTTATTTTAAAATATTTTAAATATAAAAAAAATATTAATTGAAGTAAAATTGATGACGTCACACCCATATATAATTTTCAATTAAGAAATTAATAATGAAGCTGTAAGTTTCAAGAGATGTGATCAATAAAACTCAATTTTTCTTTATAGATACTATATCTAGTGTAAATTTGAAAAAAATCGTTAGAGCGGTTTTTGAGAACCAATGGTTATATATATATACAAATATATATACAATTTTAGCTAGCATAATAAGATAAGATTTTGAAATACTCTCTGTTCGAGTTTACATCAAAATATACTTTTAAGATATATGTATATATATGTATATATGTGTATGTTTAATCCAATTTTATTTTTTCCCATAAGTACACAAGGTCGTATCTTGTATAATACGTTTAATTTTAATTCCATTAATTAAATTATTATACTCTCTCTTTCATAATGCTTGAAAAGTCTTCTCAAATGTAAATCACTCTCTCTTTCTCTCTCTCTCTCTCTCTCTCTCTCTATATATATATATATATATATAAGGTTTTTGTCTGCACATTGCTCAGAATTTAAGAATTTTTCGCATATCTTTGCGTTTTATGACCTCTAAAGTCCAAAAGTGACTAGAATTTTTAATGTCTGTCTGTTCCGAAAATTCTGACGATATACCTAGACTCAAAATTGGCTGAACCGATTTCTATGAAATTATATCACAATATTCTTATATACCTCGAATTGAACAATAGGAGTATTTCAAAATCTATTCAATAAGAATTAATTTTTAAAAATTTTATATGTACATATTGTTATTCAACGCCTTATCGATTCTGACAGTGAATACTTATAAATTTGATAATTCTAGCAATTTCCATACAACGAATGTTTATAATATAATATTTTAATTTCTAATATTGAAATATATAATTTCAATTATTTTTATTGAATTTATTCTAAAGATTTATTGATTATATACAAATTAAAATATGATTTTTTAGACAAATGATATAAAGGAGTTGTTTGAAATTTTTATCTTTTTAAAATTGGATAATAAAAAATAATAGAGTAATACATACCTCTATTTTAATCTATATTTAATTAATGTATAATATTAAAATAGGGGTATTATTTAAAAAATAGAATATTTAAAATAAATGTATGTATATATGATAGAATTTTTTTTAAAAAAAAAACCTTTTTACAAGAACCCTTGGGTTGGCTTTTGTTATGAAAACGAATTTTATGACTAAAGGTTGATTGACAGTTTATAAGTTATGCCAATTTCTAATACATATATTCTTATTGTTAAGCACCTCCGAGATAATATGTACATGGATGCGTGCAGACATAAAACTTGTATATGGAGTATTTGAAAATAATTAGAACCTCTTTGTCTCTCCATCTATTTTAATTTTTAAAAAAAACGAAAAGTGTGCTAACCAAATTAAGAAATTTAGATGCCTCATGCATCATGAATGGGTAAATGAATTGGACTGGAAGAGGAGACAATTTTATAAGTTTCTTCTAATTCAGATTAGGGCCAGATCCGACAATATTATATAAAATCTGATCTCGCTAAAAACTTTCAATATTTCTGTACAAAAATTATTCTGAGTCTTGGCAAAGCATATGACTGACTCAGTTTAAATTATAAATCAGTTTAAAATATAAATTAACAAAATTAATAAATTTTGTTATGGAGAAGACCATCTGAGAAACCCTCAATTGGTAGACCAAAGGGGGAAAGGTTGAACTTGAAGAAGTTGGGAGAGTATAGGTGTTAGAAATCTGCTTACTGCGAATAATAATTTCAATTTCCCTACCCCCACAACCTTCTAAAGGGGGAACATAACTTTTGATCTAGAAAAATTAATAAAAAATTAATAAATCAATTAATTTAAATTAAAACTATTAATGAATGTATATATTGTTAGTTTATCTATAGTTTTATAACGTTAAATATGTTAATTTTACTTTTATAAAAAATGTCTCAACATTCTAACTTTAGATTTTCTCAAATTTAATTATAATTAAAAATATTCAATAAAAATCAAGCATTGAAAATAAAATATCAAAATGAAATGATTAAGAAATATTATACTCTATTATAACATAAAGTTCCGATCAAATGCAGAGGAAATATTAGGAGAATATCAATGCGTGTTCAGGTCAAATCGATCAACATTAGATCAGAAATTTTCATTAAGACAGATATTAGAAAAAAAAAAACGCGAATTCAATATTTCTGTTTACCAATTATTTGTAGACTTTAGTAAAGCATACCTATGACTCAATAGATCGAGATAAACTTTTTCAAATTCTGATCTTCAAATTTGTCTGGAAGGTAGTAAAGAATGAGTAAGGTGCAAATTAGGGAAAAATCAAACAGAAACCAATTAAACAAATAATAAAATCAATTATTAAGTTACTTAAATATAATAGGAGATTCGGTAATTGAAATTAAAGATAGTGTAGAAAAATTAATGGGGGGGGGGGGGGGGGGCGGGGGCTTGAAATTAACAACATAACGTTCACGTTTTTGTTTTTTTTTGGAATTAACGGGCAAAAAAATCATCCTATTTTTTTACAGCTGGAATTAAGTCTTCATACTTAATTAAAATGAAAAAAAAAAAATATTTTCAGTGGCGTAGCAAGTGTATTTTACCTGGGGTCGAATTATTAATAAAAATTAGCTGGAGTGTCTCCACTCGACTATCTCGCAATTTGAATTGGATTAAATAACATAATATATTATATTTAAATTAAATTTAATTAATTATAAATTATAAATAATAAATATTAAACCAGCGCATGTTTGGCTTTTTACTTTCCCGCATACTTCGTATAAGGGAAGTATTGGAATCGTCAAAAATTTCGACTTCGAGATTTTGATAGATCTTGACGTTTTAGACCTCCCTGAGTCGGAAAATACCATTTTTCGAATTATGTCTGTGTGTGTGTATGTATGTATGTATGTATGTAGGTATGTAATGTCTGTAAGCAAATTTACTCAAAAACTAATCAAGCTAGGGCTTCGAAATTTGGTACACCGATATTATTCACAGTTTGTAGATTTCTATCAAAATTTCGTCAAAATCGGTTAACCGGAAGTGGTACTTTACCTACACTGGTTGCGTTTACCTTTCAAGTAAAGTACCAGTTTGCTTCGAGATATTTGCTTCCTATTTTGTATATAGATTTAAAAATATGAAAAAAATTGAGATACCAAATTTCATCATGATCTGACTACCGGAAGTGACATTTTACCTATACAAGTAGCGTTTCTTTTTTACCGACCGACGATAGTAAGGGAGGTATTGTTTTCACACCAAATTTCACCTATGGATATTTTTAGGTACATATCTCCACGAATCATGCATTTTCTTAACAGAAAAAAGTATTTTTAGCATGATGTCTGTCCGTCCGTCCGTATAGATGTGTACAGCCTGAACGGCTCAACGGATTTTGATGAAATTTGGTATATTTACTTAATTTATCAGTGGGATGAATTGGTCAACTTTTTATATATCTATTGATATTTACAATATCTCAATTGATCTTATTGGCCTTTTAAACTTTGAAAACATTCACATTACGGCTATAATTTAATACTATTAATTTTTAAGATTATTTTAATTAAGAAAATTTGATCTCATAATTGGATTTTCACGTAAGATTTTAATATATAATATATTTTTTAATATTATTTTTATAGTAGTTTGGTGTTATGCTAATTTTATATTTTATTTTTTAATTAGTATCAAAGAGAATAATATTTGCAAAGAATTTAAATCGAGGTTGCAATCTGGAAATTATTATCAAAGGGGATCAAAATTATTAAATTATTAATTGTATTATATGGGTGGGAGGCATGGTCTATAACCCTGGGAGATGAGAGTAGATTCAGAGTATTTGAGAATAGGATTCTTCCCAGCATTTATGGGCCAAAGAAAGATGAGGACACCGGGGAATGGCGGAGACTGCATAACAAGGAATTGCATGACCTCTATGCATCTCTAGATATAGGTCATAAAATAAAATAGAGAAGGCTGGGATCGGCAGGGCACATGGCTAGAATGGGAGAGGAAAAATATATTGGTGGGGAGTTCGATTGGAAAACGTCCGTTTGGAAGACCAATTGTGAACAGGGTGGACAATGTAGGAAGGAACGTGAGAGAGATGGGACAGGGTAGGAGTTAGATGGTTATAGCTCAGAATAGGGACAGGTAAAGGGGGCGGAGCCCCCGTCTAGGTGTGGAGAGCGCCCAAGGCGCTCGAAGCAGCTAGTTATAAATAAAATAAAATAAATGTTACCAAATATCAAATTTGACACCAATAAACTAATACGAACTGGCTCTTTATCAATACCAAGTTTACACATTCTAAATATTCATTCACAACTCTTTATACCTATTTGTATGAGGGAAAGTCTAGGGGAGGACACTCCCGCTTATTATTGATGGCACCATGGCACGTTTTGGCGCGTGAGATTTGCAGTGTTAAAAAATTAATTCTGGTACTTTCAGCAATTCAATCAAGCTGAAATTCTATATATAGCAGTTTTATACAATTATTAATCATGTGAAAAATTATCAAACATATATTTTTATTTTTACGGTCACTTTAGAGGAAAAAAAATCAAAACGTTGTAGGTAATGACCCTCTTCCGGTTGAGCTACATTTCTCAAAAGTTGATAGAAAACTATGAATTTTGAATAATGTCCATGTACCAAATTTCATCATTCTAGCTCAAACCGTTTTTGCGTAATCTTGTCTACACACACACACACACACACACACACACACACACACACACACACACACACACACAACCACACACAGAGAGACATTTTTCTCAACCTTAGTGAAAATGATTCAGGAACCTTCAAAACGTATAAAAACATCAAAATCTCAATATCGAAAATTTTCATGATCGCAATACTATCTCTGGCGAGATAGTAATAAAATTTTATCAAAAATTATTTTCTTTCTATAATCATGAATTCTTTATTTCTATTAAATAATAAAAAAAAAATAATATTGAATATACATATTCAAGTGGAGTGTGTTTATAGATTTGTAGATTAAATTGACTTTATAATAGTAAAAAGTATTAGGTACTACTATATCTTTAGAATTTTAGAGTGATCAAGAAAGTGGGTTAATAGCCGAGAGACAAAATCATTTGAATAAACTTTTTGATCATTTATTCCTCCTATAAGATTAAAGAAAAATTTTCAAACTACCTTTACGAGTAGATATACCCTACTTAATTATTAATTTCATAAATATTATACACATTTATACATTTGTATATTCCAATTAATCAAGTTAATATTATTATTTATTTTAAAAAAAATTCTTTCAAATTACTAGTATAATTTAGAGATGATTTTTACATTAAAAAATTCCACGAGACACATGTACAATACAAGTTAAAAACAATGAACAGTGAAGCATACAGTCGTTGGCCCCCTTAAGCAACTCCTAGCAGTCTTTAATGTATATCTGGGTAAATTGCGGAACAATCTGTGTCAAATTAGGTTTGCAAAACATACATACTAGGAGTATTTTAATGAATAAGAAAAAAAAATCATTTTCCCCTGACATTTTCAATAAACACTTTTCAACAAAAAATCCTAAAAAATACAGTTATTGGCCCCCTGTTATAGTTATTGGCCTAAGTATTCTATAGTGATTATACAACCATACAACAAACGATTATATAACATAGTTACATGTAATAGCGCAATTTTTAAAATAAAAATCTCTTAGTATTTGTGTTTTAGTGACTGCCTCGACTGTATACTTTCCCCTGTAAAGTAATGGTTTTCTGATACAAATGAATTATTATTCATTTGAAAAATTTTGCAAATTGGCACTATATAATAAATAATATTTTCAGATTCTATAATATTAATTATGATATCATCAACTTGAAAGCAATTATTAAGAAACATTTTCTAATATAAAGATTGTTTTTTTTTTTTTTTTTTGTTTTAACAATTTAATATTCACTTATATATCCTTAAATATTTGTTTAAATTAACTTTACAAAATTTTTATATATAATTTATATAAATTAATATATATTGAAATATAAAGTGATATATTCCTTTATTAAAAAAATTTTCCTATTACAATGAAAATCTCAGGATCAAATTTATATTCATAAAATCATATTTAATACTATTAATTTTAGAATTATAGGAATTTTATTTTTATTTTCATTTTTTTTTAAAATAAAGTTTGATATGGCAGCATTTTATAAAATGTAAAATTCTCTTTTAATTTAAAATTCCGTTTACGTTTAACTTGAAGTAATAAATAATTAATGGATACTCTTTTCCAATAAGAGGGAATTTTTTTCACATTCATTTATATTATCTTCTGATTTAATATTATAATACTTCTCATTAAATTCTATTCATATATAATAATTTTTCTATCTAAATATCATTAAGTAAATTATCTAACAAAAAATGATTTTGTTATTGAAAATTTATTAGATTTTTTCGTAATCCGATTTTTTTAAATAATATTTGAAAGTTTTCAATTTTTATAATTTTAAAAAAATTCACTAAATTCTATCCCTTAATTCCTATTAATTTCTTTTATTATTATTATTATTATTATTATTATTATTATAAATTAATAATTAATTTTTTATATTTTTTTGTTTCAGAAAGAGCTTTTTTCGAGTAAAATCGACTCTGTCGAGGGACGTGAACGAAAAATGTCCTCATCCTCGACTGGTAGTATGAAAAACAAATGGTTGAAGGCTTTTAAAAGTCTTAAGACTCCGCAAAGTAATGGCCAACCGTCCAAAGAACAGGAAAAGTAAGTATTCTTATTTTATCTTTCCACAATTGAATAAATAGTTCTTCTATGTTTTGAGTTGCTCTTAATGAACTTTTCAAATATTGACTATTCATCCAAACTAAAGTGTTATAAATCAATTTTTATACTCAAACAGTAAATGTTTAATAAATAATTTAGAAATCTACGATATAATATCATTAATAATTCATTGAGTGGTTGAAAAGATTTGAAAAGATCATTTTGGTACTCTTAAAGTTCTGATCTATTATTATTAGATTAGATTAGAAGAGAGTTCTAGAGATCTAGTCTCTAACTCTATGTTTATCATGTTTGTTTCCTGGACGACCATCGATTAACTTTAGTTCTAATCGATAGAGATCTGTTTCTGTTAACCGTTTACTAAGTTTTTTTTTTTTCAAGTATTGTAGTGTAATTTTTTTTTTTTTTTTTTTTTTTTTAGATTGATTGATATTATTCTATTATTACTATAATTATTTTATCAAAATTTCTTGAATGCTCGTTTTTTATTTGTTTTGTTATTTATTAATTTTTTGATTTTTTTTTTCTTTTTCTTTTTCTTTTTTTTTTTTTTTTGAATTTATAAAATAAACTAAAATTAAAAAAAAAATATATATATATATTATTCTAATATTTAGTCTTAGAATAGATTATAAATTATATTTTTGACATGTGTACTAATATAACTTTTTCTCTGTGTTTTTTTTTCTTTTTATGTTACCATCAATTTACGTTTCGTTCTTTTTTCCTTTTCAAAATATTTATTATGAATCCAGAAAAAACCAAATGTACCACGCAGTGTCAACCATAATTGCAATGAGGTAAATGAGTTGGGAAAATATTTTTTCATCATTCTTCCCCTTTTAAAAAAAACAAATAATAATAATAAATAAATAAAAAAACAGTAATCATAAACTCATTTTTTTTTAAAAAAATAAAAAACCGCTTTGCATTTTATTCCCCTTTTTTTTTCCTCATTTGCCTTTTTTTCTTTTCTTTTTAAAGATTCTTATGAATTTGAATTTGAATTTTTCATTGACCTTTACTTCTTTCATGTTTGCGAAAGAAGTTGCTTTAATTAAAAGCTTTTTTATTTTTATTTTGAACACACCTGATTATTTATCACTTTCTAGAATTATATAAATAATTATTCATATGTTAATATCAACACAATTACTTCTTTAGTTGCACCGTCAGGTATTGGCATAATTCAGTAAAATTATATTTAGTCTGATTGATTAAGTGAAATATTTACATAATATTAACTATTGACCATGTTTTAAATTAAACTTAAAGAGAATACAAAATAACCCACCTGATGAATATATGCAATTGATATTTCTTTCTCGTTATATATAATATAAAGATTTTTATAAAATATAATTATTTACTTATAACAAAATATTTGACCATCAATTTTTAAATATTTTTGTATTTCTCTATTTTAATCAAGAAAATGAAGATATGAATAGGACTATATTAAAATGGATGAGTTTTGAATTCAAAAACTTATTAAAATTTGATATTTCAAATGTTTTATAAATAAATAAAATATTTTAAATGTAGAATTTTTAAAAGAAATTCATTCACTATTTTCATAAAATTTAAAATTTTAAATTTTAAGTTTCATGTATTTTTTTCTATAAGATTGATTACTTGCTTAAAGCCTAATTTACACGGGCTTAGTACTTGTCATTAATTTTTTTTATTAATGTTTTCGAAATATAGTCCTCCGGCCCGGAAGACATTTTGAAAATTTCATTTTAAAACTATTTGCCCACCCCTGAACTAATGACAAGTAGTAAGCCCGTGTAAATTAGGCTTAACTATCTCCAATCTAGGCAATTACTAAAAGTCGGTTGCATAACCATCAGGGAATCGATCCTCTTTAATTTATTATTTCAGACATGTTCATTTATTTCTCTTTTTGAGATAAAATATATATACTCGTATATTGTTCAAATAGGAAAATATTGAAAATATTATTATAATAAACGAACTCTAAACTAAATAACTTAAGATTTGAGTTTATGATTTCTTGTTCTATTTATTTTATATAATTGAGATGAATGTTTGTTTAATCCGTCGCACTCTCCTCTCTTTTCTCAATCTCTCTCTATACTGCCTATATTTTTGTCTTCTTCACTGGGACTCTAGATACTCAAACTACGAAAACGGTCTGTGTTCTTCTATTGAATTCGAGCACTCTTTCAACTTTCTTTCTTCTCCTCCTTCTTTTATTTTATATATATATATATACACACACACATATATATATTTCTCTATTCTTACACAATTCTTCTTCTATTCTTGAAATATATATCCTCTTATAATTTCTTCTCTCAGTTGATCTCTTTTTGGGGGAGCACTGAAGCGCACAAAAGTAGTGGGATGAAAAAGAAAACTTGGAATAATAATAAAAAAATATACTTAAATTTCAACTGCTGCTTGCTTTTCTTTAAGTATAATTAATTAGTAGTTAGTTACCTTTTTTTCCTTTGAAATATATACATATTTTCTATATGAATTTTGTGTTAGTAATAAATATATTGCATGTATATCGTTATATATTATTTTAAAATATGTAATTATTGGCATATGCATGCATGTGCTTGGAATTTTATAATATAAATATTTTTCTTGAAAATTTGCTTTATTTTTGAGTTTAGTGAAATTTTATACATTATTTTATATGTTAATAATTTCTAATATTCAGATTTAATTTAAAAAAAAAAATAAGTATATCATTTTTTAGAGTTTTATTTATATAAATATATAAATAAATGGATATACATATGTCGATATAGAAATTATATAACAATTTCTCTATTTTAATTTTTTTTTTCTACCTAATATTTTTAATTTTAATTTTTTATATGATTGATTTTTTTTTTTTAATATTTTATATTAATTTGAAAAATTATAATATTAACTTAGAACTAATAATATCTAACAATCTCATAAATGTATAAATATTTCAATTAAATAAATTTGATTAAAATTTTTTTTTTTTTTTTTGTAAATTTATAAATAATTGAAAAATAAAAATAATAATATTTTTTGCTAGATGTCTATCTCTGATACGCCTTAATAAAAATCATAGTAAGCACATAGGTAGCTAAATACGTATATGAAGGTGAGAGACGTTATGTCAATTAAATAAATATATACTGTAGTTTTTTTTTTTTTTTTTTATTTTTAATATATGAATATAGTGTAGTTATTTATATGAAAAATAAATTCTTAATAAATTTTGAATATTTATCAAAATTTGTATATTAAAAATTGTTAATTAATATTAAAGAATAATTATACTTATCACTTAATTTAATGTTTAGAGTTTAGATAAAAAAAAAGACTGATTTTTTTTTTTTTGTAAATATTTTATTAATATGTTTAAATTATTTAAATAAATAAATAAATAAATAGATTTTTAAAAATTATAATTAAATGTTTTTTTTAGTTATGTGATTAATCATCAATCTATATATAGTAAATATACATATATACATACATACATATATATATATATAGTATATATATACATTAATATTTGTATAAAATATCTTTTTGTTTTTTAAATATAGTTAACATCATTATCTACTGTACAGTAAGTAGTGAATTGTGTATAATATAAAATTAGATGAAAATATCAACAGTATCAATTGGCATCGAGGGCCAGCCAGGTAGGGGGTAGGTAGAGGAGGGGGTGGGGGAGACAAGACTAATATTCGAATCGAAGTTGAATTAAAAAGATGAATTTATTTCACTTATTATTTCAAGTCGTTCGTTCATTTTTTTTTCTTTAAAAATAATTTGAATAAAATAAATTATGAATATTTTTTATTCAATATAATCAATGTTCTTTTAATTATTTTATTCATAGCGTTTAAAAATTTGTTTTTTGTTAAATAAAATATTTTATTATTTATTTTATCATTTATTTTAGTAAAAGTTTTTTTCTTTATGAAAAGTCAAATATCAATATATACTTACATATTTTTGATATTTAAAGAATAAAAGAGTATATCATTACTATATTTTAAAATTTATGCTATATATATAATAATTAGATAATATAAAAATAATTAATTCACTTGGATGAATTACATTATTTATTTGATCAATAAAAAGAACAAACTATTATTATTATTATTATTATTATTATTATTATTATTAAATATAATGATTTTATAAAATTGTTTTCTACAGGAAAAATGGCGGGGGTCAACTGACCCCAGGAGGAGGGACAGGAGGAATACTGGACCATAATTTTCAAGAATATACTTATAAGAAAATTACACCATGTGATGTTTGTTCACAAGTTCTTAGAGGCAAGTTTTTATTCTATTTTTTTAATTTTTTAAATTATATTATTTATAAATATTGGACCATTGGGTGTGTGAGTAGTGAACCTGTCTCACATTCACATGGTCCCGGGTTCAAGTCCCGGGCCTGGCAAGGGAATTTCCCTAGCTGGGGTCTATCTATGGGACGGAGTCAACCCAGCCTCCGGGAACAACCTTGGGGAAAAGCTACTTGATAGCGCCTCCGATCAAGAAAATCAAGGTAACGGTTGAGCGGACCCGTTTTACTGATCATAGGACACCTCATTGATATAACCGGCTTGATAGGCGTTGTCTTTGCGTAGGACGTTCAAAGTCAGAGGTTTTTTTTTTGTTTTCTTTTTTATAAATATAAGGTTATTTTTACTTGTTTAAATAATAAATTAATAAATTTTAAATTAAGAAAGATTGTTAAGTATATGAATTTGACATATACAAAAAATATAAACAAGAAAAATTAAAAGATTACAAATGTTTATTATATTATTATTATTAAAAATAGTATTCACACACAATGTTCATGACATTTTCAACTGTTTTTTTTTTGTTTTTTTTCTACTCTATTAAAAGGAAAAATAAAAAATCACATTGAATGTGTACTTAAGAAGTGTAGTGAAGAGAGAGAATTTCATTCATTTAAACTAATTCTAAATAAATGTGTGTGTGTCTGAATAAATCTATTTGTTTTCGTAAATTTAATATTCTTGTATTAAGCGGATTAAAAGCTTACTTGAATAGTCATCCAAGAAGAACAGAACGTAAGAGATGAACAAAGCGTGTGATAAATCTCATTTAATGAAATGTATGGGATAAAATTTTAAAATAAATTTACACAAGAAATCAACTAAAATATATTTGATCTATTCATACGATAATTAAAATAATCTTTTCATTTAATTATTTATAATTTGATGTTTTTAAATTCCATGCCATTTATTTTTTCTCAGTTAATTTCGATAATAATAATATTCCAAGTGTCCCATTCAAATGTCTTTAAATCTTGTCCTGGTCCACTGCACTGTTGTTAAAACTGTTGTTGAAAAGAAAGAGGAGACCACTTTGGTAAATTCATAAATTATAATTAAATAAAATGTTTTACACAATAAGGTAAAAGATTAAATGAATGAAACAAAACCGACGAAATTAAGCAACACATGTTTGTCTATACGATTTAGTTTGAGAGGAGGGTCACTTAACGTTTTATTGTAATATTCAAAGATACATTTGAAATAGTTTACTGAATGGACTTGACTATCTCTCGAACCAAAATCAAATAACCAAAACAACTAATTCAACTCACCTGCGTTTCTTAATAAAGCCACACACACAAAGGATATATACAATATATTTCTAAGTTAAAAGAAAACACATTCGATTCCGTTTTCTGATATACGCGTAGGTAGGTATATAAAATTAATACTTTTGTGTATTAAAAATGTTTAAGTATTATTGTACAAATTAAAATAAAAACTAATTACAAACACATTATGATGCACAAATGATTAAAACTAAATTATAAAACTAAATTTGAGTTCGTTCAATAATAATAATAATTAAAGAAAATATTCATTAATGTACCACAAATGAAACTATAATCAAATTAAACAATTTTGAGATAAAACAAAAAAACAAAAGACATTATTTAATAATAAATCAAATACCTGGGAAGCACAATAATTATACAAAAGTAAACAATTTATTAAGACATCAAATGATGGTTTTGTATTTTACGAAAGAAGTTATCAAAGATCATTCGAAGAGATCTTACCTGTTGAAAAGACCAAAGAAAAAAGGGTGAAAATACACCAAATTAAAGTTAGCATTAAATTTGAAACCAAAGACATAAACAAAAAAAAACGAGATATCAAATAAAATATTCAACTTCTTAGTCTGCACATCACGTGACATGTGCTTTCACACCTCACCGCTAGAGTTTTTCATAATTTCAAATATGTAATTAATTAGTGGTAGGTTTAATTTGGCGTTAACAACCCCACTGAAACTACGAATACAATATAATTATTTCTTTTAAAATAAAAAAATAAGATATATACTAAAAAAATTATAATTATAAAATAATTTTTAAGATTAATACTTTATTTTAAAAAATTATATATCATTATAGATATAAATAAAAAAGATTTAAAGTAAATATATGTATCTTTCTTTATTAAGGATTAAAAGTATTCAATTTTTGTCTAATTTGAAGAGGCGTTATGTAAATAAAAAAATTTCATTCTATCAAAAAAAGATTTGGGCGGGGGAAGATTGTCAAGTCATCAAAGATGTGTGTGGTTGCATTACATTCATTATAATGGAACATAAATCTCTTTCTATTAGCCAATTATCATTACTCTTTCTGGATTGCTTTGTTTAAACAATCAAGTGATGCAGATAACTGGTCTATGAATGCTTGTATTTGTTATTCTTATATTTTACTCATTTTCCATCGTTTGTAATGATTCGCTACAGAAATTGTTCAATTTCCATTGCATTGATTGATCAATTCGCTAAATCCAATTTCTTTGCATCAATTCATCTGCCATCTAAAAATCGATCTTGTTTTTTAAAATACTATTTCTTTTAAATATTTTCAAACTATCATGTGATTGATGTTTAGTACATCTACTATTTCCTGACAATTTTCGTTCTTACATATTAAACTTCATATCAGTTGCGATATTTCATCGATATTTTCTGTGACTATTAAAATATTTCCAACTATTTCCGAGTTCTTTGTTCACATCACAAATTTTTCTGAATGTTTTTTATAGTAAAAAAAAAATAATTTTTTAAAAAAAAATATTTTCACAAAAATGTCAACTTTTAAGACAATCAGTGATGAGTGTTGTCCAATATATCCGATCCGATATATCGTTTATCAACACCATCTTTTATTTTAATTTAAAGTTTTATTAGAAATATTTGAAGATGAAAAAAGAATTAGGAAAATATTTTGAAGTTAATTAAAAATAATAATTTTTTTTTTCTTTGACAGGACATACAAGGCAGGGTTTGAAATGTCGACATTGTAAACTGAATGTGCATGTCGATTGCCAAAATGATGTACAGGAGCGTTGTCAGCCAAAATCTCGATTATTACGACGACAAAAGAGTACATCCGAATTGGATACTTCACGAACGTCAGCAGCAGCCATCGCTACTAGCCATGCTGATGTTCCTTCGGGGGTTGACGGTGAGGACAGTGAGTATTAAAAAACGTTTGTCTTCTTCATTTAAAATTTAACGAGCTGTCCCGCCTTTGCTTTCTAGGTGTTCATAATTAGTATATATATATATATATTTAAATATTTCAGTAAACAACAGTTCAGTATTTAAATAAATAAATAAATGTTTACTGCATTAATGTCTGTGTGTGTGTGTGTGCGTGTGAAATCAAGAATTTAAAAAAAAATAAAATAAATATTAATAATAAATTTTTAATTTTTTTTAAAGAAATTAAGTAAAATATCACCCTTGTAATTTAAATAAAAAAAATGGCAAAATTTTTAAATAAAAATTTATAAAATTTAAAAATTTATATATGATTTATTCACACATTCACAAATTTCAAGTGATATTATTAATTTCTTTAACTGTAAATTAAAATGAAAAATCAATTAGCTTTAGCTATTGTGTGCAATGGCCTTGATTAATTGGAATGAGTGGACAGCTCGTGAAAGCCAATGCCTGTAAGAGAATTTAATCAGGTGTGCTTTCCTACTAAAATACACTAATAAATAAATAAATGGAAAGTTAAAAGTCGCTTCCTTTTTTTTGGGACATCCAAAGAAAATGTAATTTTTTCATCCCATTTATTAATAGTTTCACACTTAAAAATAGTTTCATATATTAAGTTAAAAAGAAATATAAAATATCCCTTAAACAAATACACTATTTTTTTTTATTGGGTAAAAGGAGGATATACTAATAATAAATTGATATAAATTCATATTCACAAAATTTTAGAACAAAAATAATCTGATTTGAAACTAAAATAATAAAGTAAATTCATCTATGTATTATCTCTCTCGTATGTATACATTTTCCAAGTAGGGGAGGGGGGAGGGGGGAGGTGTTTCGAAATAAAAACTTGAAAAGAATTGAAATTGTATTAGCAATGTTCTATTATTCAATTGATAATGAAGAATGGGAGAAATTTTAGGGGTTTGTTAGTTAATTGATGAAAATCAGGGTTAGAAAATCGTGGCAATCGCAATCACTCGCTTATGATGGCATCTTTCCATCGCCGCTGCCTCTGCTCTGTTTCACTAACATCCCTCGGGTGTTAATTATTCACGAAAACAATGAACACTTCCCATACCTGACATACCCCCCGGACACATACACCCAACAACCCCTGGGGCAGAAGCGAGCGAAGTGGACGCAATCTACCAAGTACTGAAGCAAGCCGGCGAGATGAGTTCAACGCGCAAGCCGACCACCGGCACAGGTGTCCTCGAGATCGGCGGGAGGTGCACTGGTGGTGGTGGTGGTGGTGCGACGAGCTCCTCGACCAGTCGTTCTATGGCACCACCTTTACATCTACGGCCGCAGCCCCCGACATCGGGAACAAGCAGTTTGGCCGTCACGCAAGTGCCACTCGCATCCAGCTCCGGTGAGCACACCTTTCATTCTCACCTTTCATTCTTTCTCTCTCTCTCTCATTATGTCACTTTCACATTCGCAAAAATACCTATCTATCTATCTATCTATCTATCCCAGGAAATCAAGCCAATATCATTCAGGTCAAGTATTTTATCAAGAGTCCTCCAAAACAACAAAAAAAAAAAAAAAAAAAAAAGAAAAAGAAAAACATGCACCTATGTACAATAATCTCCAATTAGAAAAACCCTGCATGTCTAGCAGCATTGTTTTTTATTATAATAGTTTGAGACTAACTATCTTAGGAAGATTATTATACCAATATATATGTGTTAACACGTTCCCGCCGGCATGTACCACCGGTGGCTTATGCCGCCACATAAAATAAATAGACAAATTATGGAGCCGGCAGGAACGTGTTTAATCAACAGGTGTGTACTTCTTATAAATTTCAGAACTTTTTTTTCTAGGTGCTCTTACATTTCTCTATGCTGCTTATCTTTTTTTTCTCTCTTTTTCTATTTTATTCTTTATCTATCTATTTCATTATATTTCATTCACTTACCTCTCTTTCTCTCTCTCTCTCTCTCCCTCTCTCTTCTTTTTGAATAGCTTTAGCTGACAACCGCCATCATACAGATAACAGCACCTAACGGCTTGCCATCAAAAATAAATTAGCATTTTTATAGATTATTAACGATTCTATTTATTATTTTTTTTATTTTTATTTTTATTTTTTTCATAAATATTGAAAAATTAAATGATTGATCATCTCAATCAAAGGCTTTAGGAAAGAAAAATACTCCTCGGTAAAAAAAATTCCCCGTAGAAACAGTTTCTATTAATTATAATATACTTAGATAGTATACTATATAAAAAAAATAAATCAGGTTTATTGTGTGTCGCACTCCTCTTGAATGAATTTCGACTAGGATCGATCCATGACAAGACTCGTTCGTTAATGGTTGGTAATTCTCTTCAATTTTTATAATATCGGGGACTTTTTTTTCCTACAAAGGAGCTTTTTCATTAATCATTAATTATTTATTTATTGAAATTATTATATGAACGTTCTATTTACATAGAAATTCAAAATAATTTGAAATACAGTGAATTCTCGATGTAAGCACAACCCATGATATTAGCAACTCTCGTTATAAGCACCACTTGATATAAGCAATTTAGGAAGTATTTATTCAATAAAAGCAACTGTCATAATTGTCAATTCTAACCTCACTTCTTTTAAGTGCACCCTAAAAAAATAGTTTAAATATAATAATAATATAATAGTTAATAGTTAATAGTTGAAGTATTTATATTGAATAAAAGCAACTGTCATAATTGACAATTCTAACCTCACTTCTTTAATAATAATTGAGAATCTACAACGTAAATATGAATTTAGTCTATATATACGATATATACGAAGAGAGCAACGTTTTTCATAAAAGCAACTTTTTAGGATAAATGATTTCAGAAGTGTTGCTTATATCGAGAATTACGTGTAATCAAAAATTATTGTTAGTGTGTTTGTATTGTTTGTGTAAAATTGAAATGGAATATTTTTTTAGTAAATGGAACGTTGTTATTAAGTATAATTTATTTCTATGAGCCTATATTGCACCTGGTATTTGGACAGGCTCAGTAAAACTGTGGCTTGTCTGTCGAGGTGGCAGCCTGATGGTCCAGCCCTCTGACACTCATAGACGCAGACATCTATTCTCTGCCATGAAGAGTCTGTCTGTTTTCGGCTCGAAAAACAACGACTCCTCACGCTCCATCTCTCTGCCTGAGAGTAGGCACACTTTCTTTCTTTCTTTCTTTCTGATTACTCTTTTTTTTTTTTTTTTTTTTTTTTTTTGTCTAACTGTTCATTATTGATGCTCTGTCTTTCTATGTCTGTCATCGTGTCTTATGAATGAATGCCTGATTTTTTTTTTCTTTTATGTTTCTTTAAAGGGATCCTAATTTTTTTTTTCTTTTTTTTTTCAAAAATGAATGCCTTTTTGTATATTTATTATTTTTTTTTTTTAAAAAAATTATCAATTCTCTAAATAGAGGGCAGAGAATTTTAGTTATTTAAAAAAAAAAACAAAACATTACGTGATATAAAGGATATATTTTTTTTTGTGTTTTGGGACCTAAAGTTTATTTGTAATGACATTCCGCTGCCTTTAATACTATAGCTTAATGTTACATACTACTTCTAATCCAAAGCTAATAATTAACTATAGATAGTTAATCATCATCAACAACAACAACAACAAAATAGATTTGTAATCCAGCTGAAGAGTGTTTAATTGTGGGCCTAAATCCCTGTTTTTGTTTTTTTTTTTTGTTTTTATTTTATTTTATTTTTTTTTATTTTTTACGCACGTATTAGTTGATTGACATATTCGCGCTTTCGTTGAATTTAGTCCAATTTGGCGTGGATTATGATTCACAGAGAGATCGCCTGGCTCCGCCTCAGGGACTCGCCCTTTCGGCCAACCGCTGTTCCTCTCAACAGAGGTGCCCCTTGAAGAACGAGAACCCTCGCCAGTTGCAAGGCGTCGCAAGAAATAACACCACCATTTATTTACCTCTTGCAATTTATCCCTCGACCACCTCCACCCCCCACCCCCTCTCGCCCCCATACAAATATACATATATTTATCACACTACTCCCTCGTGAAAACAATGATAAGAATGGGATATTCCCTTTGGACCCGCCCGTTTGAAATGGTGTCCTTAGAATATTTTATCTTTATTATAATGATTCCATCAGCTTTTCATGTCCAAATTATGCCTTCCAGCTCGTTTGCTCAATTTTTCATTATAACTTTTTTTTTTTTTGTAACACTGTGAATAATTAATTATATTTTTTAAGGTTGATAATCATATCATGCATAATTACATTAGGCATTCAATATAGAATGTTATTTTAATAGGTTTGCTCCCAGAAAAGAAAAGAAAATAAAAAAGATCAAAATGATTTCATTTGATTAACTAATAAGTGTTCTTGTTTTTTTTTTTTTATTTTATTTATTTATTCTCCCAAAAAATAAAAAATACATATACAAATTTTATTTAATAATTAAATGAAGAATAAAAATAAATTTTAAATGAATATAAAATTTTATACTTAAATAAATAAAATAATAATATAATAATAATAATAATAATAATAATTTGGGTATTTTTCTGGGAACAAGTTTAATAATTCCAATTGTAGAAATATTTGATTGTTTTACATGTGTTGTGTTCATTGCAGCAAAGTTTAAAAAGAAAAGAAATTAAAAAAAAAATAATCATTTTTAAATATACATATTATATATAATTTTGAAAAAAATTATCCAACGATAGACACGAGTTTGAATATGATTTTCGTTCTCTCTCTCACTCTCTCTCTCTCTCTCTTTCTAATCTCTAATCTAATCTAATCTAATAAATATATTTCTATATTCTATTAGTCTTGTTGAAACATAAAATAAAACAACATTTCATTCTCATTTGTAATTTTTAAGGTTGATTTTTTCTGAAAAAATATTTCACAAAAAGATTTGTTTTTGAAATATTATTTTAATTTTCTTTCCTGTTTCATTAAATATTTCACACAACATACAAACACTAAATTAAAGTCATTTTTTAAATTTAAATCATTATTTTTCGAATATATTATTTTAAATAAGTATTTCAAAATAATAATTTTTGAAATTATTCAACCACAACTTTTTTTTTTTTGTACATTTATAGTGTTGTTCATAATTCGTTTGTTGTATAAATATCAAACGGATTCAATTAAAATTCATTCATTATCGGGGTCATTAAAAAAACAAATAATAATAATAATAATAATAATAATAATAATAACCCTGATTCTTTGAGATGAGGTCTTGAAGACCCTTGTTGATTTTTGTAGGTTTATTTTGACCAAATAAATAAATAATTTCCAAACTAAAAAAAAAAAATCTTTTTATTCTTCTTCTTATTATATTATTCTTTTACTTTAAATCTTACTTTTAACTCATTTTTTCTTTAATTCTATTTCTTAACTTCTTCCATTCCTTCATCTATCTATCTGTTACGCTAATTAGTTGAGTAATTCATCTTAAATCTAAGGTAAACTGCAAAACTGCATAATATTATTATATGTATATAAATTTTAAAATTTTAGAAAGCCTTTTTTTTGTTTTTTTGTTTTTAACTTATGAAATAAATTTAATAAATTTTCTTCTTTTTTTTTATTTACTAAAAAAACAAAACAAACTAATTAATACAATTAATTCTGTATCATAAATATCAAAGAGAAATTTTGTATATTTTTTTTAAGTCTAACGATGAATTTTAATACAATTTTTTTGAATGTTAAATACTTATATCTTTTTTTATAGATATATTAATAAAAATATTTTTTTTTATAATAAAATAATTTTGATTTAGAAAAAAAATTAATATATTTTTATTTTCAAATATTTTGTTATGAAAATTAAAAAAATTTAATATAATATTAATGTAACAATAGTAAGTATTCTAGAGATGAGTAAATTGGATGGTTATTCAATCTAATTTTTATATTAAATATTATTATATATATAAAATATATAAGAATTATGATTGTGTATAATCATCAAGTGAGGTATTTATTTTTGATTAGTATGTAGTAAGTACTCTAATATTATATTTTAAAATTTCCCATTTATAGGTCTTAAACCATATATTTTTTTTGATTTTATTTAATATTATTACTTTATTAATGTGAATCTTAATTATTTTTAAAATACTATCAAATACTCTTTCCTAATCTTTATTAAGATTATTCAATTAAAAAAAAAATGTGACTTTTTATATTGATTATTTATTCTGGTGTTTTTTAATAAAAATATTTTATATGGTAATATGCGACATTATTTATTTATTTTTTTATTAGTGAAAACTTAAATTGCTGGCTTAATCAATGTGTTTGTAGGAATAATATTATGCATATATAATGGAATGAGATTTAATTTTTTTTTTTTTGTTTTTTTTCTTCTTTTTGATATTTGATGCTGCTTTAACTGGAATCCTTTGAATATTGCTATGATTTTTTGCATCTTGATTGTTTTTTTTTGTTTTTAGTATGACGATTTAAATTTTCTACTGACAATGAATATTTGTACTATCAATACTTGGTAATGAAGTAATTTGTTTAACGCTCTTTAAGTTTCGTAATTGGCTAGTTGATTGAACCACCCCATTTTAAAACTTGAATAGCTCATCTAGAATAGGAGCAAGGAATTTATTTCTCTCTCACTGGCTATTTGGGGTTATGACCAAATTATTCTCTAAATGGGTAATCTGCAACAATATACTAAATACTATATATATATATGAGCCGTTTCTTTTGAAAGTGGCCTAACTCCATCTTTATCTTCAAATCGAGGTTTGCGTTTCAATGAATTTAAAAATATACGTATAGGATCCTAATTAGTCTTACTGCTTAAGTATGTCTAAGGGTGTTAGATTTATAGTTCCTATTAAAATAGTGGCAATTATTAAGTGAATAATTTGCGTTTTCTTATCAAGAATGGAGTTGGGCCACTTTCAAAATTAACAACCAGATTTATTATAAAATTGGAAGGTGCCCACATACAAGTCCATGCAACATAATGTAAGAAAGATGCAACAAATTGAAGAAAAAATAAGTTGACCTGTGGCCAGGTTCGAACCGACCGACAGTTTGAAATAAATTAATTTCCAGCTACAGAAACAATTTCAAATAATTTTAATATATCTATTAATGTAATAAAAAACAGATAGGAATATAACATAAATATTTTTAATTTTATTTTATTTATAATATATATGTAAGACCAGGCTGTGACGTCATGAATGGCTGGATGACGTCATATAATTTTAAATTAACAAAAACATAATGAAGATGATTTTTCCCGAGGATAAAACCAATACATTCGTGGTGATATGTAAAAAATCTCCTCATGTGAAATTTGGTGTTGAAAATAACCCTTCCCTTCCTATCGTCGATCGCTAATACTACCATTTCCGGTTTCCGGATTTGCACCAAAAGTTGATCAATTCATCCCACTGATGCATTAAGTAAATATACCAAATTTCATCAAAATCCGTTGAGCCGTTCAGGCTGTACACATCTATACGGACAGACAGACGGACGGACAGACATCATGCTAAAAATACTTTTTTCTGTTAAGAAAATGCATGATTCGTGGAGATATGTAAAAATCTCCACATGTGAAATTTGGTGTGAAAACAATACCTCCCTTACTATCGTCGGTCGGTAAAAAATACTAAATTTATTTTATATATCATAAAAACACTTAGGAAACATAATTTATGTGATTCATAAGATTATTTTAATTACAGAACAAACAAAATTACAAAATAAATTTATTCGAATACAATTCATTTACATTTTGCGGGTGTGAAAGGGATTTGAAGAAATAAATCATCATGTTCCGGTGGTATATAAAATTGAATTTTGCTGTTGTAATTGGTCTGATCTTTTTATAGAGTGATGTCAATACAAAATTTTCGAATTTTCTTTGTCTATGGTTTAAAATTTGTCGATACAAAATCTTCTTGTTGCATTTCATTTACAATAAAATTATTACCTTTCACTTTTGGGGAACGAACAATAAATTATTTTTTTTAATTACATTTCCACCACGTCAAAATCTTGATGTAAGTATAATTTCAAACTACAGGGTATAGTTATTGAACTAATTCTGAAAACTTATCTGTCAATTATTTATCGTATTTGCTTGGAATAAAAACAACCTGAAATACTTAACTGATAAATAACATGAAGTTGTACGTACATGTATGTACCCATTGTAACCGGCAAAAAAATGAAAAACCGAGTTAGGCCACTTTCAAAATAACAGGCTCATATATACATACAGTAAAAGTCCTATAATCCGGCACGTTCGGGACCAGCTCGGTGCCGGACTACCGGAAATTCCGGATTATCGGGCGGTAATTATAAGAACAATTAGATTAATAATTATACTAAAAATATAGTATGCAAATACATACCACAAAGTTTATTTTACATTTCATATAATGTATGTACACGTACTGTAAAAAATATTACACTTTGATTTATAAAAGTCACGAATGTCTTTTTGTTTTCTTGACTTTTGGCGTTTAGTATAAAATTTATTTCTAATGATATGGTAATCAATAATTTCTGAAGCACTGTAGCTAGTCACAGTCGGCATTTAACAGGCCTTGAATAAAAGACCTTCTAGAAAAGCATTTAAAATTTTGAATAACCCCTTGGTCCATGGGTTGAATCCAAGATTTTATGTTAAGTGGGAGCAGAGTAGCAACAATATTCCCAGAAACTAACTCATCTACTGGCAGGTGGGCTTTGCAATTGTCCAAAAGAAGGATGGCTTTAGTATCTTCTGGTAGACCAAGGCTTTTGAAGGATTCCTTGACCTCAGGCACAAAGTGGTGAAAAACACAGTCTTTAAAGAGGACGCAGTCACCCACGCATTTGATTGAGCATCGTATTGGACAGGCAAATGTGCATTCTTAAAAGCCCTGGGTTTTGAAAATTTACCTATCACAAAAGGGGAATAGCTCTCGAGCGTTTTTATTTGCTTTAAAGACACACTTTTGGAGAAAACCAAAATTTTTACAATTTTCCGGAGCGATGCCGGACTATCGGGCATTCCGGACTGTTGGATGCCGGACTAATGGACTTTTACTGTATATAATAAATAATGAAGAATAAAAACAGACCTTTAATTTTTACATATAAAAAATAGAATTTATAATACTAAAAATAATAACAAATTCTAAGCATTATTTTCTAAAATTAATTATTAAGTTAAAAAAAAAATGTCTGTAAATTTTTTATTAAAATATTTTTAAATATAAAAATCACTTAAAATTTGTTATTGATTAATATGTTATTAAAATTTTTATTTTTTTTTTTTATTTTTTTATAGAAATTAAAATAATCAATAAAATAGGGGGAAAAAATTTCGAGAAAAATAGTTTTGTTTTATTTTTTTTGATTCCTGTTTAACCAAGTATTGTTAGTTCAAAACGAAAAAAGAAAGGTGAGTGTGTTCGTTGGTGTATCAGGTGTATATATGCCTGTTATAGCTCCGCATACTCCGAGACGTCAGAAGTTGAATCTACGGATGAAATCCCTCTCGCTAGACTCGCCAGAATCCTCGGACCCTCATCGGCATCAACAACGAGTTCCAACTGCAGGGTCACATCTCGCCTCTGCCAACCGACTTCAATGTAGGCACTATTCTTCCCAAAATTAACCAAAGACAAGAACATATACAATAAATAAATTATAATATTTCATTCTGCTAAAATAAAAGATTCTTACGCTCAATTTATTATTATTATTATTATTATTATTATTATTATTCCATTTGATATTCATCATAAAAAGTATCCAAATTTTTATATACTACCATCAATTCGACATTATTATATTCTTGTCCTTGGTTTATGGGATATTCTTGCCCACCCACCCACCCACCACCACCCTCCCCTCTTTTTTTTTTATTAGGTAAAGGTCAGGTCATTACAGCGGCGCACATCTTTCGGACAACTTTTTTAAGATGCCTTTTATGGTGTCATTGAACTCATGAAAATCTCCATCCCTTATAAGAAATATTTTAAATACACATCTCATTTTGCGCAGCACAGGGCGGGGATCCAAATCTTGTAGGAGATTTTAGTGGATCTAACAACCGTGTCACTCCCGTGGCCCTCCCCGGCATCCGGAGGACGATCTTTGTGTCGGATGGCCGCTGTTGGTCAAGTAATCAAAATTTTTGCCCACTTATTTACCTCCTTTTAGTTAAAACGCGTCTTGTAAACTCATCCTTTTTTAGTGATTTTTTTTTTTTTTTGCACTTTAATATTGGCAACTTGATAAAATATAAATAAAAATCTGGAGTGTCTCCACTCGAGAATCTCGCAAATTTGAATTGGATTAATTAACATATATATATATATATATATTATATTTAAATTAAATTTAATTAAAATGAATAAATAATATTTATTAAACCAGCGCGTGTTTGGCTCTTTATTGATGACACCACGTCACATACTGGCGCGTGATTGCCAGTTAACGTTAATTTTAAAATTTTAGAAGATAATTAAACAAGTCATTATATCGCCGATTTAAATTGCAAACTTCCACTTTTGGTCAAAAATTGCAATCTAAGCCGACGATATATTTTTTATTTTATGAATTCTAACAATATTTATTAAAATTTTAAAAAATACAATGTTAAGAAATAAATACGAACAAAACAAATTTTAAGCATACAATTTATATTTGGATGAAACCTGGCATTGCATAAGAGCAGCAAGTTTCTCAAAATTTGGCTCCTATGAACTTAAAGCAATTCTTAAGCATGAGTCTAAATGTAGATCCGTTAATTGCGATCGCTGTTTTGTTTTGATCGCATTCATATAAGAAAATGCGGATTCACATAAATATGTGGAGCCAAAGAAGGAATTGAAACGAGCAACCATTGTCCAAATATTTGGATATTTATCTTTGCTTATTAGTTTCCAAAAACTATTTTTTATGTAATAAAATTTAATATATTTTATATTTATATTATTTTTGATCAACGAATAAAAAAATTAAAATATATAATATGTTTGTAATAAAGTGCTAAAAAATGGGAAAAAATTATATATTATTAATTATATAGTCAAATACTAAAATATAGAAAGGTTAAATCAATAATATATTTCTATATGTTCTTAGATATATGAAAGATATGTTAGTTTTAATTATTATAATAATATTAATAAAAAAAAATTGTAAATGGAAGGGCTGTTATTTTTCATTTAAATTTATAACTTCAATTAAAATAAATTCATTTTGGAATGGATATGAGAGAAGGGGAGGTAGAGCCGAAATTTGGGTAGAGTAGAGTAGTCTAGGACTAAACGGTGTTTTGAGAAAGGGATAAAAAGTATATAAATTATCGGGATAAGAAAAATATAAATATATGGTATATAAAAGATGTAATAACATATGATCTAAAATTATTTTTTAATAAATTTAAAAATAATATCCCGGGTAGCGAGTAGATTCTTTTCTATAAACCCAGTAGAAAAGAATTCTATTTCAGGGATTGGCGTCCCTGCCCTCACGTGAGCTCATGATTTCTTCTAAATCCCTCTTCTATCTGGAGGAATCATGTCCTTTACCCATTGACACCTTTCTATCCATTCCCTTACTCTTACTCTCCCCCCCTCCCCTGATCATTCAAAAAATCAAATTTATTTGGATGAAGGAGAATACCTAGCATAGCTTCATTAAAAAGAAAAAAAATAGTAATGTTGACTTATTATAGGAGGGTTAATTCAAATATATCCAGATTACGTCAACCCTTCGACTAGCAAAACCCCGTATATTCACGAGTGAGACATGTCTTATGTGCCTCTGAGAGGACCCACCTCTCCTACGCTTCATATTAGTAAAAACTTGGAACTCATATTTATAGTACGCTTTGGAGAATTAGAAAAACCAATCAAATCAATGTTTTTCATTTTATTAACATTTTTGACTAAATCTTGTAAATTGTGACCAAGACCAATCCATTGACCATAATTTTAGCCAGATTCTAAATAAAATTGATTTTTCGTATCATTAAATGGAAATTTTTAATTAATTTTAATATTGGTTTATTTTTACAGTTCAACAAAAATCTTGCCTCATAACAACATATAAAACCTATACGAATCGATTCATCATGAAACGTGGATTCATTTTCACTACTATTATATAATTTTACGGTGCTTCGTTGATTAAATATTAATTATTGAATTTTGACAGATTGAAAAGATTTGCCGCCATGTTGAACCCATCCGCCACCTCACCTCCCCCCCCCCACCCTCCCTCCTGGCCTGTCTGTCGGTGAGCTTCGAGCGCATTCAGTTAGAATTCCATTTTCAGTCGAAGACGTTGACCGGCGTCACCACCGAAATCATCCCTCAATCAAGAATTAATTGTAAATTTATTTATTCCTATTAATTTAAAGAGGTTTAATAAATTTTAGAAAAGATTCAAATAAAAATTTAATTTTATAAAATATAGATTTTTAACTTTTTACTACTTTTTTTAATTATATATATTTAATAAATTTCGTCCACACCTCCAATGCTTTGCTTCTCGGTGACCTTGAAGGGGACAGCATAGCAATCTCTTGCTTACCTCCAATGGATGAGATTCAACTTCCTTTGACTTTATTTTCAAAATAAATTATATTATTTCCCCTTCGTTAAATGAAATTATATACATTTTAATTATACTACGTATTATACGACAAATAAATTAAAACGAATTATTTTAATAAATCGATTTAACCAATTTTTTCATCCTTCTTTTTTGTATTTTAACATTGAAACATTTTCCTGCTATTCTATTCTATTTTCAAATTTTATATTCAAAAATAAATAACTTAAAATAACATAAAAATTACTTGAAAAGGAAGGAAATAATTGTATTGTTTTTATATATGAAGCAATAAGAAAAAATTGAATAAGTTTCATGAAATGTAAAATTAATTTTTAATATATTTAAAAATAATATCCTGGGTAACGGGTAGATTCTTTTCTATAATCCCAGTAGAAAAGAATTCTATTTCAGGGATTGGCGTTCCTGCCCTCACGTGAGCTCATGATTTTTTCGGCCTTCCCTCTCCCATGGAAAAATCATGTCCTTTACCTTTTAACTTTTCCAACTTTGGCTTCGCGGGCTACTTTTAAAGCCTTTGCGGTCGACGTGTTGGCCACCCCTGTAGTATATGGACGAGGGCAGGTCAAAAAACTTTTCAATTCATGGATTTTCATGGAAATTCACTTTTTTCCATTTTCTCTCCAATCATGAGGTAGTCTGGTATTAATGGATGTCAAACCAAAACTAAAAGCCTCAGCTGGTTCCAATTTCGACAGGAGTCCGCTGATAGTTTCCTGCTGATAGGAACAGTGTTGCCATTTCATTTAAAAGACAGAAAATTCAAAAAACCTGCCCTCGTATTTGGGTGTGAAACATGGTATATAACCCTGGGAGACGAGCATAGATTTAGAATATGTATTTGAGAATAGGATTCTTCGCAGCATTTATGGGCCAAAGATCAATGACGTCACCGGGTAATGGCGGAGACTGCATTATGAAGAATTGCATGTTCTCCTGGAAAACATCCGGTTGAAAGACAAAGGACTCAGTGGGGGTGGACAATGTAGGAAGATGGGAGAAATTAGGATTTGGAAGGGTTTAGCCCAGGATAGGGATACTTGGGGGAATGTGGTTGTTGCGGCCAAGAATTTTCGAGTTCCATAGAGCCACACACACACAGAGATAAATAGATGTTATTTTTTTTTAAATCTAATTTTGGTTTCAATACAAAACGCTTAAATAATATTTTTATCTATTAAAATAATTATATATTATGATAAAATATCATCTATCTACTTAATTTATTTAAAAAAAAAATGTTTTCAAGTAAAAATTTTTATTTATATTGAATGTTAAAGTTGCCAAAATTATATGTATGAGACCAATTTTAAATGTTTGACACGTATTAGTACATTTTGTGTTTTATTTATTACGTATCTTTTCATTGGCCATTTATTATTCCAAGTATTATATTATACTTTCTTGAATGATAGTTTGTGATCCTTTTTGTATTTTTAACAGAATGTAGCTGTTTGACTAAAGTAGATTGGATAACTCAGCCGATCTTCAAAAAGCCAATAAAATCAAAAATAATTCAAGCAAGTATTAGACATATCAGACCCATTTACATGTTTTTTTTTTCATTAATTGTAATTCATTCATTATTTAAAATTTATTTTGTTTTTTTAAACAGGAAAATAATAATTGGTGTCCCTCATTATTAGATCCACAACTCTGCCCTCCATATAATAATAATAATAATAATAATAATAATAATAATATATATATATACACGTTACCTATATAATAGAAATATTCTGTTCATCCATTTATCATTGAATCATATCCATTTTTTTTATATATATTTACACTTGTCCGAAGCTTGTTCGCTAAAAACCCATCGGATATTTATTTTTAATAGTTAATTATTAATTGAGTTTTGTTTTGTATAGCCCCATCCAGTCCCGTTCATAATCGTCGCCTTCTTTGTGCTCGCAATATGCGGATGAGCTCTGTGGAATTGCCAGATGACAACGATCGTTCACTATCTTCAGCGAGTACATCGCCCTGTCCTTCACCGGTAACTAACTATCTTAAAAAAATTTATTCATTTTTTTTTTTTTATAATTATACCTAAATATATATATATATATATATATATTAAATGAAATTGTACTTTTTCTATTATTAATTTCTAAAATATTCCTGATCTATAATTGACTAATTAAAAAATATTTTTATATTTACACCCTCCATTCCAAAAGAATTCCTTCCCATTTCATAAATTTACTCACTTTTAGTAATGTTTGTTTGTGTGTTAATTACAATCCTATTTATTCATACACTCCATGTTAAGAACCATTTCTTATCTTATATTAAACATACTTATATTTTACATCTTATATAATATACGTTTTAGTTATCATAAAATAAATTATAATCTTAAATATCTCAAAAAAATAATTATTTATTCTAAAAAATTTTAATTTAATAGGTATTTATTTATTTATTTATTTTTAAATTAATAATATATTTAGGATATATTATGTATGAATATAAATTAATCTACTTTAGTAAATTATTATTAATTACAGAGCTGTACCCAGGAATTTATTTCGGGGAGAGATTTTCTTGGATTCCCCAAGAAAAGTTGGGTAGGTTTAAATATGCATCCTATTGATGTAATGTTATTTTCATTAGGGGTAATGTTTTTGTTTTTTTTTTTTTAGGAAACATTTCCACACATGCATGTGACCTTAGTTTTTAGTTTGACTGACTGCACTTATTAAAATACTCAGATATTCTTTTTTTTTTTCTTTTTACAGAAACCCCATCGACTTCTGCCAACAAACCTTTATGTTGTTCTCTACAATTTTAAATCACGCCAGCAAGATGAAATGGATTTAAAGTAAGTACTAGACAAAATAATAAATTAATATTTTTTTTTTCATTATATATTTATTATTATTATTATTATTATCTGTACACTTGTAATATGTACCATATATTATATATTATTGATATATATATATATATATATATATATATATTGTCGTTTATTGGAGGCTTAGTATGATTTGAGTTATTAAAAAAAGATGGGTTTAAAATTTATAATAAAATTGATTTTAAATTTAATTGGTAGCACTGTGTTAATTATTTCTAATAGAAAATATTTGGGTGAATCCAGCTAAGGGGTTGATTAAGGAAGAGGTAAATTTGAATTATATAATTTAGATTAAAAATACAATATTAAATTATAATGAAATGTTAAAGGACATTAATATCTCTATTTAAAATGATATTTACAGAAATCACTGTTGAAAGAAATTAATATCAGGTAATTGTTTACAAAACGGGAAGTTTCAGGGATTTGGATGAAACTTTGCCAAAGACTTTTCTTATACAATATTTCTCGGTCACTTCGAGTTAAATTTATTTAAATTTATAAGTTATAATTTCTAAATTTATAATTTATAATTTCTCATAATAATATTAATTTCTTTTTATATTTGTTAGCAATTGCGATTTTTGAAAGCTTCTACCACTTATTATTGTTAGTTGTTCAGAGAAAGATGGGGGCAGGCGCGTTTTCCTTTAAGAGGGTGGGTGGGTGGGTGGGTATCTTTCATCCAAAACATCCCCCCTTCAACTAACTCACTCCTCCACTCCCACCCCCACCCATCTACTCAAGAGAATATATACGAGGGTGGGGTTAAAAGTTTCCGGCCTGACCAAGAAAAACGATGTTTTTAAATTTTTTTTTTTGCAACATATCCCCATCAACACTGATACATTTCTCATAACGGTGTTCTCTAATTTAGTTAATTAATTTAATTTAAGTCTCATCAACAGTTATGAATCGACGCAAAAATTCGTTTGGATTACGCCTACAGTGCCAAATTGTCGGTAGAAATGGTTTTTCGAAGCAGTTTTTGGTCTGATGTCAGCAAACGCGGCACCCACCTTAAAATATTTCGCACATGTTCAGCTAACATCGTACAGGACTCAGCTATCTTGAATGTTGAAAAATAAAGCAAAAAAAAAAAAAAAATTCAAAAACCTCGTTTTTCTTGGTCAGGCCGGAAACTTTTCACCCCACCCTCGTATATGTCATGTGATTTATTAGCACTTTGAAAATTTTGACAATTTCTCATTGTCTCCCATGCCATCAAGTGATTCTCTTTGAATTATATTGTACGCTTTTAGGTAATTGTGTCATTATAAGGACGAACGTGATTTTGCCAATATTTGTTTAAGCGTTTTTTATGGCAACTCTATGATCTTCCCTTACATAGTGATATTCATTCTTTATGCTTCTATGCTACAATATAAGTATATTATATATATTAATTGTAAAAAACCGAATAATTGGTGTTTATTCGGAATCGCCACATACAATTCTGAAGGGGAAGTATAGATTTTGTTCATTATAACAGGTTGTTCGTTATAAAAGAGTACTTATTAAAGGGCGGGGGAGGAGAAGAGGGGGATGGGGTTAATGTATTAAATTTGAGAGATTATATTTTGTAACTATATTTGTATTTTTTTTTTCTTATTTATTAAATTTTTATAAAAATATGAAATAAAATTCAATATATATATATAAGAAATATAAATAAAATTGATTTTAATGATTTAAAATATTTTTTTCTAGAGCTGGGTACAAAGTTACAGTTGTAGACACTTCGGATGCTGATTGGTGGAAAGGGAAATGCCTTGGTCGAACAGGATTTTTTCCCTCAAAATATGTAACAAAACTCCAACCTGGAGAGCGTCCTTTGCAAGTTACACACAACTTGCAAGTGTCTGACGGTGACAATGGACTTATGCTACTACGCGACCAGGTAAATAATATTATTATTTTAATGTACCACTCACAATCACATATTTATTAACATTTTAATTATATATATATATGTGTGAATGTTATTATTATTATTATTATTATTATTATTATTATTATCAGATTTATCAGGGATATAATCACGAATTTTTGTGAGATTGTTTTCTCGACGTTCGGTCTTGGGCTGTTGTCCAGTGCGGACGTGTGCCAGTATCAGGATTGCCCAGGATTCTTCAAAGTAAGTACAAAACCACCCAACCTATCAACCCAAAATCCCGATATTAATCCTTGGTCACACAGACTAAGTCCCAGAATCCCAAAAAATATTCTCACCTAAATAATCTCTTGAAAAGGGAGCCAAAATGATTGCCGAAACGTCGAGAAAACAATCTCACAAAAATACGTGATTATATCCCTTATAAATCTGATAATATATATATAACAAAAGTGGTTCATTGAAAATTTATTATTATTATTATTATTATTATTATTATTATCGTATCCAAGTATTCAAATTATTTACATTAAATCTTGTAAAATTATCTACATTTCAATAACTAAAATTAAATTATTTTTTTTTTAGATTTTATTATGTATTTATTTCTTTTAATGTATATCATTGTATATTTTGTTATTATTATTTTGACTAGAGATTTAATTTTTATTATCGAAATTATGAAATAATTATTTTCACTCTTCGAAAATTTATTTTCAACGAACTTAAGTGAGTTTATAAAATCGTTCAGTCTGTCGTTCTGTCCGACATCAAACTCAAAATTTTGAAATTCTGACTTCAGATTCGGAAAGAGCATCGAAAAGTAGTAATGTAAAGTGCCTTTCATTTTTTGATACCCCCTCGGGAACATGGTCAAAATGGCGTCCAAAGTTGAAATTTTTAATATTTATTATTATAGTGACGTCATTTATATTTATTCGTGACAATCATCGATTCCAGTGAACATAAAAAAAATTTTATTAACATTTTTATTTAAGTATAACACTAATCAATAAAAATATTCAATAATATTTATATTTAATCTTGACTTATTTATAACTTAAATTAATCCGAACTTAAGTTCGTTTTGTCAATGCAAGCTTGCGCATTCCCAGATGTTTTTATCTAAATTTATTATAGACTAGCTGCTCAGAGCGCCTTCGGCGCTCTTCACACCTAGACGGAGGCTCCGCCCCCTGTACCCCCGAGTGGTACATAGTATTTGCATGACAGTAGTAAAAGGTTTTCATCCATTTTGTTTCAATCAGTATATTACATAAAACATTCATAGAGATATGTAAGAATACTGTGATATAATTAACGTCAAAATTTTTCGGTCAGACAGACAAATATAAAAAATTCTAAACTCACTTTTGGCTTCCAAAGATCATGAAAGGTCTGCAAAATATTTTAAATTCTGAGCAATGTGCAGACAAAAACCTTTTTTTATATATATAGATAATAATAATAAAAAACATTTTAATAAATTTAAAAAATATACCCAATTTAAAAATGTCAAAAATTTAAAATAACTTTATATCATCATATTTTAATTTTTATATATTTTCACTTCATAAAATACTAAATAATATTTTTTTTTATTATTCAATGATAAAATTTATATATTATTATATTATATATATTATAGAAAAGAAGAAATATTCAATTAAATAAAAAATAATTTATGATAAAAATATGATCTAATAAATATTTTATTAAATTAATTAAAATGAGAACTTTTAGAATAAATGATTTAAATGCATTGATATTTGAATATTAGAATTTAAAATAAAAAGTGAAATATTATAATAATTCTTTAATTGGGAATCGCTATGATAATTCATTGTTTGAAATGATTCCGCTAGGGACAGTGGGCCACGCCAGGCTCTTGAATGAACAACACGGAGAATTATATAAACTTTAAAAAAATTAATTTCTGCGGTTATTGATTAAATATTAATAAAATTTATAGCCTATGTTACTCTAGGGGTATATAAGAATATTGTGATGTAATTTCAAAGAAATCGGTTCAGCCAATTCTGAGTCTATAAAATAGTAATTTTCCGGACAGACAGACCGACAGACAGACAGACAGACATGAAAAATTCTAAAGTCACTTTTAGATTCTAGAGGTCATGAAACGCGAAGATATGCAAAAATTTTTAAATTCTGAGCAATGTGCAGACAAAAACCTTTTTTTATATATATAGATATATATGATAGTTTGTTATAGGATTTTAAATAGAATGTGGAATACGTATATAACCATAATCATTTAAATTTCTATTTATTGTAAATTATTGTAACTTCTCTTTATAATATTTGAACAATCATAATACTACACACAATACTAAAATAATAATAATAATAATAATAATAATGAATATCATACATGATAATTGAATGGTTTTGAAAAAAAAAATAAAAGATTTTTTTAACTTTTTAAATTATTAAAGAATTAAAATAAAATGATAGAATAAGATAATATAGTGATTAGTGATTTTTTTCAAACAAAATTATTTTTATTGTTTTTATTCAGATTGTAATTCAAGTAGGAGATGAACTTGACGGAATGGTAATGATTCGTGCCGGCGACACCAATAAACAGGGCGTTTGTCCTCTCAAGTTCCTGCAAGAAGTGTGAATGAAACTCAACACACCATTTTCTGTTATCACTTTTATGGCCTAACAACAGGCCAAAACCCAATTTGTTGAGCTGCTCCGATTAGTTCAACAAAGTGGATTGATTGATTAATTGATGATTTGTTGATTCTAAACGAAGAATGTTAATCAATATTTAAATTCTAGAAAGTTTATTTTCACTAAGAAAAATGCGCTCAATTATTTATTAAAAATAATAATAATAATAATAATAATAATAAAAATTATAATAATTCTGCGCTTTTTAATCCTGCACACTTTGTACTTACCAACCTTTAATGATTCGTGTGTTTATACACGTGTAGCGTGTTGAAGAGATACAATTCGTCATTAAAATGAGTGCTTAAAAAAAATTTACCTTTTATCTTGATTATAGAAAAAAAACCTTCAAGAGACTCCATACACATTGAGCTCATTATTTTTTGTAAAAACAAACAAAATAAGAAAAAAAAAAAATTAAAAATTTGAAAAATTTGTAAATCTTGGCCACATTCAATTTATCATTATAACTCAGAATTGCTTTTTGAAAGAAACAAAAAAATAAAATAAAGATACTAATCACGTTATTTTATACACCATGATAGTTTGAATTTGAAAAACAAAATTTGTAAAAATAAAATATTTACAAAATAATAAAAGATATGAGCTCTAATTATATAAATAATTATTAATATATGATAATTCGTTATTTAACTTAAAAAAAAAAAATCCTTCATAATAATATTTAAGTATATATAATTGAAATAACTCTATTGATATTTATATATATTTCAGAACAAAATATATTATTCTATTGGTAAACTTAAATGAAACTACTTACAAAGATTATTTTCTATATAAAACAAAAAAAAAAATCAAAAAAAAAAAAAATGGAAATTATTTTTTTTATTATCATCATTTTATATTACCCTTTTTTTAGAAGGTATCAAGGTATCTGAATTTTCAGGGTCAGTTCTAAAATCCATTCTGCATATTTTTTCTTTTTGTGATTAAAAACTATTAATTAATTTCATTATTTTATATTAGCTTCAAATCAGATTTGTTAATAATGTCAGCGACAATTTAATTCAAAAAATTGTAATTTTTTAAAAAATATTTTAAAATTTAAATTTCGATTCTAAGATTCGTTCCAAAAAATAAATAAGCACCTCCCTCTCGTTCAATATAAACAGAACTGACTCTGATTTTTTTAATTTTTATTTATTTATTTATTTATTTATTTTGTAATATTAGTTAATTAATGAAAAACAGGATTCCCATAACGACTGTACTAAAAACTTTATATATAATAAATATAAAACCAAAAAAACAACACCTTTTTATAAAATATATACCTGCGTATAATACAAGTTATAATATAATTTTCTTATGTTCATTCCATTCATTTGGAAATTTATATGAATACAAAAGATTCTATATAAATATATTTCTATAAATTATTTACACAAAAACCTTGGAATTGTTAAAATAAGAAAGAAACAAAAAATGAAAATATATATATTTAATTTTTTGTAAAATTATATAATCATATTCATCTTGAAGCCTTGAATCCAACAGTCAGGCCAACAACGAACAAATTATATACATTCATTTAAACGAATAACACTCATAAAACTTATAAGAAAGATTATTTTTGAGAGATATTTGATCCTCTATAAAAAAGTATAAAAAAAAAAAATCACAAATTTTTGAAGAGCTCATACGTGTCCATCTCTTGAAGCTCTTAAAAGAATGAAAAATAATAAATATAAAATATTTAATTAATTAATGTTATTCTTCGTAGCCATGTGCACTATTCTTGTATCTATCTGTCCAAAAACTAACCCGTCGCAAAACTTCTACTAATTATGCATATTGCTAATTCATTAGTACTAATATTTATGATTATGTAGAGTTTCAAATTTCAAATATTATTCCGATTCCCAGGCTTATTATATTGTCTATAATTGAATTTGTATTGTTTTTGAAAATTTTCTACTTTTTTTTTCTTTTTAATAGATATAATATCTAAAGCAGCGGTCGGGGAAACGAGGTAAATTACCCCAAATGGGGTAAAAATGAAATTTTTGGAGGTAAAAAGTATATATTTTTAATTTTCTATTTGATAAACCTGTTAGGATTTTCACAAATTAAATTTTTAGTTATTGTTTTCTTTTCAAAATTATCATGGGGGTTGGAGGGGGGGGGGGAGGGGGCTACAATAGGAAAGATGCTAAAAAGAGGCGATTTAGTTGTTTTTTTATTTTTTGCTCTTCACCATGGGGTATCAACCATATATATCAACTTATACAAAAATTTTTTGGGGTAATAATTAAAAAAGTACCCCGACCGCTGATCTAAAGTGTTGACCAAAAAGCAGTATTCAGACCGTCCTTGAAAGTATCTGAATCTAGATCAAATTCATATATATATATATATATATGATATAGAAAACATTCCATTCACAAAAGAAAAACACAAAAAAAAAATAAAATAAATATTATAAATAAAAAATAATGGCCACGCATATCCTAAACTAAAATTTGCCAAAAGTAATTCACTTCATTTATTTATTATTATAAATAAAGAATGATTTATTATTAATAAAAATAATTATACATAATATATAAATAATATATAAATATATTTATTTATTTATCTACCGATTGTGTGCATTGCAATAAAAAAAGCAGGGTTCGCAATCCATTCAATCCATTATCTAACACCTCTTCTTCCGGACAGTATTATTAATAAATAAATAAGCACTATATTTGTTAACTTGTTAATCAATAATAAATAAATATTAAATGATAATTTGTCAAAATAATGAATTATTATAAAAAATAAATGTAAATATAACAATCAATAAACACACCAATATATAATTCGTATAATGTGAAATATTAGAAATATTATAAAATAATAATAATAATAATAATAATAATTATAATAATAATAAAATAAGAAAAAGAAGAACAAACAACATATGAAGACGCTTTTATTTTATTTTTTTCTTATTAATGAAATTAATTATTATTTACATAAAATTTTGTTAAAAAAAGAAAAAGAAAAAAAAAACAAAACAATTTGTATTTTCAATTATTTCAGTTATGTTTAAATATTTTCAAAAAACTTTATAAAAAACAAAAAACAAAAAACGATTTATTTTATTTTCTGTTAATATAGATATAATTATAATGGAATTCAATTAATTTAATAAAAAAAAAAAAAAAAAAAAATACAAGGGAAATATATTAAATCTTCTTCGAAAGTAAAAATATGAAATAATGTTAAGACAAAAATGAAGAAGCATTTGATGTTATATGAATAGTTATTTTGTTAATAATCATTTGTTAATTGATAAATTTATAGAAAAATATTGTGATTATTTATTAATAAATAGATTGATGTGTTGTTATCAAAGGGGCCATAAATTGTTTAAGGAAATAAATGATGGTTTAATTTATTTTTTTTAAAAAAGATACCTAATTTTCCATTTCCCTTTAATCTTTAGTTTTTGTTTTATTTAGAATATTTAGGTAAACGATAGGAGATTCGGCAATTGCAATTTTAGATAGCTTAGAAAAATTAATTGAAATAGGAAAAGAGGTGGGACTGGAAATTAATAATGTTAAGACAAAGTATTTAGTAACAGAGAGGAATTGTATTAACACACAAAGTCTTAACATACAAGATATAGAATTTGAAAAGGTAGAAAAATTTAAATACTTAGGTTCTGTGATAACGAAAGATAATAATATTCGAGATGTGTTTAAAACGAGGTTACAATCGTCAATCGTCTGTTATCATGCAATAAAGGGGCTTAAAAACAATTATTTTGCTGGTTGTATTATATGGGTGTGAAGCATGGTTTATGACCCTGGGAGACGAGATTAGATTTAGAGTATTTGAGAATAGGATTCTGCCGATTCTGTGAAGCATTTATTCAGAATAGGGATCCTTGGAGGGGTGTGGTTGCTGCGGCCAAGAACTTTCGAGTTCTCTAGAGCCACAGAGATAGATAGATAGATAGATAAACAGTCTTACCAGTGGCGTAACTAAGGGGGAGCAGGGGGGGACATATGCCCCCGGGCGCAAAATTAGGGAAGCAAATTTGGAACAAAAGAAGAATTAATATTTAAAGTTAAACTGTATTTTGTGTAAGTCAATAAATATTATTTATACGCTTATTAAAATCTGTTAAACCTGTTTCGTTATTCGTTATTAATATTCTTTAAAAAAAAATTAAATTATATATATACTAAAGGGGGCGCTGATTTCTCAGTTGCCCCCAGGCGCAAGAACCTCACGGTACGCCACTGAGTTACCCAGCTGTTCATTTACAAATAGACATTTAATTAAGTCCTAAATATCTATATGAATTAAACATATGAAGAACAGACCAACGATTTGAAATAAATTAATATAAAATTCTCGCGTGTCACAAAACTTTGAAATGATACTCCTCCGAAACGGCTGGACCGATTCTTATGAAATTGATTATGCATATTCAGTAGGTCTCAGGGCATGTCAGACTTCTTTTATTAAACCTCTAATTGGTAAGGTGTGTCCAGGGGGTGCAGGGCCGTTCGGCGCCCATGGGCTACTAAAAATAATGCGCCCTTCTTCCTAAGAAAATACACAGAATGGCAAATGGGAGTCGGAAAAGTTATACAAAACAAAAGTGTCAGAACTAGAAAAAAACTATTTATTACTTTTATAATAAACTGTTATCTTTATTGTAACTTTTCTTTAAAGTCACTTATTTAAAAGATGGGTATAAATGTTTACACAGATTTGAGGGGATTATCTCAATATATATAATGACAGTTCCGATCAGTTTTTAGTCTAATCCTTAGAACTTGATCGGAACTATTATATGGTTGGTGGTCTTATATATTAACTCCAGTACAGCTCCGACAGTTCAAATGCGACTAAAACAAAAGTACGATCGGTAGGGTGTTACTCCTATTTCGCGTTGCCCTTCTCTATCTATCGTTTTTCAGCACATTTGAAAGAAATAAAAATCAGTTTAATATTTTAAGAAGTGTTTTAATTTAAAAATAAGTAAAAACTAATAAAATGAAAAATAAATTTTTACTATATCGCAAATAAAAAATTGCCACCTCAAAAGGCTTGCGCCCTGGGGCTATAGCCCTGTGGTTAGGGCGGCACTGAGGGGATGGTATTTAAATAAAAATAGTTTAGTTACAATGCTAGATTATAGAGGCACTGCTGGCGATAATTTGACATCTAAATTTATCGTAATAGGAGACTTGCAAACAAGAATAGCTGGTGGCTAAATCAGCAAGGGCGTCATCTTATGACTTTGCACCAACAGTTCGAAACTCGCAAAGGCACATTTTTTTTTAAGTATTATATATTTTTTTTTACAAATTCATTAATTTTTATTATTTTAATATTTTATTAATTATTTTATTTTATTAAATTAAATTTTATTTTATTAAATTTTAATATTAAATTTTATTTTATTAAATTTTAATATTAAATTTTATTTTATTAAATTTTAATATTAAATTTTATTTTATTAAATTTTAATATTAAATTTTATTTTATTATGTCCTAAAATAGGGAAGGCTGGGATCAAAAATATATTGGTGGGGAGTTCGATTGGAAAACGTCCGTTTGGAAGTCCAATTGTGAACAGGGTGGACAATGTAGGAAGGAACGTGAGAGAGATGGGACAGGGTAGGAGTTAGATGGTTATAGCTCAGAATAGGGACACTCGGGGGGTGCAGGGGGCGGAGCCCCCGTCTAGGTGTGGAGAGCGCCGAAGGCGCTCGGAGCAGCTAGTATATATATACTATTTACGGTGTTTGCAATTTTAGTTTAAAATGAATTTATCATGGTTTGAAGCAATTAATTAAATAGTTCTTTGAAAACAATATTTTTCGTATACCTAATGATTGGATTAAAAGAATGAAATATAGGTATATATATATATATATATATTTTTTTAAGCCTTATAGAAATAAATATTTTATAAGTAGATAGTGTTAATTTTGTTTTCCTTATTTTAAAACTTGTTAAATATTTATTATTTTTTCATTTCATGGGAAAAATATTTATTTTATTAATTTTTCACTTGTTTAAATAATGTTGCAAAAATAGTAAAAATAAATTAAATATTTTATTAAAATAAAAATATTCACACAAAATAATTATTATTTAAAATTGAAACGGTAAATTAAATTAGATATTATATATATATATAAGAAACATTTTAAAATTCCCTCGTAATTTATAGTCTGTAATTTATATTCTTGACTGTCATCTATGCAGGATTTTAAAATTTAATCAGAATTTTTAAAAAAATGCTAGTAGATAAAAAATTAAATTCATTTGAATTTTAAATTACATTATTCAGTTTAAAATATAACATATTTGAATTTACACTTATATATTTATATGTACATTTTAAATCACTTTTATTTTTAAAACCATAATATTATTTTTCTTAATATTTGTTTATTATATGAAGATTTTATTTTATTTTAGAAACTTGAAAACAATTGTTTTTAATGATTGAATCGTAATGGATTATGATAAAACTATAGCAAGAGTTCAAGGGACTTTAATTAGTATTAAAAAGACTGAAGGACCTTTAAATAATATTAATTATGAAGGTAGGGTTAGATGTTTTCATTTACTTTTAAATAATTTCTATTAATAAATATATATATTTTTATTATTTCTAGATAAAAAGAATCGTCTTGAATCTGTAGCCGCTTTAATACATAAATCATTATTAGAATTATTTGATGAGAATGAAAATGAAGAAGTTTTAAGAAAAATTACACTTTTTCTTCTACTCAATACAAATTTTTCTTGTTGTGAACATCTAATAGAAGATGAATTTTGTGGCCATTTAGTTGATACTGCACCTATTTTAAGCAGAGAATTATTTCTTGAATTAGTCCTGGCACCTCCATTAATGAAATATTTTTTTGAAATTATTACTTATTGTCCTTTCTATTTAGTCTGTGAAATAATCAATTATCTTTTAAATAAAATAAATAAACATTGTAAAAATCCCACAAATCTTTGTATAGAAATATTTAAAGCCATCTATACAAAACATATTAGAATTGATAAATCATGGGAGATATATAAAAATCCTAAATTAGTTAAAAATAACTTAAAATATTTCTTTGCGATGATTATATCTGATTTAGAAAAAACAATTGAAACAAATTCTGAAAATGAAAACTTTCATGAATATGGATTGAAATATTTGCCAAAAGTTTGTAATACAGCAAATGAATGTTTTGCTTTAAATTGGAAAACTGAAGAAGACATTCCAATAATATATAACTTTGGATTATCATATGATAATTTTTGTATTTTAAAACCGAAAGCTGTTTCCGAAGATATTAATTGTAAATTATTAAGTCTTTTAAAGAAAATTGTCAGTCTTGTATCACTTGATCTTTGGCCATTATGGGAAGAAGGAGTTGATGATGATGGGAATAATCTTCAAAGAAATTTTGGTGAAATAATTTATAAAAGTAGAGATCTGATAAAAAATCTTTATAAAAATCCAACTCCTGAAATCAATGATGTTTTAGTTATGTTAAATAGTATTTCAATAAAACCTTTTGATGAAGATGATGAAATTAAATGTGGAAATCTTAAAACAATCATAGAAAATATTAATAAAGAAGGGAAAACAAGCAGTAAGTGGTTTAAAGCACTTTTAAATCAAGATTTCAAAAATGAATCATGTAGAAAATGTATTATCGAAAATATACATATGTTGGAATATGAAGATATGGATTTAATAATTTCAAAATCAATAGATATTATTAAAACAAACTACCATAGTGCTAATTCAATTAAATCATTGGCATTGGATTCTTTAAAGCAATTATCAATCGATCATCAAATTAAAATTATGTTTAATTATATGAAAAAATATGGAATAACATCACAATTAAGATTAGATAATTATGATATTATTGCTACAGAAATTTTTAATAAAACAATTGATTTTCAAAAGGATACTGGATCATATCGCGATTTATATACAAATTGTATTTATCTTACCATGCAATCACCAGAAGAATGTTTAACGAGAATTTTATTAGAAGGAATTAAAAGTTCAAAACAAATATCAGTTGTTTTACTTCTTCTCAATACGGTAGAAATTATTGCTTTACAAAATTATAAAGATGTAATATGCCAAGATAGTCAAGAGAAAATGAATTATTTAACATTTCTTTTAATAAAAATTCAAAATGAATATGTTAAATCAGAGTCTGAGAAAGAAAATTTTCTTAAAATGGTATAAATTTTTATTTATTTTATTTTTATAATAATAATTTAGAATTTTGCATTTCAGATTGATATTTATAATAAGTTCTAATAATGACATTTAATCTATATCTATATAAAGGTTTTTGTCTGCACATTGCTCAGAATTTAAAATTTTTTGCATTTCTACTCGTTTCATGATCTCTAGAATCCAAAAGTGCCTTTAGAATTTTTCATGTTGTCTGACTGTCTGTCTGTCCGTCCGGAAATTGTGACGTAATAGTCTCAAAATTGACTGAACCGATTTCTATAACACAATATTCTTGCATACTTCTACATATTTGATCATAGGATATCTATTCTATCAATATCTATTCAATAACCGCAGAAATTAATTTTTAAAAATTTTATATATATATGTTGTCATTCAGCGTCTTATTGAATCATTTCAGATAATGAATATAAAATTTTTATAATTCTAGAAATTTGCATACAAAGAACGTTTATAATATTTAAATTTTTATTTTAATTTCTAATGTTCAAATATCATTTCAATTATTTAATTTATTCTAAATGTTTGATTTATTGATTATATAAAAATTAAAATATGATATAAAGGAGTTGTTTGCTCTAGTTTTGACGTGATTTCATCAAAATCAATTGATAACACGTCGTGACCTCCCCTTGTATGTATCATTTCGGGGTACTGGGAGTGTAAAGAGCGCCAAAGGAAGTCTTAACAGCTAGTAGTATAATAAAGGGTGCGGCAGGCTATTATAAAATGCTAGTTTGTGCTTAATAAGGAGATTTATTTGCACTTATTTTGAATATATACGGACTTAAACTACACAAAATGCTATTGTTATTTTCCAAAAATTATTTCTTCTAAATGTCCACCATTCCTTCTTAACCACTCCTGAAATTTTGCATAAACATTATGCACCGCCGGAGCATATCCCCGGGAATACTGGCAACCTCTTCGCGAATTGCTGTTTTAAGTTCATGCAGATCTTGTGGGTGTTTTGAACTGTTGCAGAATTTGTCTCACATTCGTATCTTGTATGTCGAGAGTCACAGCATAAAGCCGCGCAGAACGCCTCGGGCTCCTGGTTATTGCCCTCTGTGCCGCAGTAACATTGTCAGGCGTGCGAAATCTCCTTTTCGCTCCTGGGGAATTTTTTTTACGGGTCGACCCTGTCTCTTCAAACTTCCTCACCAACAATTTTATGTCGTTAGCAGACGCTACAGGATCATGGCGACGAAACACTCTTTCAGCTGCCTGATAATTGTCCTTGTTTTTGTAAAACGCTTTTATAGCTAACTACTCCTACTCCTTCATACTAACTGAAATGGCATACAATTATTAGCTACGCGGTGAAAGTTGAAAGCATTTCCCTACGCTATCTGCGCATGCACATTCACAGTTTTAGAATCACCTCTTTCCCTGCTGCACCCTGATAATTATTGGAATGAAATATAATAAATATGTCATTAATAATCAAATGTTGTGCAAAATTATCGCATCACTATTAATTTTATTAAAATATGAAATAAATAAACTTTTACAAATTTTAAATATTATAGTGATAAAAATAATAATAAAATACTCAGATATAACAAAATTAAATTAAATGTTATCTTTTATACTTTATAAAATACTTTAAACTAATCGGTTCTCTAAGGTTTATTTTAAGCATCATGTTTTTAAAATAAACAATTTTTTTTTTACCGACCGACGATAGTAAGGGAGGTATTGTTTTCAAACCAAATTTCATATGTGGAGTTTTTTACATATCTCCACGAATCATGCATTTTCTTTCTACAGAAAAAAGTATTTTTAGCATGATGTCTGTCCGTCCGTCTGTATAGATGTGTACAGCTTGAATGGCTCAACGGATTTTGTTAAAATTTGGTTTATTTACTTAATGCATCAGTATGATGAATTGATCAGCTTTTGGTGTATATCCGGAAACCGGAAGTGGTAGTATTACCGATCGATGATAGGAAGGGAAGGGTTATTGTCACACCAAATTTCACATGAGGAGATTTTTTACATATAGTATCTCCACTAATCATGCACTTTGTATTGGTTTTATCCTCGGGAAAATCATCTTCATTAGTTTTTTTCTTAATTTAAAATTATATGACGTCACTCATCACTTCAAGACGTCACAGACAGCTACTTATATATTATAAATAAAATAAAATTAAAAATATTTATGTTATATCCATATCTGTTTTTATTGCATTAATCGATACATTTTAATTATTTGAAATTGTTTCTATATCTGGAAATTAATTTATTTCAAACCGTCGGCCGGTTCTGCGCCTGGTCACAGATCAAACTTATTTTTTTTTGATAAAATAATTAAATATTAATTTCTTCTAAATAAAAATGAATCGAATTACCATTTACATGACTCTATTAGGATCGTAACATTATCTGAAGAAGGTTGAGCCAAAGGGAAATTGTAAGAAGTATTTATTATTAAAATTAATAGTGATGCGATAGTTTTGCACAGCAATTTAAATATATCTTGAATTATTTTTAACATTTAATTATTAATTTTTATATCAATAAATATTTCATTTAGTTACCAGCTATTATAAATGATGGACCATTATATCCAAATACATTTCTTAAAGCCGGAATTTTTCCTGAAGTCACTGAACTACTAGAGAAAAATAATTGGGAAAAACTTTTATTTTTTTTACAAATAATTGAGGTAATATTAAAATTATTTTCTTTTCTTTATATATAAATTGTATATCTAATTAATTAATGATATAAATTACATTATTTTTTAGTTATTTGTTTCTGGAAAAATAGAAGAGGAAATTAATTTAAATGACGCTGTTTTATCTGTATTGCTTCTTCAAATTTTAGAAAAAGCTAGATGGGGAATAGATACTTTCTCACCTATTTTAGTTATAGTTTGTGAAAATACAATGTTACTTTTAGAAACAGTTTTAGATCGATTTCTTTTGGATAGATCTCCTGAAGGTATTTTATTTAAAAAAAAATAAAAAAATATATATATATATATTATTTTTAATATATCAATATTATTATCAGTTTATTGAATAATTTAATCTTTTTTTTTATGAATTATTTTTCAGATAAAGAAGTGTTATGGCTTCAAAGTCGACTGAATGAAGGATTCCAAAGCAATATGTTTTATTTTGGTCGTACTTGGAATAAGTATCAAATTCGTATACCAAAAGCTTTAGATCTTCTACTTGTTAATATAATGTATTATGTTGATCATCGGGAAGAAGGGATTACAAATTCTTTAAATCTTCTTCCCAAAGATCAAAATTCGATTGAATGCACTTTAGTTCAGGTAATTTGAATTGATATTGTATAAATACTATATATTATTTTCAACTGTTTGATTTTTTAATAAATACTCAAATTATTAAAATATATAACTATAAATTCATATAATAAATATTTTATAATCCATGTATTAATTTTTAGATTTTACCAATTAGCACTCCAAGTGAGTGGAAAGTAGCATATATGTGTTTAGTGGAAGGTGACAGAAATGGTCTTGGTCAGCCTTACTCAGCCCGTGTTCAAATTGCATGTGATAGATTTTTTGCTGCATTGGCAACTTTACAATTAGTAGTAGCTCAAGAATTTTTAGCTTCTGGAAAAAAAAATGTAGATCCAGTGTTAGCTTGTCTGGAGTATTGTATTCGAACGTTTTCCTCCCTTTTATTGGTAAGTAAACTAAAATTTTTTAGTAGTAAATTATCTCCTGTTATAAATATTATATTCTAAATTCAAATCCAAATAATTAAAAAGGTTATTTTTTAATTCATTGGAAAATCACTTATTCATATACTATATATTATATTAGAATATTCGTTTAGATTTGCGTGAAAGTTTTTATAATTATGAGAATTTATTTCTGGGTTATTTTCTCAGAAAATTATATTTTATTATTATAGTAGTAATTTATAATAAAACTAATCGTTTTTATTTTAATTATTTATAATATAGTATATTTATATATTTCTAATACTTGCAACAAGTTAATTTTTCGAAATCTTAAAATACTCTTCACACATAATCTTTATAGTATATTTTTATTTTAAATCTTAATTAACAATATATATGATCTGAATGTTTATCAACTTATAAATTATTATTAAATATTTAAATTTGTATATATAAATATTAATCTAGAAAAAATATACAAGAAAAACATTGTTATATATATATATATATTTAGATTTATTATATAGATATTTATAAATAATATACATTTTGTAATATTTATATTTTATTTTTATAGAATCAAGTAGTTCCTCATATTTTTGAAGGATCCGATGGCGCTGTTCTTATATTTTGTAAATTAGCAAGATTACTTTCACGAATTCCCCATGAAATTCGAAAGGAAGCCGCAAATAGTTCTCTAAATGTATTGATATCTTTAATGAGCCTTGCTTTAGGCGAGAAGTCCTCACCAACAAATAAAGAAGAATTAACAAAAGCAATTATCTTGTTAAGAGATATTCCAGTTCACCAATTACTTTCATCGAAAATGCTTCAATTCTCTTCAAATCAAGAATCCTCCAACTCAAATGATTAAATCTCATTTCATTTCATTTAGATGGTATTCTTTGACCATGATAAAAAAATATTTACATATATTTTTTATATTATTTTTTTGTTCATATATTTTTTATATTTTAAAATTTTTAATCCCTTAATATTTTTTTTCAATGTTATGAAAAAATTATAATTTTTATATAATGATTATATAACGATTTCTAAATTAAATTTTTTAATGTTATTTTTTTCTTTACTTTTTTTCTAACACCGTACAAATTTATAATCATATCATTTTCCTTATAAAATATTAAAGTTTTAATTTAAATTATTGATTAGTATAATCTATAAATATAATTTTTAATAAACAATTTTATTTTAGAAATAAAATTTTAATTCCTTATATAACTACATATATTATACATTATACAAACAAAATAATAAATAATTTTATAAGTAATTAAATATATACTAAACTAAGAAATTAGAAGATTTACATTTACAATAGTTGATTGCCTTCCCGAAAATATTTAAGGAAAGATTTATGGTCATTTAATGGAACAATTCTTTCCTTTTCATAATTAATGTTAAAAAAGAATATTTTTTTATTGTTAATTTTTGTTAATTTTAACAAAAATAGGTAATAAAAACTAATTAATCAATTTCTAATTTTCTAAAACTTCCTTCAAGTCCTGTAACATTCTTTGCTGGATTATTTCTTGTAATAATATTTTTATCATTAAGTAATTCCATATTATCCAGAGCCAATAATCTTTCTCTTGATTCTTTTAATTCATTCATCCACGAATCTTAAAAAATAAAATAAATTTTAATTTTTAAAACATAAGAGAAAATAATTTTAAAAGTTTTAAAAAACATTTCTTATAATTATTTCTTATAAAATATAATACATATAAATACAATTTTCAAATTTTTTCGATATATCATATATGCATGGTTTTATGGTGAATTTTAAATAGTAACTCGGTTCAAAGCATTATCTATACATCTGTTAGAAATCTTTTGATTTTTCCATATGAAATCATAGTTTTAAAAATTAATCTTACTTCTGCCGATTTTTAGATTAAGGTTTCTTGATACTGGCTAGGTATTTATATAAAAATCAACCCTAATAATTTAATATTCATTTATTGTTTTCTAATATGATATCAGATTTTTAAGGTTGAATGAGATTCAAAATTAATTTCCAAGCTGATTCTTGGAGCAAAGTTACTTTATAGAGAAAGTACCTTTCCTGAGATTCCAAAAATAATAAAATTTATCTTCTTCTGAAATGAAAAATAATGTCTACCTTATTAATTCCTAATGATTCTAAATTAATGATATTTAAACTAAGATATCATCAGCTCATTAAAAAAAATATTATTATATAATATTATAATAATTAATTTATTAAAATAATAGCCGATGCAAAAAGATGAAATGGTCCTCCCGTCTTTTATTTTTTATTCTAGGTAATAGAAATTTTTTTTTATGAATAAACGTTTATTTAAAATTATTATTAAAAAATGATTAAAATGTATTCTATCTATCTATGCCAGATCGAAAGAATTAACTAACTAAAAGTTTTCCTTCATATTTGATTAATTCTGCCGAGATCCCATCTATTCCCGCTGCTTTATTTTTTTAATTTTTCTTTAATTTTCCCATTATCACATTAAAATGTATTAGTAAAACAAACATAAAATAATAATAATAATAATAATAATAATAATTGAATGATATATCTATAAATCGGTGCGGGGTCAGGGTCTTTGTGACAAGACACCGTTTGCAATCTCCTAGCTACGGCTCTGATTAAAATTTACTTAACAAATATTTTTTTAAAAACAAAAAACTTAATTTTATTAATTTAAATTATTTTATTATCTTTTAATTTAATTATAAACATAAATAAAATATGATTGATTAACTTACCTATCATTTCACTCAAAGGCATATCTCCTCCATATTCTTTTGGAAGACATTTTCTATCCACCTTATCCAATAATGTATTTAAAGAATTATGATACTAAAAAAAGGTCAAATTAAAAACAAAAAAAAAACACACACACACACAATTAAATCTATGAAATTTTTATATTAATGAAATGATCATTGATATAAAATCTAAACAAAAAGAATACTAATTGTAAATAAATTTAATTTCATCTTTCAGAATCGGTTGTTTTTTTATTTTTTTATATTTTGCTCATATCTTTCAAATGAACTCAAAATTAACCCAACCCACCACCCCCCCATCTAATTTATATCTTCTCCCAATTTTCATTTTTTTTTCTATCTATTCTTCTAAAAAGAATCCAAATTTTAAATACCACATCAATTTAATATAATAGTTTTATATACGAGTATTTATTTATTTATAGTATATATTTGTTATAGTTATTTATAGTTGTATATTTGTAAATTATTTAAATATACATTGGCACAACCAGGATTTGATCCTTGGGGGGGGGGTTTGACTAGCCGCTCCACCTTCCTTTGGCAGGGTTCCCCCCCCCCCCAAAAAAAAAAAAAAAAAAAAAAAAAAAAAAAAAAAAAAAAAATAAAAATAAAATAAAATAAACTTATTTATTATACACTAAGTTATATTATAAGAATTTTTTTTTTCAAATAAAAAGAAGGATTATATTTTTTCTTTTCTATTTGTAATATAGTACATAATATACAGCAATTTGAATTTTTTTCTCTCCTGGGGGGAGGGGGGGGGGGGTTAAAACTCTTGCGCCACTGAAATATATATTATTATGTGAATCTCATAAAATAAGAATCTATAGAAACTTGAAGAAAATATTTTTAAATATTTTAAATTTTTATTTGTTTCAATTATAATAAAAATAAAAAAACAAAAAAAACTTCTAACCTGAGCTCTATTTTTTATTTTTTCACTCACACGCGTAATAGCGTAATCATGTACATATTTTAAAGCTAAAGGTAAATTAAGTGAATGAATCTCTTTATGACGCATTGGTAATGATTGCTGAAAAAAAAATGAAAATGAAATAAATATTCTTATTGGTATTTTAAGAAAGAAAAAATAATTTCATTATTTTTTTTTTATTGAGAATATACGATTAATTGTACCTCTCCCCATTTGACAACTCTTGCAAATTCAACTGGTGACCAGAGAGTAATTGCTGATGGGTCAGATTCCCCAACATCAGCAATATGAGTGAGACCCAAAATTTGGGTCATTGGGTCTTCTATTAATGTTTCGTAAGTTATAATAAATAATCTAGACATTGAACTAGATGTATTCACTTTTGGGTTAAATCTTCCTAACGAAAAAAAAAAAAAATGAAAAAATTAATCAACAAATGTTTCAAATGTTTAAAATTTTTGTTACATATTCCTTAAGATTTCTAAATACAATATATAATAATAATAATAATAATAATAATAATAATAATAATATATATCATCTAAGATATGATTTATAAGTCCTTAATTATTCATATAATTATTTTATTTTTTTTATTTATTTGTTTAATAAAGCACATTGTAGTGGGGGTTACGTTGGGTGCCAAACAAAGGGAGGCCGTTACAACATTAATTACAATGAACCCTTGAGAGAGCTTATGCAGGTGGTTCGCAATGAACCCCTGGTCATACCGGCAGGGCTTCCGGTATTGACGTGAGTTGAGTAAGAATGGTATCCACACATAAATCATAAGTTAATATTCAAAAATAGTTATTAGAACGTTTAGAAGATTTTTGTTAACGATCTTTACTGAAACTGCTTTAAATTCAGCAGCATTAGGACATTTAAGGGATGTATAATTCTATAATTTTTTAAGATATTTTTTTGATTCGTTTAAAATTTGCGTTCCTTCAAAATATTTGAAATTTTTTAATCTATTTTGTCCTTTAATTTTTTGTTAATTCTTATAAATTTTTATTAGTGTTAATTTTATGTTTTTTTTAAAATTTATTTTCGTGTTTATTTATTATTTATTAAATTACTAATTTATCTATTTATTTATTCATTTATTAATTTTATTAATTAATTTTTAGATAGTTTTATTATTTTTAATATTTGTTCAATAAAATAATTATTTAAATTTTAAATTTTCCATACATTTTAATCAGATTGATGCAATGATGTAACATTTCATAATTGTAATAAATAATTAAAGAATTGTACATATATCAATATTTTTTAAAGGATCTAGCGATAGCTCGGTTGTTCCAGGTACTAATAATATTATACATTATTATTATATAAAAAAAAATTATATAAATAATTATTTAACGAAAAAGTATTGGAAACTTGATTTCCGTTTTTATGATATATATATTCGTATGAAAGTTTATTGTTAAAATATAATGAAAAAAGTGTTACTTTACAACTTTACATCATTGTTTATACACTTTTTGTGCAATTTTTTTTAAAAATGATCCTATTTTTTCCCTGAATTTGAATGCACTTATTTTATTAATGTCAAATAGAATTATTATCTTTTAATATTAGAAATTTTTTACCTTTTTACCTTATGAGAGGGTTTAATTGGATATCTTTAATGTATATAAATAACTTGTAATAAATAATAAATTGTGTGATATTTCGAACAAAATCTTAAATTATATTTTATAAAATTTAGTTGTTTACTTACGTCCAGAATACAACACTACTCGACGTCCATTGGCATCACGAAAGGGAGATACGAGTACCACACTAGAATCACATCAAAATAATATTAAATTATTTAAAAAAAACATTAAATTCATGGTTTATTGTCACAACGATAACTTCAATGGGTCTCAATTTTCAAATTAAAACAAAAAGAAAATTTGTTAACAACTCTCAAGTTTTTATTATCATGGAAAGGGAACAAAAAGTGATTGACCCACTTAAGTAATTTGATGTTTGTTTTAATTAATTTCTAATTTAGACCCAGCAAGGCAATCAACTTCAAAATTTGTTAAAAGAATTATAAAAACTACACTTATTAAAAATTAAACTAAATTAACTAAATTTTTTTTTTTCTCTTTCCTATTTTAATTATTGAAGGTGCAAATATTGCGTTGCATGCAGTACCTGCGTGTTAGTGTAGATGGAATAGGAGATATACAAATCTAACTAATAAATTTATGTTCAAAATTGTTATTTTTATAGAAATTTTTAAAATTATTGAATAATTATCAATTATTAATTATTTTACAAAATTTGACTATTTTTTTTTTATTAGTTTAAAAATAATAAAATTTACCCGCTTTTGAATGCATTATATACTGTAGGTTCTAAATAATCAAGATTATAAAAAAAATGTTTAAATTTATCTCTAAGATTCAGATATTTAAGTATCATTTGCTGGGACATTGGTACACTAAACTTTTTAGCACGAAGAAAACGAAGTAGAAAGTTGGTATCTAAAACAAAAATTAACAAAATATTAATAATATAAGTATAAGTATTATTCATAAATAAAATCAGATATGAAAAAGAATAGGAATTGGATAGGAGAGAATTGAAATTGTGGTATCACACATGGAACATGAACATAAACATGAACTTGATGATTGTTACGGTCTTTGAATTAAATATTCTTTCGTTTCAATAAATATGATATCGGTAGAATACCTATATTATTATATAAATAAAAGTTAAATAAAAAATTGAGACACATGGGTTCAATTTATCACCACATTCAATAATCTTTATATTAATAAATCTTTTCTATTCCATGGTTACTTATTTGATTTCCAGTAAAACTTATTCAGATTATATTTATATATAGTGTAATATATAAGAAGAAAAATGCCTTTTAATAGACAAAGGTGGGAAATATTCTAAGGACAATGATAACAAACATCGCCACATGTGGATGATTTAAAGAATTTTGCTAAATTGGAGAATTGGAGAAAAGACCTTTTGTCATAAAACATGTCGTCTCCAGATGTACAGAGACCCATTCGTGTAATCCAAAGTGGGGGAAGGGGTGGACAATCAGGGCCGTCCTAAGATTTTCGGCGCCCGTGGGCTCCTAAAATTTTGCGGCCCTTTTCATAAGAAATTACACAGAATGGTTAGTAAAAATATATATAAACCAATAAAAAAATGCCGCCCTATCAATTATTCCTATCAATCATCGACCCTTGCTTATTAATATAATTGCAATTGCTTAATGAAATTAAATTTCATTTCATTTATAATATTCATATTTACAACGGTACCATATCAATTCTTTATAATTATTGTAATACTTGTATTAATTCTTTTATTTTATTAAATATTTAATTTTAGTTTAATTTTTTATATCTGAACGAATTCAATTTTATCATTTCCCTTATCAACCTTCGCGGATTCAAAATACCCATTTATTCTTCAAAATTAATTAACTCAGAGTGCTACCAATTTAATAATTATTAATTATCAACCAATTTGTCTTATTAACCATCCAATATACGACAATAGATTATGTTAAGAAAAAGAAAAACGTTTTAATCAATGAATACAATTCAAAATTTAAATTGAACATATGTATCGTACATATTTATACATAAAATATAGTTTTAAATTTTTTATATTTTTATTTTCTTATTCACTACAAACATTTTCTTTTTTTAATGCTATTCTATTGATATCCTATCTTATAATTTGAATAAATAATATTTTAAATCTTTTCAAATCAAAATTTTAATCTTTATCATCTATCTCTTGTCAGTGGCTCTATGGAACTGGAAAGTTCTTGGCTACAGCAACCACATTCCTCCAACTACCCTTATCCTGAGCTACAACCATGATGTATGATGTCTCCACCATTTCCCTGTGGCCTCATCTTTCTTTGGCCCATAAATGCTGTGAAGAATTCTATTTTCAAATCTACTCTTGTTTCCCGATTGCAACCTCGATTTAAACTCTTCTCGAATATTATTTATTATCTTTTGCGATTACAGAACTTAAGTAAGTAAGTATTAAATTTTTCTACATTTTCAAATTCTATGTTTTGTATGTTAAGTGTTTGTGTGTTAATATTATTCCTCTCTGATACTATAAATATAGTAGCACTATTAATTTAAACCCCCACCTCTTTTATAGTTCTAACGCATATTTTATTGTACTTATCGAATCTCTTATTATTATTATTATTATTATTATTATTATATGTAAATCATGCGCGCAACCTAATTTAATTTTTGTTTTTTGTTTTTTTTTTTTGCTCAATTGAATCATGTTGTTCAATTTCTCCCCAATTTGTCTAATCACGGTGTCTCATGATAATAAATTAAATAATTAAAATTGAGGATAAAACTTCTCCTTGTTTTAATTAATTTTGAATTTTGAAAGTTTTTGATAATTGATTCTCGCATCTTACTCCCCCTTTACTTCCTTTGCGACAGATTCGAATCATAAGTTTAGATTATTTCGGATTTTCCATTAAAATTAAAATTCGTAACAGTTTCTCTCCCTCCCCCCCTGATCTAAAGAATCATATGCTTTGCTAAAATCTACGAATAAAAATATTACATATCTATAATGAGAAGATAAAAGAAAACATGAAAATTGAAAGAATTGACGAGCGGTGAGTACTGTAATTATTATTAATATACGAGTATATAATATATAAATATAAAAGTCAGTAATTTGATTTACTTATAATAAATAAATTTAGAAGTCATTTTATTAAGACGAGTACTCGCCGCCACTGTACTCGTTCGTGTACGTGTAGATAATCAAACTGACTAGCCTTCAACGAATATTTCACAAGTAAATTTATTTATACCTACACTAAAATCTTGTTATCTCCTTATCATTTGACATGTCAAGAAATTTTAGTATTTTATTGATCAACTTAATCATGATAATTTAATAAATTATTTTTGATTTCGGCATGTCCTAGATACCATTTTAAGATCCAATTGAAGGACATTAGGAGGGGTGAAAAGTCAACATACTTATTCAATTTTAATAATAATTTTATTATTAGTCCTAACATGTCATAGTATTTATGTACTTGTTGTACATTATGTATTTATGTACATACGCGCGCGTATAATATATGCATTATAAAACTGTAACATATATATATATAGGATGACCAAACGTCCCGTTTTTAGGTCCTCTGTCCCGGCGTCCCGAAAAATGTCTTCTGGACAGCCTATTGTCCCGTTTTTGACATTTAGTACTTTTATTTTCTAAATTTTTCAATTTGGTTCTTAAAAAAAAACGTTTGTCCCGGTTTGGTGTTTTTGAAATATGGTCACCCTATATTAATTATATATATATATATATATTATAATATTATATATTATTATATATTAAATTAATATTCCATTTTAATATTTGTTTTTTCGTAAAATGTAGTCAATATAAAAAACTTTATTTAAGTATATAATTTATAATAAATGAATGATCACTAAATGATCATAATTAAATGAAGAATGTTTTTATACAATAATATTATAAATTTCAAAGTATAATTGAAGATATTTAATTTTCTACTATTACTACTACTAGTATAATATTATAAATAGGTATGATATTATATAAATGACACATTAAAATATATACTTATATTTGTATTAATTTTGGATAAATCTCCCACTTTAGTTTATCTACATCACACATCAATTATTATATTAAAGAAAAATTAATTAAAAAAAAAAAAAAATTATTAAATTATAAAAAACATAATAATGTTGAATGAAATGATTTCTATTCTCTAAATAACGGAAGTATTTATTCTCCTTGATAGTTTTCTATTCCAAGGATAAAATTGTTTGAGAATATTATTTATTATTTTCAAATAATAATATATTCAGCTTTAGGTATAAATTATAAAAAAAAAACATATACTTACATTTATTTTTTATAACGATTCTTCTCTTACTATAGTAAATTTTTCAATAAAATTTTTTTTTCATTAAATTATTAGAATTAAACTTTCTAATTCTTCATTAATTAAACTGAATTTTGCATTATATATATATATATATATATATATATATATATATATATATATATTTTGAAATTGCCTAAATTTCATTACAAATTTGAAAATAAAAAAGAAAAATCTCTTGAATATAATTGTAAAAATTTACAAAATGATTTATTTATTTATCTTTCTTAATTGAATTGTATTGAATAAAAAATTAATATATTATAAATGTCTTATATTAATGATAAGTTCAAATATATTTTCAAATTTATATCCAATATTGAAACATTTAAGAATTTATTTTATAACAAATACTATATTAATTATATAATATTTCAAAAGTGACGACTGCGACGTGTATGCATGCTTTATCAACTTCTCCAAAGCATTCGACAAATGCCGGCATAACAAATTAGTCGAAATTCTTAAAAACATCCATGTTGACGGTAAAAACATTAGAATCATCAGCAACCTGTATTGGAAACAGAAGGCTCTGATACGAGTAGAAGAGCGTGAGTCAGAACCCGTTGAAATAAGAAGAGGAGTGAGTGTCTCCGCTTCTTTTTTTTTAACTATATATACTCGGAGTACATCTTCAGAGAAGCACTGGAAGACGTTCAGCATGGAGTCACAGTAAACGGCGAAATCTTAAATAACATCCGCTATGCGGACGATACTGTGCTCTTGGCGAACAACCTCGAAGGTCTACAAGAATTGCTAAACAAAATAAATGATGCGAGCAGCAGCAGCTATGGCCTGGAACTGAATCCCTTAAAAACAAAATATTTATATGGTCATATCAAAGAGTACGATACCCCTGGGAATAGGGCATTAGCACACAACCAACCTATAGAGAGAGAGAGAGTGAAAACATATAAATATCTCGGCTGTACCATCAACGAAAATTGGGACCATTCTCTCGAAATAAAATGTCGCATCGAAATTGCCAGATCGATATTTATTAAAATGAAGCCCCTATTATGCAGTCGAGATCTAAATAGGAAGCTAAAAAAGAGAATAATAAAAATCTTACATATTCTCCACTCTCCTATACGGTGCGGAGGCCTGGACCTTGACCAAGGATACATCCGAAAAGAGAATCAAGGCCTTTGAAATGTGGATTTACCGCAGAATACTGAAAATATCTTGGGTTGACCATTTTAAAAATGAAGAAGTTCTACACAGAATTGACTCTCAACCGGAACTAATGATAATGATCAAACAGCGGAAGCTCGAATATCTGGACCATTTATTAAGGAATAATAAAAAATACAGATTGCTGCAGATCATCGTCCAAGGAAAAGTTGAGGGCAAGAGGGGTCCTGGAAGGAGAAGAATTGTTGAAAAGTTGGCAAACCTGAGGAAGTGGTATGGCGTATCAACCATAAAACTCTTCAGAGCAACCTGCAACAAGGTCAAGATCGCCATGATGATCGACAACATCCGAAACGGCTAGGCAGACGAAGAAGAAGAAGAAGAAGAAGACTAGTACTGTATTAGTACTACTATTTTAATATAATGATTTCAAATTAAAATATACCTAAATGAGAATATAATATTTATTTCTACATCAATATAATAATAATTAATTTAAGATTTTTTTTTGGTTTTTTTAAATTAATGACATTTAATTATTTTATTTTTTAAATATTGTACATATATTTGTTACCTACCTGTTCTACAATTGTGCATATCCCCACATTTAGCAATCCATTCTCTTAGCTGTTGAAGTCCATGTTTTCGTGTTGATGCATCTTCTCGTAAATCATTTTTTACAATTCTAGCAAGTTCTGGTGAAAGTTGAATTTCTTCTTCAATATTTTCTTTATTTTCCTCATTAATTTTAATATACATTTTGTTTTGTTTTTTTTTTTTATTATTATTCAAATCAAAACTTCCTTGCTCGTAAAACTCATACTGAAAAATAATAATAATAATAATAATAAATAAACAAAAATTGTGAATACAATTTATATATTTAATGTTTCACGTAAAAGAATTTTATATAAAAAATTGTAATGTTAATTTTATTAACGGTATGTAAATAATATAATATACGCTGGCACATTTTAATGCCATATAAAAATAATAATAATATAATAATAATAATAATAATAAAAAGGATAATCCATTTAATTTAGTTATTTTAATATTTTTAGAATTTCTTTAAGTGAAATATTTTTTTTAGGTTTATGCTTTTCTCCCTTTTAATTTTCTAAAAAGAAATGTTATTTCATATACCTACCTACCATATATCGTACTTAGGTGTTATATATACGAGTACATATAACACTCTTCAATACAATCCACACATACCTAACATAAGTTTCTTAAACATTTCTATATCAAATATTCATATAACTAGGATATACAATTGTACTAATTTACCTAATTCTACAATTGGTGTATTTAGATACCTACAAACTCATATATATATTCTATGTAGGTAACTAATAAATATGTATTTTAAAGAAATTATAAAAATAAATAATTTTTACTATCTCGCCAGAGATAGTATTGCAATCAATTGTAAAATTTTCGATTTTGAGATTTTGATGTTTTTATACGTTTTAAAGGTTCCTGAATCATTCTCAGTTGAGAAAAATGTCTGTGTGTGTGTGTGTGTATGTAGATAAGATTACGCAAAAATGGTTTGAACTAGAATCATGAAATTTGTTATACGGGAATTATTCAAAATTCGTAGTTTTCTATCAACTTTTGAAAAATGTAGCTCAACCGGAAGAGGGTCATTACCTACAACGATTTGATTTTTTTTTCCTCTAAAGTGACCATAAAAATAAAGATATATGTTTGATAATTTTTCACATGATTAAAAATTGTATAAAACTGCTATATATAGAATTTCAGTTGTATTGAATAGCTGAAAGTACCGGAATTAATTTTTTAACACTGCAAATCTCACTCGCCAACATGTGACGTGGTGTCATCAACAAAGAGCCAAACATGACAAGCTGGTTTCATAAAAATTATTTATTAATTTTAATTTATAATTTATAATTAATTAAATTTAATTTAAATATAATATATTATGTTATTTAATCCAATTCAAATTGCGAGATAGTCGAGTGGAGACACTCCAGCTAATTTTTTTTTTTTGGAATCTTTTATTCTTCTAATTAATTTTAGACATAACTCTACTAATGCAATACAAAAGAAAGATTTATTAAAAAGGAAACAGTTATTGGATGTTTCTTTAAATCTATTTGTTAGTAACATCTTTAATAATAAATTCCAAAAGTAGAACATTAGTGTTCTTTTTCTTTTTTTTTTTTTTTTTTGGATGATGCAATTGATAAATTATGAACGCTATTTAGAGTTAACTTTGAACAAGTTGAATGATTTTATTTAGAATGTGCAATACACATATATTAAAATGGGAATCAAATGAAAATAAGTATACATATGTAATTGAATGTGTGGGTGGGGGAAAGGGTAAGTTAATTAAAAATACATTTTTAAACAGAAGAAATTTTTTTTTACGATTATTATTTTATTTCTTAATTAATAAACGCAATTATTATTTTAAATATTTTTTGTTATTTAATAATTTTATCTAGATTTTCAAAAATTGACTATTAAGCCTCCCCCCTCCCCCCTCCCGTTTGATATTAAATTTATTAAATTGATTGATTATTTTAATCAAGAAATCAATAATAAGAAGATTAATGAAATCAATACAATACTTCAATTAATGTTGTTTTTTTTTGTAGTTATTGAAATATTTGTAAGAGAATTATTTATTATTTCTATAAAATTTTTGCTTATATATTCAATATTACAAATATTTGGTGACTTGGAGAATTTAAAATCATAATATACGAGTATATTTTGGTGAGGATATTTTTTTTATTCACATATAAAAGATTTATATTATCTTATCAATATTTGTATTATAACCAAGTATCTCTTTTTAAAAATTTTTTAAACTAAATACCTAAAATAATACAATACTATCTAATTTGATTTATTCTCTCTCTCTCTCTATGTTGCATATATATATATATATATATATATATATATATCAGATTTATCAGGGATATAATCACGTATTTTTGTGAGATTGCTTTCTCGACGTTTCGGCACCCATTTTGGCGCCATTTTCACGAGATTATTTAAGTGGGAATATTTTTGGGATTCTGGGTCTTAGTCTGTTTGTCTCAATCAACCTCATCTTCAACCATTAATTCACAAACTCCCAAAAATACTTGCCACTAATAAAGTTGATCGCACAAACAGCTAGAATTCCCGCCTCTCTCAGATCCAGAACCAATATAAATCCCTCCATAAAGTTAAGCTCCGCCCACCAGAGTAAACAAAAGCCCATTGCGCATGCGCAGGTAGGAAGCTCAGGTGGAATCCAAAGGGTCGGGTCCCAGTTGGTCTTTGGCTGGCTATTGTCCGGTACGGTTGTGTGCCAGTCTCAGGATTGCCCAGGATTCTTCGGAGCTCCACAGTAACGCAGTGAGTACAAAACCACCCAAACTATCAACCCAAAATCCCGATAATAACCCTTGGTCACACAGACTAAGACCCAGAATCCCAAAAATATTCCCACCTAAATAATCTCGTGAAAATGGCGCCAAAATGGGTGCCGAAACGTCGAGAAAGCAATCTCACAAAAATACGTGATTATATCCCTGATAAATCTGATAGTAATATATATATATATATATATATACATTTGATGGTAGTTGAAATAAACTTTATTAAAAGAGAGAGAGGGACACATTTACTTTTAATAAAATTACAGAATATAAAAATTATTCCACTCTTCAAATTATTTAGAACACACTACAATTTCCATTTATGATTCTTTGACAAAAAAAGTAAATAGATAATAATTTTATGATGAGTGTGTGTGTGTGTGAGAGAGAGAGAGAGAGAGAGAGAGAGTGAGAGCGATTTCATAATCATTTTATTCCTTATAAAGATGCAATTTAATTACACTTTCTACTAGAAATTAATATTGGAACCACATTTAGTAAATCACGTGTGGATGATTCAATTTCAAATTATCATGGAAATTAAATTATTAAATAATTTTTAAAATGCAAATAATAATATTGTTTAGAGTATCGATTAATATATTGTACTTATATAATTTTTTTTTTAATTATGTCAAGTGAAGAAGATAAGGGAGAGGGAAAATAAAAATAATCTTTGAGGGCATATTTTAATATTATATAATAATTTAAATTTTAGTATAAATTTGATTTGTATAGCATAATATCTATTAATAATCAAATGGATGATGATTCCATAACATTTAAGTTCTCAAAATAATAATCAAAAGATTGATGAATTATGGACCTATACATGGGGGGGGGGGGGGGGGCCACACCACACCAAAATTTGCCACTCGACTATCTCGCAATTTGAATTGGATTAAATAACATAATATATTATATTTAAATTAAATTTAATTCATTATAAATATTAAACGAGCGCATGTTTGGCTTTTTGTTGATGGCACCACGTCACGTGTTGGCGCGTGAGATTTGCAGTGTTAAAAAATTAATTCCGGTACTTTCAGCGATTCAATCAAGCTGAAACTCTCTATATATAGCAGTTTTATACAATTTTTCATCATGTGAAAAATTATCAAACCTATATCTTGATTTTTACTATTTGCCAAATGGTCAAGGATCAATTTGGGACAATGAACACACACTTTTGTGAATGTTTATGTTAATAAAATAGAGTGGCAAATTGGGGGTGGGGGTTAATGGGTGGATGAATAGATTCCTAATTCTTAACCTGGCTCAATATAAAATATCACCATGGCCCATTGATACATAAAATTAAATTAAATTAAAGAAATTTATAGAAAGAAACTATAAAATTATTTTGTAATCAATTAAAATGTAAATTAATAAAAACAATATTTAAGACAATATAATTAAATAATTGCAATTTAAATATAAAAAAGACGATTTAGATCAGCGGTCGGGGAACTTTTTTAATCATTACCCCCAAAATTTTGGTATAAGTTGATATTATCCCATGGAGATGAGAGCAAAAAAAAAAAAAACAAACCCAAACGAAATCGCCTCTTTTTAGTATCTTTCCTATTATAGCCCCCCCCCCCCCATGATAATTTTGAAGAGAAAACAATTTGTAAAATTACTAACAGGTTTATAAAATAGCAAATTAAAAATATATACTTTTTGCTCAAAAACGTTTCATTCCCCCCCAAATTTCATTTTTACCCCATTTGGGGTAATTTACCCCGGTTCCACCCCTGATTTAGGTAAATAGTTTCTCTTTCAAAGTTGTAAAAAAAAAAAGAAATCATTTATTCAATTTTTTGGACCAAGGTTAATATTTTAATTTAATCATTTTGAATTTTGTGAACAAAATCGCATGGCAAAGATCATATCTACGTAGAGGTATATAAGATATATCTTTATTTTTATGTCTTGAATATACTTTCACTTTCCCTTCAAGGAATTAATAATTAATTATTGTTTTTTTTATTTTTTTTATTTCATAAGAGATATACTAATGCCTATTTTTATTTTGTTTTGTTGTATTTTAAAAAAATATATTATTAATATTAATTTCATATTTTTTCTTGAATAAGATTTTTTTTTTTGTTTTTTGTTTTTGTTTTTTTTAACTCATTAACCCGATGGTATTCGTTGAAATCGTAATGGCCTTGAATATCAATAAGAAAATCTGATTCTGCTGCTGTAAATGGACTTTCCTGACCTAGATCTTCAGCCTTATGACTCATAGGTACATTCATATCTTATATGAACCAAACTTGTTTTCGTTATACATAAAATAAATAAATAAATAATCTATAATATAAAGAAAACAGACATTTCTAAAATTATTATCATTTTCATTTTAATTCATTTAGTCAATATATATATATATATATGTGGATTCTTGATAAAGGATGTTTCAAGAGAAGAAATTATTTATTTATCACGACAACAACACAATATATATATATAAAACAATTTTAATAACATAAACACAAATACAATAAAAACATTAACATAACATTCAATTATATTAATTATTCGTTGAGACCGTGTGAATTCGTAGCAGTGTTCAGTCTGTTCTATATTGTTTGTTTTTCAGTCGTCCTGGTGATGTCGCGCAACAATCCAACTTATTCCTTGCTATTTTCAAATCCTACATATATATATGTTGGTTTAGATTTCCGTGAATGTTATTGTTATTATTACTATCAGATTTATAAGGGATATTATCACGTATTTTTGTGAGATTGTTTTCTTGACGTTTGGCCTCGGGCTGTTGTCCAGTGCGAACGTGTGCCAGTATCAGGATTGCCCAGGATTATTCAAAGTAAGTACAAAACCACCCAACCTATCAACCCAAAATCTCGATATTAATCCTTTGTCACACAGACTAAGACCCAGTATCCCAAAAATATTCCCACCTAAATAATCTCTTGAAAATGGGTGCCGAAACGTCGAGAAAGCAATCTCACAAAAATACGTGATTATATCCCTTATAAATCTGATTATATATATTTAACTCATTTAAAAGAATATAAAATTGTAAAATTATCTACATTTATATAACTAAAAATAATTTTTTTTTATTTTTTTTAGATTTTATTATGTATTTCTTTCTTTTAATGTATATCAATGTATATTTTGCTATCATTATTTTCGTCGAGAAAAATATGTGATTATATTCCTGGTAAATCTCATAGTAATAATAATAATAGTATAATAATTTTCTATTTTATTTATTTATTTTATTAATGTATATTGATAGGAAGGAGATAGTTGTTATATTTTAATTAATGAAAGTTATCAAAAAGTTACAATTATTAATTACATGAGTAATAATTTAAATAATAAATAAAATTAAATAAATTTAATTCAATATTTGTATTTTAATACAATAGTTATTAGTCTTTGTAAAATAGGAAATACCTATATTTTATATTGCACAGGGTCAGTCAGTTAGAATTGTGTGATAATAATTGTCGGATAATAAAACCTTCTATAACTTTAATGTATCAACCTCAAAGAGATCCTGATTTTATTTTTTTTTTATTTTATTAAAGATTATTCATTTAACAATTTTTAGTATTATAAGGAAGGAAGAACATTTTTGTTTTTTTTTATTTCTTATTTTTAAATTCAAGGTAAATTTTTATATCTTATTTCTCCTTCAAATTGATTTGATTGTACTCTTCATAGGATTGAATTAATACTTGTAAGAAACATAGGAAATTGTTGGTTTTTTTTTATAAATATATAAGATGGAAAAGAAGGTTGTCTGTGTATTGGTTCTGTTCAATGAAAAATGTCATAGAATGCATTATCATCAACATCTTTAATTAATTAATTTCATTTATGATTGAATTGTAGAAGGACATTCAAATAAATATGTTCAAGGATTATATTTATTAATGGACCGATGAAAATAAATAAATAAAAAAATAAATAAATGTTATTTATTTATTTATTTTCATTAATAATAACACCTACTTATAATACCTATGTACTTATTATTAGGTACATTTAGGTTTATTTTTGTTTCAAATAGTTTTATCTTATTCATAAATTTAATGCATAAACCTTTTTTTTTTTTTTATTTCTCAAATATAAAATTTAGATAAATTATTTCAATTTTCGAATGGAAAGACAATTTTTAAATGTGGATACATCACTCAATCAGGTATCATTTCAGATAATATAATACATTAATTTTATTTATTTAATTTATTTAAAAAAAAAAAACAAATATTATATTTCTTAATAAAAAAAAGATATTTAGTTTTTTTTTTATATTTCAAATAAAAATTCCTCATTGAGAAAAATGTCTGTGTGTGAGAAATTTAAAATTAAAAAAATGGACATCCATACACCAAATTAAATTTAAATTTCAGATTGTATAAAACAGGAGTTCTCAACCTTTTAGGCTCTTCGCCCCCCTTAGAACACACTGATGTGAGATCACGCCCCCCTGTTCTAGAGTATCGCAAAATCATCTGACTTTTTTTTTTTTTTTTTAAATGAAAAAAATCGAAAATGTTCGAAAAGTTTGGCCACAAAATCATCTTATCTTTTTTTTTTCCAACAAAATTTTCAAAAGTTTGCGGGCACTTGATATGCTCGCCCCTCCCCCCCCCCTAGATTGTGCTCACGCCCCCCCAGGTTGAGAACCACTGGTATAAAATATTATGGTATATAGGTGTTTTGTTCCAATGAGTGTTTTCAAACTACTTATTATTATGATCTATTGTAGTTTACCCCTAGGCCTTATTATCTCTTTAATTAATATATTATTATATAATTAATATTATTTATGTAATTTTCTAATAAAAAAAAACCTATTTAAAATCGGTCATATATGTATTATTATTTTATCGAACCACCACTTAGTAATCTAGATCTGGTTTTTATTTAATAATTTTAATAGAAAAATTTTAAAATTTCTCAATTGATCCTTGAAATGTATAACTAATACTTTATTTTTTATTAATCTATATTTTATTTTTAATTTATAAAATTTTTTCTAGTCATCTTTAAATTCATACAATATTTATGTTATTATGCACTCTTGTATAATTATTATATTTCAAGCCAAACAAAAAAAAAAAATTATTTCCAGGACAATCAATGATAATGATCTCATAAGTATGCCTCGTAAATAATTCGAATTTGAATTTAATTAATTTTTCAATCAATCAATTATAACTAAAAAAATATTTTGTTAATAGTTTAATCTCATGTTTATCATTTGTAGTTAGTAGAAATTAATTTGATTTGATTTAGATTTTTTTTTTTAATATTTGATAAAAATCTGGCGGGGCTCCACTCGACTATTTCGCAATAAATAAATAATATTTATTAAATTAGTGCCTATTTGGCTCTTTGTTGATGGTATCATGTCACGTACTGGCGCGTCATTGCCAGTCAACGTGTTAAAAAATTAATTCCGGTACTTTCAGCTATTCAATCCAACTGAAATTCTATATATAACAGTTTTATACAATTTTTAATTATGTAAAAAATTTATTTTTACGGTCACTTTAGAGGAAAAAAAAATTAAAACGTGGTAAGTAATGACCCACTTCCGGATGAGCTACATTTCTCAAAAGCTGATAGAAAACTACAAATTTTGACCAAATTTCCTTATTCGAGCTCAAACCGTTTTTGCTTAAACTTGTCTGGACACACACACACATTTTTCTCAACCTTAGTGAAAATGATTCAGGAACCTTCAAAACGTATAAAAACATCAAAATCTAGACATCGAAAATTTTGGCGAGATAGTAAAAACTGTAAATAAAAATTAGCTTAAAAGATTAAAAAAACAAGGCAAACTACTAAGTTAATAATATTACTATTGCTCAAGTATGAATGAATTCATTTTTAGACCTTCGAATATTTTATTTCAGCTACATTTAAATATTTTTCCGATTATTATTATTATTATTATTATTATTTTTCAATATTTTAAAAAGCATCATAAAATTTTAATGAAAAATCAGATTTAAATGAAATATATTAGTCTTTAACTTATTAAAAAAAAAATAGCAATAGTGTTACTCTTTCAACGAATGTAGTTTATACATCTCTAGGATCTCAATTATTATATAATTCTCTCTCTCTCTCTCTCTCTCTATTGAGGAAATGTGTTAAATATAATAACTTTTTTTTTTTACTTCTAAATTGATTAAATTCAAATCACGTATATATACACACTCTAAAAGGTAATATTGTCATGCGATAAAGGAAGTTTAATCTTTAAAGAAAAATGTATAAAAATACATCCTGTTGCGTGTTATTCTTAGTTTATAGTGCTCTTATAGAAAGTATGTCGAAATTCAAAATATGTAGGTATGTACTCGTACATATAAGAAAATAAAATAAAGAATATCTATATCACACACACACACACACACACAAGTAAATAAATATATTTAGAGAAAAAGAATTGAAATTAAAAATTTGATTGATTGAAAGGAAAGATTAATTTAAGTATATAAAAATTAAATATAATAATTATTCTATTACCTACAATACCCCAAAAATGAGGGCAAAACCCAGAATTATTAGAGTTACGAAATCCTTTTATTTTATTATTATTATAGACGCCATTGGGTGTGTGGGTAGCGAAGCTGCCTCACATTCACATGGTCCCGGGTTCAAGTCCTGGGCCTGGCAAGGGAATACATATCTCTAGCTGGGGTCTATGGGACGGAGTCAACCCAGCCTCCGGGATCAACATTGGGGAATAGCTACTTGATAAAAAGTAGCGCCTCTGATCAAGAAAATCAAGGTAAAGGTGGAGAGGACCCGTTCTACTGATCAAAGGACACCTCATTGATACATATAACCGGCTTGATAGGCGTTGTCCTTGCGTAGGACGTACAAATGTCAGAGGTTTTTATTGTTATTATTATTATTAATATATATATATATACACATTTTAATTTTAAATTTTATGAATTTTGATTTTCTTATAAATTCTAGATAATTGTCGCATTGGATTTTTGTTGATAAAAAATATTGTACATCTACTATTACAAATTGAATCCAAAATTAAAAAAAATGTTATTAATAAAGAAGAATAATGAAATTTGTAAAGAAAAAATTAATGTATATTTGATGAAACCTTTTAATATCGGTAAGATCTAAGATTTCTTAAGTGAAAGAATGAACTTTTTCACATCCCAGGTCAAGGATATCTTATGGATAAGAATAAGATGCATGGATAACTAAAATTGATATAATCATAAAAAGAAAAAGTGCACTGAATAACAAAATAATAAATAAATGTGAATAGATAATTCAATTGATATAAAATCATTATTTCTATATGATTACATCAAATAATTTTTTTATTAATCAGAAATTCAACGTTGATATTAAATACTATTTTTACTATCTCGGCAGAGATAGTAGTATTGCGATCACGAAAAATTTCGATGTTGAGATTTTGATGTTTTTATACGTTTTGAAGGTTCTTGAATCATTTTCACTAAGGTTTTGAAAAATGTCTGTGTGTGTATGTGTGTGTGTATGTATGTAGACAAGATTACTCAAAAACGGTTTGAGCTAGAATCATGAAATTTGGTATACGGGCATTATTCAAAATTCGTAGTTTTCTATCAACTTTTGAGAAATGTAGCTCAACCGGAAGAGGGTCATTACTTACAACGTTTTAATTTTTTCTTTTTCCTCTAAAGTGACCGTAAAAATAAAGATATATGTTTGATAATTTTTTACATGATTAAAAATTGTATAAAACTGCTATATATAGAATTTCAGTTGGATTGAATCGCTGAAAGTACAGGAATTAATTTTTTAACACTGCAAATCTCACTCGCCAACACGTGACGTGGTGCCATCAACAAAGAGCCAAACATGCACTGATTTAATAAATATTATTTATTAATTTTAATTTATAATTTATTAAATTTAATTTAAATATAATATATGTTAATTAATCCAATTCAAATTTGCGAGATAGTTGAGTGGAGACACTCCAGCTTTTTTTTTAAAGAAATTATTAATTAATTATTATTAATTAAATTGGTATATAAAAAAAAATAAAAGAAGAGATGATTACTTTTTTTCATCACTCATCACATCAGATAATTATTGAAAATTTAAAAAAAAAATAATTAATAATATTACTTATCATTTTTTTTTTATTTCTATTAACTCATAATTTATTATTCTATCGATCTACATATTTTATAATAAACGAATTAAATTATTGAATGGAAATTAAGTCTTATAATTTTAATTTTTTTCCAAAAACATTCATAAATAAAAATATCTACAATTTTATAGAACAAATCTATCACGAATTATTTATTATTTAATTAATTATTATAATATTTATTTATTATTGTATTGAATGTAAATATCAACATTAATAAAAAAAAAAAAATAAATAAATAAAAAATATAATTAAATAAACATGATATTTTATAAAAGATTGAAACGATTTATAGTAAACGTCCTTGACATATTTACGAGTATGTCCGATCCATGGAGCACCCAAGATATCCCTTCCCTTCATTTTCATTCAAATTGATCAAGACTAATGGTCACATATTAAATGCACACATTTCTATCAAATATACCCTTTTCAATTGACGTTTTTTTAATCATCATTGCATCAAATCTTCTCAAAATGTCAAATTAAAAGAAAGAAATCGAAAGTTAAAAAAACTCCCTTCTAAAAAAAAAAAAAAAAAACTGTCGTATATAAGCTTCCAATGTATTTTTTTTTTTAATTGATTATTTAATGATCTAATTAAGAATTGTCATTTACATTTTATTGAATAGAAAAATTTAAATTTAACCTTTTTAAACATAAAAAATATTTCGAAATTAGATTATAATTTTTTATTTCCAAAACCCTTCTATCTATCGAAAGATAAGAATCAATCAATCAAATAATTTAATTAATTTATTATTTTATGAGCGTTTAATTTTCTAGTTCGTATTATCTATGATATTTTGATAAAAAATAATCGATTGATTAAGAACCAAATAATTAAATCACAGAGAATTTTAATAGGAAAGTAATATATTAAGTAAGTATTTATAAGATAAATATTCTAAAAAAATTAGAAGTAGAATTTTAAATTAATATTTTGGAAAAATATCACATAATTTAAAACAATTTTTGAGAATGGAAAAATATTAAAATAAATTTTAACCATATTATATTCACATTATTTATGCAGAGATGTATGTATATTTATAATCATTATAGGTATATCCATATTTTTGTATAGATTAATTTTACATTAAAATTTAAAATATTTTTATATTTGAAGATCTCGTTATTAATAAGTAAGTATTAGTGTTTTTGTATAATTTTTTTTTTTTTTTCATTCAAGTAGAATAAAAATTATCCATATTATTAGAATCTAAGGACAAAAAAAAATGTTATAGTCAAAATTATAATTGAATAGGGGATTTATGAATAATTTTCAATAGGATTTTATATTTTATAAATTGGATAATGGAGATCTTTCAGTTGTTAATAAATAAAAAAAAAATCATCAAAATAAGATCATTCAACTCGATTAATTCAAATAAATATTTAAAAAAAATTTTAAAATAAAAAAATATTTTTATATAAATATTTATTAAAATAATACTAAAAATTAATAGAATAATCAACAAATTTGTGAAATAGTTTTATAATAACGTAAAAAAAACAAACAATTTATTGATTTCTTATTTGATCTGTTTAATAAAATTATGTCAAAATTAAAATGATGATTTAAATAGAACGAATTGATTCTTATATACTATTTAAGTTTAATTTTTTTTTGATCTTTATTATGTGTAATTTTTTTTACTTTTTTTTGTTTATAACATTCCACATTTTAACATCTAAACGAATGTTAATTAACTTGAAAATCGTTTAACCAACGATGTATAATTAATTGCATTGATTTTGGTGGCAGGGTTATTATTGTATATTTAGAAAAATTATTTTAGGGCGATATTTGACATTGAGATAAAATAAAATTTTTATAAACAATCGAAAAAATGTAAGCTACAGTGCTTGATTTATTTACTTACTTACCACTTTGGCATAAGATATTGAACTGAAAAAGTCAATACTATCACTATTATAGTTTTAATATTGAAATTTTAAATTTTTAAGTTAAGTTAAGTTTTACTTTTATTACTTATTTATTTAATTTAATTTATATTACTTATTATTGTTAAGTATTATTATTATTATTATTATTATTATTATTATTATTATTATTATTATTATTTCTACTAATTGTTCTTTTTATTATTTGTGAAATTACTCTTTTTAATTATAATTATATAATTTTTGTAGGATAGATATATTTAAAAATAATTTAATAAGTTTATATTATTTATTTAATATTTATTCATCCATTAATGTGCATAATATAATATAAAAATGATAAGATTAGTTTGTTTTTTTTTTCAATTGGCCAAGTGTAAAAAAAACAATAATGAAAATCAAAGAACACCTCTCAAAAAAGATATTAAAGAAGGGAAAAAAAAACAAAGATGACCCCTAATCATGAATAAATTATCAAGAAATTTTATATTTGTGAATTATTTAATTTTTATTTATAAATTAATTATTTATGTGAATATTAAGATTAATATTACTTCTACTTATGCATACCAAAATATACTGTTTATTTCTATATTTTTCTTAAAAATAGAGATTTTATATTTATTAATGGTACTAAAAACAAAAACAAAAACAAAAAAATAAGGAATGACTGAACCAACTAAAATAAGAAATAATTTCATATCGATTCGACAAAAATTTTTTTGTTGGTTTGGATATTTTTTACAAAACATGAATTACATATAAACAATAATTTTGATAATTCACAATTAATTTTATCAAAGTATACATTTTTTTTCTTTAATAATAATAATTCAACAAATTAATTGTAATGAAATGTCAAAAAAAAAAAAAACGGGAGGACTTACCGATAGACAATTGGTTGCAAGTACGCTGGTTGCTTTCAGGTGGGAGACTCCTCGAAGACTAACGAAACTTGAATGAGACTCTCTGTTAAGTGAAATACGCTACGTTGATCCAAGGCCGACAAAAAGAGTGAAAAGAATTACAGAAATCCCTTAACAATCTGTGAAAAGAATATTTTAACATTTATTGAACAATTAAGAGTAACATTTAATAAATAAATAAATAAATATAATTAATTAAATTTTGTTATTCGAAATATCTGAATGAATATAAACCAAAATAAAAATCAATCTAATTTATTTATTTATTTATTTATTTAATTATTTTGTCTATTTCCAATATTTACATATACTTATATACAGAATAAATAAACTAATATAAATTAAAATTATTAAATTTAATAAAATCAAGGAATTTTTAAATTGTTTAATTATTATATTATTTATTAGTTTTTTTTTTGTTTTTTTTTTAAATTTCATCCCTATATAATATAAATTCTATTAAATCTATTATTTTTAAACAAAATTTGATAAATATCATAAATTTTAATTAAATTTTAAAAGATTTTTCCCTAAATCAATTTTATTAATATTTTTATTTTCTTTCAATAAAATTAATATATTTTTTTTTAATTTCAATTTTCTTATAATTAATTAAATAGATTATTATAATAAGATTATTGTAAGTATAATAATTTCAAAGATTATTGGAATTTATTTTAAATTCATTAATTAACATTTTTACGTTAAATATACGAATCATACAATATAATTACATAAATATTTTATTATTACGAGTATATATATATATATATAATCTAAATTTTAAATAACAAAAATGTTTAGTAAGAAACAACTTTATAGAGTATTTCAAAATAATAAAATGGCTGTTTAAAAAATTATTTCATTAAAGAAAGGTCAACAATTTCCAAGATCATTTACGAAGGTCTCTCTATCTCTCTCAATATAAAATACTTAATTAGAAAGTATTATCATTAGTAATTAAGGTGTATAAGTAGTTCCAAATTGTAATTCTAACATAATTTATAATTTTATAATTCGTTACTTTTAATGAATTGAATAAAATGGAAATGACTAGAAGATAAAAAGTCAAATTCACCAATTTCATCATCATCATCATCATCATGTCCTTTGAGAATTTCTAATTTCATATTTGGATTAAATTAATTAATTAATTTTTTATTTATTTAATAATTTAGTAAAATATTAAGAGATAAATTAATTTTTGAAGATTATTTTAAAGTACTTACATTTTATACCTATCCTTTTAAGTTTTTTTTTTATATATTAATTAAATATTAAATTGTCATTCAGAGAGATGAAAACAATGAAATTTTAATTTTGTATCTGTCTATTTACCTGTCACTGTGGCTGCAACAAACACATTCCTCCAAATATCCCTATCCTGAGCCTACACCCATCTATCTCTCACAGGTCCCTTCCTACAATGTCAATCCACCGCGTCCTTGATCTTCCGACCAGTTGTTTCTCAATCGCTCTTCCAACCAATGTATTTTTCGCCATACTTTCCTCTCTCATTCTAGCAACGTGCTCTGCCTCCATTTTATAACCTTTATTATGTTTGGAGATGCATAGAGAAGATGCAATTCCTATTTATACAGTATCCGCTTTCCTCGGTAATCTTTTTTTTTTTTTATTTTTTTGGTCTATAAATTCTACGAAGAATCCTATTCTTAAATACTCTAAATCTACTCTCGTTTCCCAGGGACTTAAACCACACATCAATAATATAAAAAATATAATACAACCGGTAAAATAATTGTTTTATATATTTTAATTTTGATCCCCTTTGATAATAATTTTGACGAGATAGGTACGTTTACCGTATGATAACAGGCGTTTCCCGATTAAATTATTCTCAAATATTAGTAAATTATTCCGTAATTCCCAATAAAATTAAAAATTGTAACTGATTTCTCCAAGAGATTTCAAGATTCAAATGCTTTGCTAAAGTCTACGAATATTAATCAACCGAAATATTCAATTTTTCTAAAATCTAACTAAAAGAAAATATCTGATTTAATGTTGATCAATTTAATTTTAATAAGAAAATATTTGAGAGAATCTTATAAGATATCGTCAAAATTCTCTTGTAACTACTGTAACTAATAAATATTTTGAATTACTAAATACGTATAAACTTCTGCTATTCTAAGCGTTGCGGCCAGATCTTCTTTTCTCTTTAATATTTTATTTTTTAAAATATTTCTGTTTTTAATTTTTAATGACTTTTAATGACTATTTATAACAATAATATTAATATATTCTAAACCAGGGGGCGGCAACATTTTTCAATAGTCTGTCGCATTTCTGAAATAATATATAACTGGGGTGGGCACACTTGGCCAAGAATGGGAAATCGAAAAATATTTCAGAGCATCGCAAAATCATCTGACGTTAAATTAATATTATACTTAGTAATTTGATTTGATTTCAATAATATAAATTATTAATATTTTTATAATAGAAAATAAATGAATAAAATATTTTTTTTTAAAAATTAAATTTTTTATTTTTACAGTAAAAATATGAAGAGTTGGTGGACGATGATCGTTCGATTGGGGGTATAAATTTGGCTCAGTGGTCCGACTTGAAAAATTAACAAAAATTTACGTTTTTTCTATGAAAATAATGAAAAAAATTATGATATCAATAAAATATTAATTAATTTGTGTTTAGGACCAAAAATGGAAGAAAATGATATTAAAAAAATAAATTTTACATTTCTATTTAAAAAATAACATTTTACCGTGAATTATATGAAAGGTTGGCGGTCGATGACTCTTCGATTGGGGGTATAAATTTGGCTCAGCGGTCGGACTTGAAAAATTAACAAAAATTTACGTTTTTTCTATGAAATTAATGAAAAAAATTATGATATCGATGAAATATGAATCAAAGCGAATAAAGGATCAAAAATGGAAGAAAATGATATATAAAAAATAAATGTTACATTTCTATTTAAAAAAGGAGCATTTTAATTAAAATATTCTGAAATATAAACGCTTTTTCTATGATAATCAATGAAAATAATTATGATATCGATAAAATAGAAATTAATTTGTGTTTAGGACCAGAAATGGAAGAAAATGATATATAAAAAATAAATTTTACATTTCTATTTAAAAAAGGAGCAGTTATCTTGAAAAATTTATAAATATATAAACTTTTTCTATGATATTTATGAAAAAAATTATGATATCGAAGAAATATTAATCAAATCGAATAAAGGATCAAAAATGGAAGAAAATGATATATAAAAAATAAATTTTACATTTCTATTTAAAAAAGGAGCATTTATCTTGAAAAATTTATAAATATATAAACTTTTTCTATGATATTTATGAAACAAATTATGATATCGAAGAAATATTAATCAAATCGAATAAAGGATCAAAAATGGAAGAAAATGATATATAAAAAATAAATTTTACATTTCTATATAAAAAAGTAGCATTTTAATTAAAATATTCTGAAATATATACGCTTTTTCTATGATAATCAATGAAAATAATTATGATATCGATAAAATAGAAATTAATTTGTGTTTAGGACCAGAAATGGAAGAAAATGATATATAAAAAATAAATTTTACATTTCTATTTAAAAAAGGAGCATTTATCTTGAAAAAATTATAAATATATAAACTTTTTCTATGATATTTATGAAAAAAATTATGATATCGAAGAAATATTAATCAAATCGAATAAAGGATCAAAAATAGAAGAAAATGATATATAAAAAATAAATTTTACATTTCTATTTATAAAAGGAGCATTTATCTTGAAAAATTTATAAATATATAAACTTTTTCTATGATATTTATGAAAAAAATTATGATATCGAAGAAATATTAATCAAATCGAATAAAGGATCAAAAATGGAAGAAAATGATATATAAAAAATAAATTTTACATTTCTATATAAAAAAGTAGCATTTTAATTAAAATATTCTGAAATATATACGCTTTTTCTATGATAATCAATGAAAATAATTATGATATCGATAAAATATTAATTAATTTGTGTTTAGGACCAGAAATGGAAGAAAATGATATATAAAAAATAAATTTTACATTTCTATTTAAAAAAGGAGCATTTATCTTGAAAAATTTATAAATATATAAACTTTTTCTATAATATTTATGAAAAAAATTATGATATCGAAGAAATATTAATCAAATCGAATAAAGGATCAAAAATAGAAGAAAATGATATATAAAAAATAAATGTTACATTTCTATATAAAAAAGTAGCATTTTAATTAAAATATTCTGAAATATATACGCTTTTTCTATGATAATCAATGAAAATAATTATGATATCGATAAAATAGAAATTAAGTTGTGTTTAGGACCAGAAATGGAAGAAAATGATATATAAAAAATAAATTTTACATTTCTATTTAAAAAAGGAGCATTTTAATTAAAATATTCTGAAATATAAACGCTTTTTCTATGATAATCAATGAAAATAATTATGATATCGATAAAATATTAATTAATTTGTGTTTAGGACCAGAAATGGAAGAAAATGATATATAAAAAATAAATGTTACATTTCTATTTAAAAAAGGAGCATTTTAATTAAAATATTCTGAAATATATACGCTTTTTCTATGATAATCAATGAAAATAATTATGATATCGATAAAATATCAATTAATTAATTTGTGTTTAGGACCAGAAATGGAAGAAAATGATATATAAAAAATAAATTTTACATTTCTATTTAAAAAAGGAGCATTTATCTTGAAAAATTTATAAATATATAAACTTTTTCTATGATATTTATGAAAAAAATTATGATATCGAAGAAATATTAATCAAATCGAATAAAGGATCAAAAATAGAAGAAAATGATATATAAAAAATAAATTTTACATTTCTATATAAAAAAGTAGCATTTTAATTAAAATATTCTGAAATATATACGCTTTTTCTATGATAATCAATGAAAATAATTATGATATCGATAAAATATTAATTAATTTGTGTTTAGGACCAGAAATGGAAGAAAATGATATATAAAAAATAAATTTTACATTTCTATTTAAAAAAGGAGCATTTTAATTAAAATATTCTGAAATATAAACGCTTTTTCTATGATAATCAATGAAAATAATTATGATATCGATAAAATAGAAAATAAGTTGTGTTTAGGACCATAAATGGAAGAAAATGATATATAAAAAATAAATTTTACATTTCTATTTAAAAAAGGAGCATTTTAATTAAAATATTCTGAAATATAAACGCTTTTTCTATGATAATCAATGAAAATAATTATGATATCGATAAAATATTAATTAATTTGTGTTTAGGACCAGAAATGGAAGAAAATGATATATAAAAAATAAATTTTACATTTCTATTTAAAAAAGGAGCATTTTAATTAAAATATTCTGAAATATAAACGCTTTTTCTATGATAATCAATGAAAATAATTATGATATCGATAAAATATTAATTAATTTGTGTTTAGGACCAGAAATGGAAGAAAATGATATATAAAAAATAAATTTTACATTTCTATTTAAAAAAGGAGCATTTTAATTAAAATATTCTGAAATATAAACGCTTTTTCTATGATAATCAATGAAAATAATTATGATATCGATAAAATATTAATTAATTTGTGTTTTGGACCAGAAATGGAAGAAAATGATATATAAAAAATAAATTTTACATTTTAATATAAAAAAGTAGCATTTTAATTAAAATATTCTGAAATATAAACGCTTTTTCTATGATAATCAATGAAAATAATTATGATATCTATAAAATAGAAATTAATTTGTGTTTAGGACCAGAAATGGAAGAAAATGATATATAAAAAATAAATTTTACATTTCTATTTAAAAAAGGAGCATTTATCTTGAAAAATTTATAAATATATAAACTTTTTCTATGATATTTATGAAAAAAATTATGATATCGATAAAATATTAATTAATTTGTGTTTTGGACCAGAAATGGAAGAAAATGATATTTAAAAAATAAATGTTACATTTCTATTTAAAAAAGGAGCATTTTAATTAAAATATTCAGAAATATATACGCTTTTTCTATGATAATCAATGAAAATAATTATGATATCGATAAAATAGAAATTAATTTGTGTTTAGGACCAGAAATGGAAGAAAATGATATATAAAAAATAAATTTTACATTTCTATTTAAAAAAGGAGCAGTTATCTTGAAAAATTTATAAATATATAAACTTTTTCTATGATATTTATCAAAAAAATTATGATATCGAAGAAATATTAATCAAATCGAATAAAAGATCAAAAATGGAAGAAAATGATATATAAAAAATAAATTTTACATTTCTATTTAAAAAAGGAGCATTTATCTTGAAAAATTTATAAATATATAAACTTTTTCTATGATATTTATGAAACAAATTATGATATCGAAGAAATATTAATCAAATCGAATAAAGGATCAAAAATGGAAGAAAATGATATATAAAAAATAAATTTTACATTTCTATTTAAAAAAGGAGCATTTATCTTGAAAAATTTATAAATATATAAACTTTTTCTATGATATTTATGAAAAAAATTATGATATCGATAAAATATTAATTAATTTGTGTTTAGGACCAGAAATGGAAGAAAATGATATATAAAAAATAAATTTTACATTTCTATTTAAAAAAGGAGCATTTATCTTGAAAAATTTATAAATATATAAACTTTTTCTATGATATTTATGAAAAAAATTATAATATCGAAGAAATATTAATCAAATCGAATAAAGGATCAAAAATGGAAGAAAATGATATATAAAAAATAAATTTTACATTTCTATATAAAAAAGTAGCATTTTAATTAAAATATTCTGAAATATATACGCTTTTTCTATGATAATCAATGAAAATAATTATGATATCGATAAAATAGAAATTAAGTTGTGTTTAGGACCAGAAATGGAAGAAAATGATATATAAAAAATAAATGTTACATTTCTATTTAAAAACGGAGCATTTTAATTAAAATATTCTGAAATATAAACGCTTTTTCTATGATAATCAATGAAAATAATTATGATATCGATAAAATAGAAATTAATTTGTGTTTAGGACCAGAAATGGAAGAAAATGATATATAAAAAATAAATTTTACATTTCTATTTAAAAAAGGAGCATTTTAATTAAAATATTCTGAAATATAAACGCTTTTTCTATGATAATCAATGAAAATAATTATGATATCTATAAAATAGAAATTAATTTGTGTTTAGGACCAGAAATGGAAGAAAATGATATATAAAAAATAAATTTTACATTTCTATTTAAAAAAGGAGCATTTATCTTGAAAAATTTATAAATATATAAACTTTTTCTATGATATTTATGAAAAAAATTATGATATCGATAAAATATTAATTAATTTGTGTTTTGGACCAGAAATGGAAGAAAATGATATTTAAAAAATAAATGTTACATTTCTATTTAAAAAAGGAGCATTTTAATTAAAATATTCAGAAATATATACGCTTTTTCTATGATAATCAATGAAAAAAATTATGATATCGATAAAATAGAAATTAATTTGTGTTTAGGACCAGAAATGGAAGAAAATGATATATAAAAAATAAATTTTACATTTCTATTTAAAAAAGGAGCATTTATCTTGAAAAATTTATAAATATATAAACTTTTTCTATGATATTTATGAAACAAATTATGATATCGAAGAAATATTAATCAAATCGAATAAAGGATCAAAAATGGAAGAAAATGATATATAAAAAATAAATTTTACATTTCTATATAAAAAAGTAGCATTTTAATTAAAATATTCTGAAATATATACGCTTTTTCTATGATAATCAATGAAAATAATTATGATATCGATAAAATAGAAATTAAGTTGTGTTTAGGACCAGAAATGGAAGAAAATGATATATAAAAAATAAATGTTACATTTCTATTTAAAAACGGAGCATTTTAATTAAAATATTCTGAAATATAAACGCTTTTTCTATGATAATCAATGAAAATAATTATGATATCGATAAAATAGAAATTAATTTGTGTTTAGGACCAGAAATGGAAGAAAATGATATATAAAAAATAAATTTTACATTTCTATTTAAAAAAGGAGCATTTTAATTAAAATATTCTGAAATATAAACGCTTTTTCTATGATAATCAATGAAAATAATTATGATATCTATAAAATAGAAATTAATTTGTGTTTAGGACCAGAAATGGAAGAAAATGATATATAAAAAATAAATTTTACATTTCTATTTAAAAAAGGAGCATTTATCTTGAAAAATTTATAAATATATAAACTTTTTCTATGATATTTATGAAAAAAATTATGATATCGATAAAATATTAATTAATTTGTGTTTTGGACCAGAAATGGAAGAAAATGATATTTAAAAAATAAATGTTACATTTCTATTTAAAAAAGGAGCATTTTAATTAAAATATTCAGAAATATATACGCTTTTTCTATGATAATCAATGAAAATAATTATGATATCGATAAAATAGAAATTAATTTGTGTTTAGGACCAGAAATGGAAGAAAATGATATATAAAAAATAAATTTTACATTTCTATTTATAAAAGGAGCATTTATCTTGAAAAATTTATAAATATATAAACTTTTTCTATGATATTTATCAAAAAAATTATGATATCGAAGAAATATTAATCAAATCGAATAAAAGATCAAAAATGGAAGAAAATGATATATAAAAAATAAATTTTACATTTCTATTTAAAAAAGGAGCATTTATCTTGAAAAATTTATAAATATATAAACTTTTTCTATGATATTTATGAAACAAATTATGATATCGAAGAAATATTAATCAAATCGAATAAAGGATCAAAAATGGAAGAAAATGATATATAAAAAATAAATTTTACATTTCTATTTAAAAAAGGAGCATTTATCTTGAAAAATTTATAAATATATAAACTTTTTCTATGATATTTATGAAAAAAATTATGATATCGATAAAATATTAATTAATTTGTGTTTAGGACCAGAAATGGAAGAAAATGATATATAAAAAATAAATTTTACATTTCTATTTAAAAAAGGAGCATTTATCTTGAAAAATTTATAAATATATAAACTTTTTCTATGATATTTATGAAAAAAATTATAATATCGAAGAAATATTAATCAAATCGAATAAAGGATCAAAAATGGAAGAAAATGATATATAAAAAATACATTTTACATTTCTATATAAAAAAGTAGCATTTTAATTAAAATATTCTGAAATATATACGCTTTTTCTATGATAATCAATGAAAATAATTATGATATCGATAAAATAGAAATTAAGTTGTGTTTAGGACCAGAAATGGAAGAAAATGATATATAAAAAATAAATTTTACATTTCTATTTATAAAAGGAGCATTTATCTTGAAAAATTTATAAATATATAAACTTTTTCTATGATATTTATGAAAAAAATTATGATATCGAAGAAATATTAATCAAATCGAATAAAGGATCAAAAATGGAAGAAAATGATATATAAAAAATAAATTTTACATTTCTATATAAAAAAGTAGCATTTTAATAAAAATATTCTGAAATATATACGCTTTTTCTATGATAATCAATGAAAATAATTATGATATCGATAAAATATTAATTAATTTGTGTTTAGGACCAGAAATGGAAGAAAATGATATATAAAAAATAAATGTTACATTTCTATATAAAAAAGGAGCATTTTAATTAAAATATTCTGAAATATATACGCTTTTTCTATGATAATCAATGAAAATAATTATGATATCGATAAAATATTAATTAATTTGTGTTTAGGACCAGAAATGGAAGAAAATGATATATAAAAAATAAATTTTACATTTCTATATAAAAAAGGAGCATTTTAATTAAAATATTCTGAAATATATACGCTTTTTCTATGATAATCAATGAAAATAATTATGATATCGATAAAATAGAAATTAATTTGTGTTTAGGACCAGAAATGGAAGAAAATGATATATAAAAAATAAATTTTACATTTCTATTTAAAAAAGGAGCATTTATCTTGAAAAATTTATAAATATATAAACTTTTTCTATTATATTTATGAAAAAAATTATGATATCGAAGAAATATTAATCAAATCGAATAAAGGATCAAAAATAGAAGAAAATGATATATAAAAAATAAATTTTACATTTCTATTTATAAAAGGAGCATTTATCTTGAAAAATTTATAAATATATAAACTTTTTCTATGATATTTATGAAAAAAATTATGATATCGAAGAAATATTAATCAAATCGAATAAAGGATCAAAAATGGAAGAAAATGATATATAAAAAATAAATTTTACATTTCTATATAAAAAAGTAGCATTTTAATTAAAATATTCTGAAATATATACGCTTTTTCTATGATAATCAATGAAAATAATTATGATATCGATAAAATAGAAATTAAGTTGTGTTTAGGACCAGAAATGGAAGAAAATGATATATAAAAAATAAATTTTACATTTCTATTTAAAAAAGGAGCATTTTAATTAAAATATTCTGAAATATAAACGCTTTTTCTATGATAATCAATGAAAATAATTATGATATCGATAAAATATTAATTAATTTGTGTTTAGGACCAGAAATGGAAGAAAATGATATATAAAAAATAAATTTTACATTTCTATTTAAAAAAGGAGCATTTATCTTGAAAAATTTATAAATATATAAACTTTTTCTATGATATTTATGAAAAAAATTATGATATCGAAGAAATATTAATCAAATCGAATAAAGGATCAAAAATGGAAGAAAATGATATATAAAAAATAAATTTTACATTTCTATATAAAAAAGTAGCATTTTAATTAAAATATTCTGAAATATATACGCTTTTTCTATGATAATCAATGAAAATAATTATGATATCGATAAAATAGAAATTAATTTGTGTTTAGGACCAGAAATGGAAGAAAATGATATATAAAAAATAAATTTTACATTTCTATATAAAAAAGTAGCATTTTAATTAAAATATTCTGAAATATATACGCTTTTTCTATGATAATCAATGAAAATAATTATGATATCGATAAAATAGAAATTAAGTTGTGTTTAGGACCAGAAATGGAAGAAAATGATATATAAAAAATAAATTTTACATTTCTATTTAAAAAAGGAGCATTTATCTTGAAAAATTTATAAATATATAAACTTTTTCTATGATATTTATGAAACAAATTATGATATCGAAGAAATATTAATCAAATCGAATAAAGGATCAAAAATGGAAGAAAATGATATATAAAAAATAAATTTTACATTTTAATATAAAAAAGTAGCATTTTAATTAAAATATTCTGAAATATAAACGCTTTTTCTATGATAATCAATGAAAATAATTATGATATCGATAAAATAGAAATTAAGTTGTGTTTAGGACCAGAAATGGAAGAAAATGATATATAAAAAATAAATGTTACATTTCAATATAAAAAAGTAGCATTTTAATTAAAATATTCTGAAATATAAACGCTTTTTCTATGATAATCAATGAAAATAATTATGATATCGATAAAATAGAAATTAATTTGTGTTTAGGACCAGAAATGGAAGAAAATGATATATAAAAAATAAATTTTACATTTCTATTTAAAAAAGGAGCATTTATCTTGAAAAATTTATAAATATATAAACTTTTTCTATGATATTTATGAAACAAATTATGATATCGAAGAAATATTAATCAAATCGAATAAAGGATCAAAAATGGAAGAAAATGATATATAAAAAATAAATTTTACATTTCTATATAAAAAAGTAGCATTTTAATTAAAATATTCTGAAATATATACGCTTTTTCTATGATAATCAATGAAAAAAATTATGATATCGATAAAATAGAAATTAATTTGTGTTTAGGACCAGAAATGGAAGAAAATGATATATAAAAAATAAATTTTACATTTCTATATAAAAAAGTAGCATTTTAATTAAAATATTCTGAAATATATACGCTTTTTCTATGATAATCAATGAAAATAATTATGATATCGATAAAATAGAAATTAAGTTGTGTTTAGGACCAGAAATGGAAGAAAATGATATATAAAAAATAAATGTTACATTTCTATTTAAAAACGGAGCATTTTAATTAAAATATTCTGAAATATAAACGCTTTTTCTATGATAATCAATGAAAATAATTATGATATCGATAAAATAGAAATTAATTTGTGTTTAGGACCAGAAATGGAAGAAAATGATATATAAAAAATAAATTTTACATTTCTATATAAAAAAGTAGCATTTTAATTAAAATATTCTGAAATATATACGCTTTTTCTATGATAATCAATGAAAATAATTATGATATCGATAAAATAGAAATTAATTTGTGTTTAGGATCAAAAATGGAAGAAAATGATATATAAAAAATAAATGTTACATTTCAATATAAAAAAGTAGCATTTTAATTAAAATATTCTGAAATATAAACGCTTTTTCTATGATAATCAATGAAAATAATTATGATATCGATAAAATAGAAATTAATTTGTGTTTAGGACCAGAAATGGAAGAAAATGATATATAAAAAATAAATTTTACATTTCTATTTAAAAAAGGAGCATTTATCTTGAAAAATTTATAAATATATAAACTTTTTCTATGATATTTATGAAACAAATTATGATATCGAAGAAATATTAATCAAATCGAATAAAGGATCAAAAATGGAAGAAAATGATATATAAAAAATAAATTTTACATTTCTATATAAAAAAGTAGCATTTTAATTAAAATATTCTGAAATATATACGCTTTTTCTATGATAATCAATGAAAAAAATTATGATATCGATAAAATAGAAATTAATTTGTGTTTAGGACCAGAAATGGAAGAAAATGATATATAAAAAATAAATTTTACATTTCTATATAAAAAAGTAGCATTTTAATTAAAATATTCTGAAATATATACGCTTTTTCTATGATAATCAATGAAAATAATTATGATATCGATAAAATAGAAATTAAGTTGTGTTTAGGACCAGAAATGGAAGAAAATGATATATAAAAAATAAATTTTACATTTCTATTTAAAAAAGGAGCATTTTAATTAAAATATTCTGAAATATAAACGCTTTTTCTATGATAATCAATGAAAATAATTATGATATCGATAAAATATTAATTAATTTGTGTTTAGGACCAGAAATGGAAGAAAATGATATATAAAAAATAAATTTTACATTTCTATATAAAAAAGTAGCATTTTAATTAAAATATTCTGAAATATATACGCTTTTTCTATGATAATCAATGAAAATAATTATGATATCGATAAAATAGAAATTAAGTTGTGTTTAGGACCAGAAATGGAAGAAAATGATATATAAAAAATAAATGTTACATTTCTATTTAAAAACGGAGCATTTTAATTAAAATATTCTGAAATATAAACGCTTTTTCTATGATAATCAATGAAAATAATTATGATATCGATAAAATAGAAATTAATTTGTGTTTAGGACCAGAAATGGAAGAAAATGATATATAAAAAATAAATTTTACATTTCTATTTAAAAAAGGAGCAGTTATCTTGAAAAATTTATAAATATATAAACTTTTTCTATGATATTTATCAAAAAAATTATGATATCGAAGAAATATTAATCAAATCGAATAAAAGATCAAAAATGGAAGAAAATGATATATAAAAAATAAATTTTACATTTCTATTTAAAAAAGGAGCATTTATCTTGAAAAATTTATAAATATATAAACTTTTTCTATGATATTTATGAAACAAATTATGATATCGAAGAAATATTAATCAAATCGAATAAAGGATCAAAAATGGAAGAAAATGATATATAAAAAATAAATTTTACATTTCTATTTAAAAAAGGAGCATTTATCTTGAAAAATTTATAAATATATAAACTTTTTCTATGATATTTATGAAAAAAATTATGATATCGATAAAATATTAATTAATTTGTGTTTTGGACCAGAAATGGAAGAAAATGATATTTAAAAAATAAATGTTACATTTCTATTTAAAAAAGGAGCATTTTAATTAAAATATTCAGAAATATATACGCTTTTTCTATGATAATCAATGAAAATAATTATGATATCGATAAAATAGAAATTAATTTGTGTTTAGGACCAGAAATGGAAGAAAATGATATATAAAAAATAAATTTTACATTTCTATTTAAAAAAGGAGCAGTTATCTTGAAAAATTTATAAATATATAAACTTTTTCTATGATATTTATCAAAAAAATTATGATATCGAAGAAATATTAATCAAATCGAATAAAAGATCAAAAATGGAAGAAAATGATATATAAAAAATAAATTTTACATTTCTATTTAAAAAAGGAGCATTTATCTTGAAAAATTTATAAATATATAAACTTTTTCTATGATATTTATGAAACAAATTATGATATCGAAGAAATATTAATCAAATCGAATAAAGGATCAAAAATGGAAGAAAATGATATATAAAAAATAAATTTTACATTTCTATTTAAAAAAGGAGCATTTATCTTGAAAAATTTATAAATATATAAACTTTTTCTATGATATTTATGAAAAAAATTATGATATCGATAAAATATTAATTAATTTGTGTTTAGGACCAGAAATGGAAGAAAATGATATATAAAAAATAAATTTTACATTTCTATTTAAAAAAGGAGCATTTATCTTGAAAAATTTATAAATATATAAACTTTTTCTATGATATTTATGAAAAAAATTATAATATCGAAGAAATATTAATCAAATCGAATAAAGGATCAAAAATGGAAGAAAATGATATATAAAAAATACATTTTACATTTCTATATAAAAAAGTAGCATTTTAATTAAAATATTCTGAAATATATACGCTTTTTCTATGATAATCAATGAAAATAATTATGATATCGATAAAATAGAAATTAAGTTGTGTTTAGGACCAGAAATGGAAGAAAATGATATATAAAAAATAAATTTTACATTTCTATTTATAAAAGGAGCATTTATCTTGAAAAATTTATAAATATATAAACTTTTTCTATGATATTTATGAAAAAAATTATGATATCGAAGAAATATTAATCAAATCGAATAAAGGATAAAAAATGGAAGAAAATGATATATAAAAAATAAATTTTACATTTCTATATAAAAAAGTAGCATTTTAATAAAAATATTCTGAAATATATACGCTTTTTCTATGATAATCAATGAAAATAATTATGATATCGATAAAATATTAATTAATTTGTGTTTAGGACCAGAAATGGAAGAAAATGATATATAAAAAATAAATGTTACATTTCTATATAAAAAAGGAGCATTTTAATTAAAATATTCTGAAATATATACGCTTTTTCTATGATAATCAATGAAAATAATTATGATATCGATAAAATATTAATTAATTTGTGTTTAGGACCAGAAATGGAAGAAAATGATATATAAAAAATAAATTTTACATTTCTATTTAAAAAAGGAGCATTTTAATTAAAATATTCTGAAATATATACGCTTTTTCTATGATAATCAATGAAAATAATTATGATATCGATAAAATAGAAATTAATTTGTGTTTAGGACCAGAAATGGAAGAAAATGATATATAAAAAATAAATTTTACATTTCTATTTAAAAAAGGAGCATTTATCTTGAAAAATTTATAAATATATAAACTTTTTCTATTATATTTATGAAAAAAATTATGATATCGAAGAAATATTAATCAAATCGAATAAAGGATCAAAAATGGAAGAAAATGATATATAAAAAATAAATTTTACATTTCTATATAAAAAAGTAGCATTTTAATTAAAATATTCTGAAATATATACGCTTTTTCTATGATAATCAATGAAAATAATTATGATATCGATAAAATATTAATTAATTTGTGTTTAGGACCAGAAATGGAAGAAAATGATATATAAAAAATAAATTTTACATTTCTATATAAAAAAGTAGCATTTTAATTAAAATATTCAGAAATATATACGCTTTTTCTATGATAATCAATGAAAATAATTATGATATCGATAAAATAGAAATTAATTTGTATTTAGGACCAGAAATGGAAGAAAATGATATATAAAAAATAAATTTTACATTTCTATTTATAAAAGGAGCATTTATCTTGAAAAATTTATAAATATATAAACTTTTTCTATGATATTTATGAAAAAAATTATGATATCGAAGAAATATTAATCAAATCGAATAAAGGATCAAAAATGGAAGAAAATGATATATAAAAAATAAATTTTACATTTCTATATAAAAAAGTAGCATTTTAATTAAAATATTCTGAAATATATACGCTTTTTCTATGATAATCAATGAAAATAATTATGATATCGATAAAATAGAAATTAAGTTGTGTTTAGGACCAGAAATGGAAGAAAATGATATATAAAAAATAAATTTTACATTTCTATTTAAAAAAGGAGCATTTTAATTAAAATATTCTGAAATATAAACGCTTTTTCTATGATAATCAATGAAAATAATTATGATATCGATAAAATATTAATTAATTTGTGTTTAGGACCAGAAATGGAAGAAAATGATATATAAAAAATAAATTTTACATTTCTATTTAAAAAAGGAGCATTTATCTTGAAAAATTTATAAATATATAAACTTTTTCTATGATATTTATGAAAAAAATTATGATATCGAAGAAATATTAATCAAATCGAATAAAGGATCAAAAATGGAAGAAAATGATATATAAAAAATAAATTTTACATTTCTATATAAAAAAGTAGCATTTTAATTAAAATATTCTGAAATATATACGCTTTTTCTATGATAATCAATGAAAATAATTATGATATCGATAAAATATTAATTAATTTGTGTTTAGGACCAGAAATGGAAGAAAATGATATATAAAAAATAAATTTTACATTTCTATATAAAAAAGTAGCATTTTAATTAAAATATTCAGAAATATATACGCTTTTTCTATGATAATCAATGAAAATAATTATGATATCGATAAAATAGAAATTAATTTGTATTTAGGACCAGAAATGGAAGAAAATGATATATAAAAAATAAATTTTACATTTCTATTTAAAAAAGGAGCATTTATCTTGAAAAATTTATAAATATATAAACTTTTTCTATGATATTTATGAAAAAAATTACGATATCGAAGAAATATTAATCAAATCGAATAAAGGATCAAAAATGGAAGAAAATGATATATAAAAAATAAATTTTACATTTCTATATAAAAAAGTAGCATTTTAATTAAAATATTCTGAAATATATACGCTTTTTCTATGATAATCAATGAAAATAATTATGATATCGATAAAATAGAAATTAATTTGTGTTTAGGACCAGAAATGGAAGAAAATGATATATAAAAAATAAATTTTACATTTCTATTTAAAAAAGGAGCATTTATCTTGAAAAATTTATAAATATATAAACTTTTTCTATGATATTTATGAAACAAATTATGATATCGAAGAAATATTAATCAAATCGAATAAAGGATCAAAAATGGAAGAAAATGATATATAAAAAATAAATTTTACATTTCTATATAAAAAAGTAGCATTTTAATTAAAATATTCTGAAATATATACGCTTTTTCTATGATAATCAATGAAAATAATTATGATATCGATAAAATAGAAATTAATTTGTGTTTAGGACCAGAAATGGAAGAAAATGATATATAAAAAATAAATTTTACATTTCTATTTAAAAATGGAGCATTTATCTTGAAAAATTTATAAATATATAAACTTTTTCTATGATATTTATGAAAAAAATTTTGATATCGAAGAAATATTAATCAAATCGAATAAAGGATCAAAAATGGAAGAAAATGATATATAAAAAATAAATTTTACATTTCTATATAAAAAAGTAGCATTTTAATTAAAATATTCTGAAATATATACGCTTTTTCTATGATAATCAATGAAAATAATTATGATATCGATAAAATAGAAATTAAGTTGTGTTTAGGACCAGAAATGGAAGAAAATGATATATAAAAAATAAATTTTACATTTCTATTTAAAAAAGGAGCATTTTAATTAAAATATTCTGAAATATAAACGCTTTTTCTATGATAATCAATGAAAATAATTATGATATCGATAAAATATTAATTAATTTGTGTTTAGGACCAGAAATGGAAGAAAATGATATATAAAAAATAAATGTTACATTTCTATTTAAAAAAGGAGCATTTTAATTAAAATATTCTGAAATATATACGCTTTTTCTATGATAATCAATGAAAATAATTATGATATCGATAAAATATTAATTAATTTGTGTTTAGGACCAGAAATGGAAGAAAATGATATATAAAAAATAAATTTTACATTTCTATTTAAAAAAGGAGCATTTATCTTGAAAAATTTATAAATATATAAACTTTTTCTATGATATTTATGAAAAAAATTATGATATCGAAGAAATATTAATCAAATCGAATAAAGGATCAAAAATGGAAGAAAATGATATATAAAAAATAAATTTTACATTTCTATATAAAAAAGTAGCATTTTAATTAAAATATTCAGAAATATATACGCTTTTTCTATGATAATCAATGAAAATAATTATGATATCGATAAAATAGAAATTAATTTGTATTTAGGACCAGAAATGGAAGAAAATGATATATAAAAAATAAATTTTACATTTCTATTTAAAAAAGGAGCATTTATCTTGAAAAATTTATAAATATATAAACTTTTTCTATGATATTTATGAAAAAAATTACGATATCGAAGAAATATTAATCAAATCGAATAAAGGATCAAAAATGGAAGAAAATGATATATAAAAAATAAATTTTACATTTCTATATAAAAAAGTAGCATTTTAATTAAAATATTCTGAAATATATACGCTTTTTCTATGATAATCAATGAAAATAATTATGATATCGATAAAATAGAAATTAATTTGTGTTTAGGACCAGAAATGGAAGAAAATGATATATAAAAAATAAATTTTACATTTCTATTTAAAAAAGGAGCATTTATCTTGAAAAATTTATAAATATATAAACTTTTTCTATGATATTTATGAAACAAATTATGATATCGAAGAAATATTAATCAAATCGAATAAAGGATCAAAAATGGAAGAAAATGATATATAAAAAATAAATTTTACATTTCTATATAAAAAAGTAGCATTTTAATTAAAATATTCTGAAATATATACGCTTTTTCTATGATAATCAATGAAAATAATTATGATATCGATAAAATAGAAATTAATTTGTGTTTAGGACCAGAAATGGAAGAAAATGATATATAAAAAATAAATTTTACATTTCTATTTAAAAAAGGAGCATTTATCTTGAAAAATTTATAAATATATAAACTTTTTCTATGATATTTATGAAAAAAATTTTGATATCGAAGAAATATTAATCAAATCGAATAAAGGATCAAAAATGGAAGAAAATGATATATAAAAAATAAATTTTACATTTCTATATAAAAAAGTAGCATTTTAATTAAAATATTCTGAAATATATACGCTTTTTCTATGATAATCAATGAAAATAATTATGATATCGATAAAATAGAAATTAAGTTGTGTTTAGGACCAGAAATGGAAGAAAATGATATATAAAAAATAAATTTTACATTTCTATTTAAAAAAGGAGCATTTTAATTAAAATATTCTGAAATATAAACGCTTTTTCTATGATAATCAATGAAAATAATTATGATATCGATAAAATATTAATTAATTTGTGTTTAGGACCAGAAATGGAAGAAAATGATATATAAAAAATAAAATTTACATTTCTATATAAAAAAGTAGCATTTTAATTAAAATATTCTGAAATATATACGCTTTTTCTATGATAATCAATGAAAATAATTATGATATCGATAAAATATTAATTAATTTGTGTTTAGGACCAGAAATGGAAGAAAATGATATATAAAAAATAAATTTTACATTTCTATATAAAAAAGTAGCATTTTAATTAAAATATTCTGAAATATATACGTTTTTTCTATGATAATCAATGAAAATAATTATGATATCTATAAAATAGAAATTAATTTGTGTTTAGGACCAGAAATGGAAGAAAATGATATATAAAAAATAAATGTTACATTTCTATATAAAAAAGTAGCATTTTAATTAAAATATTCTGAAATATATACGCTTTTTCTATGATAATCAATGAAAATAATTATGATATCGATAAAATATTAATTAATTTGTGTTTAGGACCAGAAATGGAAGAAAATGATATATAAAAAATAAATTTTACATTTCTATATAAAAAAGTAGCATTTTAATTAAAATATTCTGAAATATATACGTTTTTTCTATGATAATCAATGAAAATAATTATGATATCTATAAAATAGAAATTAATTTGTGTTTAGGACCAGAAATGGAAGAAAATGATATATAAAAAATAAATGTTACATTTCTATATAAAAAAGTAGCATTTTAATTAAAATATTCTGAAATATATACGCTTTTTCTATGATAATCAATGAAAATAATTATGATATCGATAAAATATTAATTAATTTGTGTTTAGGACCAGAAATTGAAGAAAATGATATATAAAAAATAAATTTTACATTTCTATATAAAAAAGTAGCATTTTAATTAAAATATTCTGAAATATATACGTTTTTTCTATGATAATCAATGAAAATAATTATGATATCTATAAAATATTAATTAATTTGTGTTTAGGACCAGAAATGGAAGAAAATGATATATAAAAAATAAATGTTACATTTCTATTTAAAAAAGGAGCATTTTAATTAAAATATTCTGAAATATATACGCTTTTTCTATGATAATCAATGAAAATAATTATGATATCGATAAAATATTAATTAATTTGTGTTTAGGACCAGAAATGGAAGAAAATGATATATAAAAAATAAATTTTACATTTCTATTTAAAAAAGGAGCATTTATCTTGAAAAATTTATAAATATATAAACTTTTTCTATGATATTTATGAAAAAAATTATGATATCGAAGAAATATTAATCAAATCGAATAAAGGATCAAAAATAGAAGAAAATGATATATAAAAAATAAATGTTACATTTCTATATAAAAAAGTAGCATTTTAATTAAAATATTCTGAAATATATACGCTTTTTCTATGATAATCAATGAAAATAATTATGATATCGATAAAATATTAATTAATTTGTGTTTAGGACCAGAAATGGAAGAAAATGATATATAAAAAATAAATTTTACATTTCTATATAAAAAAGTAGCATTTTAATTAAAATATTCAGAAATATATACGCTTTTTCTATGATAATCAATGAAAATAATTATGATATCGATAAAATAGAAATTAATTTGTATTTAAGACCAGAAATGGAAGAAAATAATATATAAAAAATAAATTTTACATTTCTATTTAAAAAAGGAGCATTTATCTTGAAAAATTTATAAATATATAAATTTTTCTATGATATTTATGAAAAAAATTATGATATCGAAGAAATATTAATCAAATCGAATAAAGGATCAAAAATGGAAGAAAATGATATATAAAAAATAAATTTTACATTTCTATATAAAAAAGTAGCATTTTGATTAAAATATTCAGAAATATATACGCTTTTTCTATGATAATCAATGAAAATAATTATGATATCGATAAAATAGAAATTAAGTTGTGTTTAGGACCAGAAATGGAAGAAAATGATATATAAAAAATAAATTTTACATTTCTATTTAAAAAACGAGCATTTATCTTGAAAAATTTATAAATATATAAACTTTTTCTATGATATTTATGAAAAAAATTATGATATCGAAGAAATATTAATCAAATCGAATAAAGGATCAAAAATAGAAGAAAATGATATATAAAAAATAAATTTTACATTTCTATTTATAAAAGGAGCATTTATCTTGAAAAATTTATAAATATATAAACTTTTTCTATGATATTTATGAAAAAAATTATGATATCGAAGAAATATTAATCAAATCGAATAAAGGATCAAAAATAGAAGAAAATGATATATAAAAAATAAAATTTACATTTCTATATAAAAAAGTAGCATTTTAATTAAAATATTCTGAAATATATACGCTTTTTCTATGATAATCAATGAAAATAATTATGATATCGATAAAATATTAATTAATTTGTGTTTAGGACCAGAAATGGAAGAAAATGATATATAAAAAATAAATTTTACATTTCTATATAAAAAAGTAGCATTTTAATTAAAATATTCTGAAATATATACGTTTTTTCTATGATAATCAATGAAAATAATTATGATATCTATAAAATAGAAATTAATTTGTGTTTAGGACCAGAAATGGAAGAAAATGATATATAAAAAATAAATGTTACATTTCTATATAAAAAAGAAGCATTTTAATTAAAATATTCTGAAATATATACGCTTTTTCTATGATAATCAATGAAAATAATTATGATATCGATAAAATATTAATTAATTTGTGTTTAGGACCAGAAATGGAAGAAAATGATATATAAAAAATAAATTTTACATTTCTATTTAAAAAAGGAGCATATATCTTGAAAAATTTATAAATATATAAACTTTTTCTATGATATTTATGAAAAAAATTATGATATCGAAGAAATATTAATCAAATCGAATAAAGGATCAAAAATGGAAGAAAATGATATATAAAAAATAAATTTTACATTTCTATATAAAAAAGTAGCATTTTAATTAAAATATTCTGAAATATATACGCTTTTTCTATGATAATCAATGAAAATAATTATGATATCGATAAAATAGAAATTAAGTTGTGTTTAGGACCAGAAATGGAAGAAAATGATATATAAAAAATAAATTTTACATTTCTATTTAAAAAAGGAGCATTTATCTTGAAAAATTTATAAATATATAAACTTTTTCTATGATATTTATGAAACAAATTATGATATCGAAGAAATATTAATCAAATCGAATAAAGGATCAAAAATGGAAGAAAATGATATATAAAAAATAAATTTTACATTTTAATATAAAAAAGTAGCATTTTAATTAAAATATTCTGAAATATAAACGCTTTTTCTATGATAATCAATGAAAATAATTATGATATCGATAAAATAGAAATTAAGTTGTGTTTAGGACCAGAAATGGAAGAAAATGATATATAAAAAATAAATGTTACATTTCAATATAAAAAAGTAGCATTTTAATTAAAATATTCTGAAATATAAACGCTTTTTCTATGATAATCAATGAAAATAATTATGATATCGATAAAATAGAAATTAATTTGTGTTTAGGACCAGAAATGGAAGAAAATGATATATAAAAAATAAATTTTACATTTCTATTTAAAAAAGGAGCATTTATCTTGAAAAATTTATAAATATATAAACTTTTTCTATGATATTTATGAAACAAATTATGATATCGAAGAAATATTAATCAAATCGAATAAAGGATCAAAAATGGAAGAAAATGATATATAAAAAATAAATTTTACATTTCTATATAAAAAAGTAGCATTTTAATTAAAATATTCTGAAATATATACGCTTTTTCTATGATAATCAATGAAAAAAATTATGATATCGATAAAATAGAAATTAATTTGTGTTTAGGACCAGAAATGGAAGAAAATGATATATAAAAAATAAATTTTACATTTCTATATAAAAAAGTAGCATTTTAATTAAAATATTCTGAAATATATACGCTTTTTCTATGATAATCAATGAAAATAATTATGATATCGATAAAATAGAAATTAAGTTGTGTTTAGGACCAGAAATGGAAGAAAATGATATATAAAAAATAAATGTTACATTTCTATTTAAAAACGGAGCATTTTAATTAAAATATTCTGAAATATAAACGCTTTTTCTATGATAATCAATGAAAATAATTATGATATCGATAAAATAGAAATTAATTTGTGTTTAGGACCAGAAATGGAAGAAAATGATATATAAAAAATAAATTTTACATTTCTATATAAAAAAGTAGCATTTTAATTAAAATATTCTGAAATATATACGCTTTTTCTATGATAATCAATGAAAATAATTATGATATCGATAAAATAGAAATTAATTTGTGTTTAGGATCAAAAATGGAAGAAAATGATATATAAAAAATAAATGTTACATTTCTATATAAAAAAGTAGCATTTTAATTAAAATATTCTGAAATATATACGCTTTTTCTATGATAATCAATGAAAATAATTATGATATCGATAAAATAGAAATTAAGTTGTGTTTAGGACCAGAAATGGAAGAAAATGATATATAAAAAATAAATTTTACATTTCTATTTAAAAAAGGAGCATTTATCTTGAAAAATTTATAAATATATAAACTTTTTCTATGATATTTATGAAACAAATTATGATATCGAAGAAATATTAATCAAATCGAATAAAGGATCAAAAATGGAAGAAAATGATATATAAAAAATAAATTTTACATTTTAATATAAAAAAGTAGCATTTTAATTAAAATATTCTGAAATATAAACGCTTTTTCTATGATAATCAATGAAAATAATTATGATATCGATAAAATAGAAATTAAGTTGTGTTTAGGACCAGAAATGGAAGAAAATGATATATAAAAAATAAATGTTACATTTCAATATAAAAAAGTAGCATTTTAATTAAAATATTCTGAAATATAAACGCTTTTTCTATGATAATCAATGAAAATAATTATGATATCGATAAAATAGAAATTAATTTGTGTTTAGGACCAGAAATGGAAGAAAATGATATATAAAAAATAAATTTTACATTTCTATTTAAAAAAGGAGCATTTATCTTGAAAAATTTATAAATATATAAACTTTTTCTATGATATTTATGAAACAAATTATGATATCGAAGAAATATTAATCAAATCGAATAAAGGATCAAAAATGGAAGAAAATGATATATAAAAAATAAATTTTACATTTCTATATAAAAAAGTAGCATTTTAATTAAAATATTCTGAAATATATACGCTTTTTCTATGATAATCAATGAAAAAAATTATGATATCGATAAAATAGAAATTAATTTGTGTTTAGGACCAGAAATGGAAGAAAATGATATATAAAAAATAAATTTTACATTTCTATATAAAAAAGTAGCATTTTAATTAAAATATTCTGAAATATATACGCTTTTTCTATGATAATCAATGAAAATAATTATGATATCGATAAAATAGAAATTAAGTTGTGTTTAGGACCAGAAATGGAAGAAAATGATATATAAAAAATAAATGTTACATTTCTATTTAAAAACGGAGCATTTTAATTAAAATATTCTGAAATATAAACGCTTTTTCTATGATAATCAATGAAAATAATTATGATATCGATAAAATAGAAATTAATTTGTGTTTAGGACCAGAAATGGAAGAAAATGATATATAAAAAATAAATTTTACATTTCTATTTAAAAAAGGAGCAGTTATCTTGAAAAATTTATAAATATATAAACTTTTTCTATGATATTTATCAAAAAAATTATGATATCGAAGAAATATTAATCAAATCGAATAAAAGATCAAAAATGGAAGAAAATGATATATAAAAAATAAATTTTACATTTCTATTTAAAAAAGGAGCATTTATCTTGAAAAATTTATAAATATATAAACTTTTTCTATGATATTTATGAAACAAATTATGATATCGAAGAAATATTAATCAAATCGAATAAAGGATCAAAAATGGAAGAAAATGATATATAAAAAATAAATTTTACATTTCTATTTAAAAAAGGAGCATTTATCTTGAAAAATTTATAAATATATAAACTTTTTCTATGATATTTATGAAAAAAATTATGATATCGATAAAATATTAATTAATTTGTGTTTTGGACCAGAAATGGAAGAAAATGATATTTAAAAAATAAATGTTACATTTCTATTTAAAAAAGGAGCATTTTAATTAAAATATTCAGAAATATATACGCTTTTTCTATGATAATCAATGAAAATAATTATGATATCGATAAAATAGAAATTAATTTGTGTTTAGGACCAGAAATGGAAGAAAATGATATATAAAAAATAAATTTTACATTTCTATTTAAAAAAGGAGCAGTTATCTTGAAAAATTTATAAATATATAAACTTTTTCTATGATATTTATCAAAAAAATTATGATATCGAAGAAATATTAATCAAATCGAATAAAAGATCAAAAATGGAAGAAAATGATATATAAAAAATAAATTTTACATTTCTATTTAAAAAAGGAGCATTTATCTTGAAAAATTTATAAATATATAAACTTTTTCTATGATATTTATGAAACAAATTATGATATCGAAGAAATATTAATCAAATCGAATAAAGGATCAAAAATGGAAGAAAATGATATATAAAAAATAAATTTTACATTTCTATTTAAAAAAGGAGCATTTATCTTGAAAAATTTATAAATATATAAACTTTTTCTATGATATTTATGAAAAAAATTATGATATCGATAAAATATTAATTAATTTGTGTTTAGGACCAGAAATGGAAGAAAATGATATATAAAAAATAAATTTTACATTTCTATTTAAAAAAGGAGCATTTATCTTGAAAAATTTATAAATATATAAACTTTTTCTATGATATTTATGAAAAAAATTATAATATCGAAGAAATATTAATCAAATCGAATAAAGGATCAAAAATGGAAGAAAATGATATATAAAAAATACATTTTACATTTCTATATAAAAAAGTAGCATTTTAATTAAAATATTCTGAAATATATACGCTTTTTCTATGATAATCAATGAAAATAATTATGATATCGATAAAATAGAAATTAAGTTGTGTTTAGGACCAGAAATGGAAGAAAATGATATATAAAAAATAAATTTTACATTTCTATTTATAAAAGGAGCATTTATCTTGAAAAATTTATAAATATATAAACTTTTTCTATGATATTTATGAAAAAAATTATGATATCGAAGAAATATTAATCAAATCGAATAAAGGATAAAAAATGGAAGAAAATGATATATAAAAAATAAATTTTACATTTCTATATAAAAAAGTAGCATTTTAATAAAAATATTCTGAAATATATACGCTTTTTCTATGATAATCAATGAAAATAATTATGATATCGATAAAATATTAATTAATTTGTGTTTAGGACCAGAAATGGAAGAAAATGATATATAAAAAATAAATGTTACATTTCTATATAAAAAAGGAGCATTTTAATTAAAATATTCTGAAATATATACGCTTTTTCTATGATAATCAATGAAAATAATTATGATATCGATAAAATATTAATTAATTTGTGTTTAGGACCAGAAATGGAAGAAAATGATATATAAAAAATAAATTTTACATTTCTATTTAAAAAAGGAGCATTTTAATTAAAATATTCTGAAATATATACGCTTTTTCTATGATAATCAATGAAAATAATTATGATATCGATAAAATAGAAATTAATTTGTGTTTAGGACCAGAAATGGAAGAAAATGATATATAAAAAATAAATTTTACATTTCTATTTAAAAAAGGAGCATTTATCTTGAAAAATTTATAAATATATAAACTTTTTCTATTATATTTATGAAAAAAATTATGATATCGAAGAAATATTAATCAAATCGAATAAAGGATCAAAAATGGAAGAAAATGATATATAAAAAATAAATTTTACATTTCTATATAAAAAAGTAGCATTTTAATTAAAATATTCTGAAATATATACGCTTTTTCTATGATAATCAATGAAAATAATTATGATATCGATAAAATATTAATTAATTTGTGTTTAGGACCAGAAATGGAAGAAAATGATATATAAAAAATAAATTTTACATTTCTATATAAAAAAGTAGCATTTTAATTAAAATATTCAGAAATATATACGCTTTTTCTATGATAATCAATGAAAATAATTATGATATCGATAAAATAGAAATTAATTTGTATTTAGGACCAGAAATGGAAGAAAATGATATATAAAAAATAAATTTTACATTTCTATTTATAAAAGGAGCATTTATCTTGAAAAATTTATAAATATATAAACTTTTTCTATGATATTTATGAAAAAAATTATGATATCGAAGAAATATTAATCAAATCGAATAAAGGATCAAAAATGGAAGAAAATGATATATAAAAAATAAATTTTACATTTCTATATAAAAAAGTAGCATTTTAATTAAAATATTCTGAAATATATACGCTTTTTCTATGATAATCAATGAAAATAATTATGATATCGATAAAATAGAAATTAAGTTGTGTTTAGGACCAGAAATGGAAGAAAATGATATATAAAAAATAAATTTTACATTTCTATTTAAAAAAGGAGCATTTTAATTAAAATATTCTGAAATATAAACGCTTTTTCTATGATAATCAATGAAAATAATTATGATATCGATAAAATATTAATTAATTTGTGTTTAGGACCAGAAATGGAAGAAAATGATATATAAAAAATAAATTTTACATTTCTATTTAAAAAAGGAGCATTTATCTTGAAAAATTTATAAATATATAAACTTTTTCTATGATATTTATGAAAAAAATTATGATATCGAAGAAATATTAATCAAATCGAATAAAGGATCAAAAATGGAAGAAAATGATATATAAAAAATAAATTTTACATTTCTATATAAAAAAGTAGCATTTTAATTAAAATATTCTGAAATATATACGCTTTTTCTATGATAATCAATGAAAATAATTATGATATCGATAAAATATTAATTAATTTGTGTTTAGGACCAGAAATGGAAGAAAATGATATATAAAAAATAAATTTTACATTTCTATATAAAAAAGTAGCATTTTAATTAAAATATTCAGAAATATATACGCTTTTTCTATGATAATCAATGAAAATAATTATGATATCGATAAAATAGAAATTAATTTGTATTTAGGACCAGAAATGGAAGAAAATGATATATAAAAAATAAATTTTACATTTCTATTTAAAAAAGGAGCATTTATCTTGAAAAATTTATAAATATATAAACTTTTTCTATGATATTTATGAAAAAAATTACGATATCGAAGAAATATTAATCAAATCGAATAAAGGATCAAAAATGGAAGAAAATGATATATAAAAAATAAATTTTACATTTCTATATAAAAAAGTAGCATTTTAATTAAAATATTCTGAAATATATACGCTTTTTCTATGATAATCAATGAAAATAATTATGATATCGATAAAATAGAAATTAATTTGTGTTTAGGACCAGAAATGGAAGAAAATGATATATAAAAAATAAATTTTACATTTCTATTTAAAAAAGGAGCATTTATCTTGAAAAATTTATAAATATATAAACTTTTTCTATGATATTTATGAAACAAATTATGATATCGAAGAAATATTAATCAAATCGAATAAAGGATCAAAAATGGAAGAAAATGATATATAAAAAATAAATTTTACATTTCTATATAAAAAAGTAGCATTTTAATTAAAATATTCTGAAATATATACGCTTTTTCTATGATAATCAATGAAAATAATTATGATATCGATAAAATAGAAATTAATTTGTGTTTAGGACCAGAAATGGAAGAAAATGATATATAAAAAATAAATTTTACATTTCTATTTAAAAAAGGAGCATTTATCTTGAAAAATTTATAAATATATAAACTTTTTCTATGATATTTATGAAAAAAATTTTGATATCGAAGAAATATTAATCAAATCGAATAAAGGATCAAAAATGGAAGAAAATGATATATAAAAAATAAATTTTACATTTCTATATAAAAAAGTAGCATTTTAATTAAAATATTCTGAAATATATACGCTTTTTCTATGATAATCAATGAAAATAATTATGATATCGATAAAATAGAAATTAAGTTGTGTTTAGGACCAGAAATGGAAGAAAATGATATATAAAAAATAAATTTTACATTTCTATTTAAAAAAGGAGCATTTTAATTAAAATATTCTGAAATATAAACGCTTTTTCTATGATAATCAATGAAAATAATTATGATATCGATAAAATATTAATTAATTTGTGTTTAGGACCAGAAATGGAAGAAAATGATATATAAAAAATAAATGTTACATTTCTATTTAAAAAAGGAGCATTTTAATTAAAATATTCTGAAATATATACGCTTTTTCTATGATAATCAATGAAAATAATTATGATATCGATAAAATATTAATTAATTTGTGTTTAGGACCAGAAATGGAAGAAAATGATATATAAAAAATAAATTTTACATTTCTATTTAAAAAAGGAGCATTTATCTTGAAAAATTTATAAATATATAAACTTTTTCTATGATATTTATGAAAAAAATTATGATATCGAAGAAATATTAATCAAATCGAATAAAGGATCAAAAATGGAAGAAAATGATATATAAAAAATAAATTTTACATTTCTATATAAAAAATTAGCATTTTAATTAAAATATTCAGAAATATATACGCTTTTTCTATGATAATCAATGAAAATAATTATGATATCGATAAAATAGAAATTAATTTGTATTTAGGACCAGAAATGGAAGAAAATGATATATAAAAAATAAATTTTACATTTCTATTTAAAAAAGGAGCATTTATCTTGAAAAATTTATAAATATATAAACTTTTTCTATGATATTTATGAAAAAAATTACGATATCGAAGAAATATTAATCAAATCGAATAAAGGATCAAAAATGGAAGAAAATGATATATAAAAAATAAATTTTACATTTCTATATAAAAAAGTAGCATTTTAATTAAAATATTCTGAAATATATACGCTTTTTCTATGATAATCAATGAAAATAATTATGATATCGATAAAATAGAAATTAATTTGTGTTTAGGACCAGAAATGGAAGAAAATGATATATAAAAAATAAATTTTACATTTCTATTTAAAAAAGGAGCATTTATCTTGAAAAATTTATAAATATATAAACTTTTTCTATGATATTTATGAAACAAATTATGATATCGAAGAAATATTAATCAAATCGAATAAAGGATCAAAAATGGAAGAAAATGATATATAAAAAATAAATTTTACATTTCTATATAAAAAAGTAGCATTTTAATTAAAATATTCTGAAATATATACGCTTTTTCTATGATAATCAATGAAAATAATTATGATATCGATAAAATAGAAATTAATTTGTGTTTAGGACCAGAAATGGAAGAAAATGATATATAAAAAATAAATTTTACATTTCTATTTAAAAAAGGAGCATTTATCTTGAAAAATTTATAAATATATAAACTTTTTCTATGATATTTATGAAAAAAATTTTGATATCGAAGAAATATTAATCAAATCGAATAAAGGATCAAAAATGGAAGAAAATGATATATAAAAAATAAATTTTACATTTCTATATAAAAAAGTAGCATTTTAATTAAAATATTCTGAAATATATACGCTTTTTCTATGATAATCAATGAAAATAATTATGATATCGATAAAATAGAAATTAAGTTGTGTTTAGGACCAGAAATGGAAGAAAATGATATATAAAAAATAAATTTTACATTTCTATTTAAAAAAGGAGCATTTTAATTAAAATATTCTGAAATATAAACGCTTTTTCTATGATAATCAATGAAAATAATTATGATATCGATAAAATATTAATTAATTTGTGTTTAGGACCAGAAATGGAAGAAAATGATATATAAAAAATAAAATTTACATTTCTATATAAAAAAGTAGCATTTTAATTAAAATATTCTGAAATATATACGCTTTTTCTATGATAATCAATGAAAATAATTATGATATCGATAAAATATTAATTAATTTGTGTTTAGGACCAGAAATGGAAGAAAATGATATATAAAAAATAAATTTTACATTTCTATATAAAAAAGTAGCATTTTAATTAAAATATTCTGAAATATATACGTTTTTTCTATGATAATCAATGAAAATAATTATGATATCTATAAAATAGAAATTAATTTGTGTTTAGGACCAGAAATGGAAGAAAATGATATATAAAAAATAAATGTTACATTTCTATATAAAAAAGTAGCATTTTAATTAAAATATTCTGAAATATATACGCTTTTTCTATGATAATCAATGAAAATAATTATGATATCGATAAAATATTAATTAATTTGTGTTTAGGACCAGAAATGGAAGAAAATGATATATAAAAAATAAATTTTACATTTCTATATAAAAAAGTAGCATTTTAATTAAAATATTCTGAAATATATACGTTTTTTCTATGATAATCAATGAAAATAATTATGATATCTATAAAATAGAAATTAATTTGTGTTTAGGACCAGAAATGGAAGAAAATGATATATAAAAAATAAATGTTACATTTCTATATAAAAAAGTAGCATTTTAATTAAAATATTCTGAAATATATACGCTTTTTCTATGATAATCAATGAAAATAATTATGATATCGATAAAATATTAATTAATTTGTGTTTAGGACCAGAAATTGAAGAAAATGATATATAAAAAATAAATTTTACATTTCTATATAAAAAAGTAGCATTTTAATTAAAATATTCTGAAATATATACGTTTTTTCTATGATAATCAATGAAAATAATTATGATATCTATAAAATATTAATTAATTTGTGTTTAGGACCAGAAATGGAAGAAAATGATATATAAAAAATAAATGTTACATTTCTATTTAAAAAAGGAGCATTTTAATTAAAATATTCTGAAATATATACGCTTTTTCTATGATAATCAATGAAAATAATTATGATATCGATAAAATATTAATTAATTTGTGTTTAGGACCAGAAATGGAAGAAAATGATATATAAAAAATAAATTTTACATTTCTATTTAAAAAAGGAGCATTTATCTTGAAAAATTTATAAATATATAAACTTTTTCTATGATATTTATGAAAAAAATTATGATATCGAAGAAATATTAATCAAATCGAATAAAGGATCAAAAATAGAAGAAAATGATATATAAAAAATAAATGTTACATTTCTATATAAAAAAGTAGCATTTTAATTAAAATATTCTGAAATATATACGCTTTTTCTATGATAATCAATGAAAATAATTATGATATCGATAAAATATTAATTAATTTGTGTTTAGGACCAGAAATGGAAGAAAATGATATATAAAAAATAAATTTTACATTTCTATATAAAAAAGTAGCATTTTAATTAAAATATTCAGAAATATATACGCTTTTTCTATGATAATCAATGAAAATAATTATGATATCGATAAAATAGAAATTAATTTGTATTTAAGACCAGAAATGGAAGAAAATAATATATAAAAAATAAATTTTACATTTCTATTTAAAAAAGGAGCATTTATCTTGAAAAATTTATAAATATATAAATTTTTCTATGATATTTATGAAAAAAATTATGATATCGAAGAAATATTAATCAAATCGAATAAAGGATCAAAAATGGAAGAAAATGATATATAAAAAATAAATTTTACATTTCTATATAAAAAAGTAGCATTTTGATTAAAATATTCAGAAATATATACGCTTTTTCTATGATAATCAATGAAAATAATTATGATATCGATAAAATAGAAATTAAGTTGTGTTTAGGACCAGAAATGGAAGAAAATGATATATAAAAAATAAATTTTACATTTCTATTTAAAAAACGAGCATTTATCTTGAAAAATTTATAAATATATAAACTTTTTCTATGATATTTATGAAAAAAATTATGATATCGAAGAAATATTAATCAAATCGAATAAAGGATCAAAAATAGAAGAAAATGATATATAAAAAATAAATTTTACATTTCTATTTATAAAAGGAGCATTTATCTTGAAAAATTTATAAATATATAAACTTTTTCTATGATATTTATGAAAAAAATTATGATATCGAAGAAATATTAATCAAATCGAATAAAGGATCAAAAATAGAAGAAAATGATATATAAAAAATAAAATTTACATTTCTATATAAAAAAGTAGCATTTTAATTAAAATATTCTGAAATATATACGCTTTTTCTATGATAATCAATGAAAATAATTATGATATCGATAAAATATTAATTAATTTGTGTTTAGGACCAGAAATGGAAGAAAATGATATATAAAAAATAAATTTTACATTTCTATATAAAAAAGTAGCATTTTAATTAAAATATTCTGAAATATATACGTTTTTTCTATGATAATCAATGAAAATAATTATGATATCTATAAAATAGAAATTAATTTGTGTTTAGGACCAGAAATGGAAGAAAATGATATATAAAAAATAAATGTTACATTTCTATATAAAAAAGAAGCATTTTAATTAAAATATTCTGAAATATATACGCTTTTTCTATGATAATCAATGAAAATAATTATGATATCGATAAAATATTAATTAATTTGTGTTTAGGACCAGAAATGGAAGAAAATGATATATAAAAAATAAATTTTACATTTCTATTTAAAAAAGGAGCATATATCTTGAAAAATTTATAAATATATAAACTTTTTCTATGATATTTATGAAAAAAATTATGATATCGAAGAAATATTAATCAAATCGAATAAAGGATCAAAAATAGAAGAAAATGATATATAAAAAATAAATTTTACATTTCTAGATAAAAAAGTAGCATTTTAATTAAAATATTCTGAAATATATACGCTTTTTCTATGATAATCAATGAAAATAATTATGATATCGATAAAATAGAAATTAATTTGTGTTTAGGACCAGAAATGGAAGAAAATGATATATAAAAAATAAATTTTACATTTCTATTTAAAAAAGGAGCATTTTAATTAAAATATTCTGAAATATAAACGCTTTTTCTATGATAATCAATGAAAATAATTATGATATCGATAAAATATTTATTAATTTGTGTTTAGGACCAGAAATGGAAGAAAATGATATATAAAAAATAAATTTTACATTTCTATTTAAAAAAGGAGCATTTATCTTGAAAAATTTATAAATATATAAACTTTTTCTATTATATTTATGAAAAAAATTATGATATCGAAGAAATATTAATCAAATCGAATAAAGGATCAAAAATAGAAGAAAATGCTATATAAAAAATAAATTTTACATTTCTATATAAAAAAGTAGCATTTTAATTAAAATATTCAGAAATATATACGCTTTTTCTATGATAATCAATGAAAATAATTATGATATCGATAAAATATTAATTAATTTGTGTTTAGGACCAGAAATGGAAGAAAATGATATATAAAAAATAAATTTTACATTTCTATATAAAAAAGTAGCATTTTAATTAAAATATTCAGAAATATATACGCTTTTTCTATGATAATCAATGAAAATAATTATGATATCGATAAAATAGAAATTAATTTGTATTTAAGACCAGAAATGGAAGAAAATAATATATAAAAAATAAATTTTACATTTCTATTTAAAAAAGGAGCATTTATCTTGAAAAATTTATAAATATATAAATTTTTCTATGATATTTATGAAAAAAATTATGATATCGAAGAAATATTAATCAAATCGAATAAAGGATCAAAAATGGAAGAAAATGATATATAAAAAATAAATTTTACATTTCTATATAAAAAAGTAGCATTTTGATTAAAATATTCTGAAATATATACGCTTTTTCTATGATAATCAATGAAAATAATTATGATATCGATAAAATAGAAATTAAGTTGTGTTTAGGACCAGAAATGGAAGAAAATGATATATAAAAAATAAATTTTACATTTCTATTTAAAAAACGAGCATTTATCTTGAAAAATTTATAAATATATAAACTTTTTCTATGATATTTATGAAAAAAATTATGATATCGAAGAAATATTAATCAAATCGAATAAAGGATCAAAAATAGAAGAAAATGATATATAAAAAATAAATTTTACATTTCTATTTATAAAAGGAGCATTTATCTTGAAAAATTTATAAATATATAAACTTTTTCTATGATATTTATGAAAAAAATTATGATATCGAAGAAATATTAATCAAATCGAATAAAGGATCAAAAATAGAAGAAAATGATATATAAAAAATAAAATTTACATTTCTATATAAAAAAGTAGCATTTTAATTAAAATATTCTGAAATATATACGCTTTTTCTATGATAATCAATGAAAATAATTATGATATCGATAAAATATTAATTAATTTGTGTTTAGGACCAGAAATGGAAGAAAATGATATATAAAAAATAAATTTTACATTTCTATATAAAAAAGTAACATTTTAATTAAAATATTCTGAAATATATACGTTTTTTCTATGATAATCAATGAAAATAATTATGATATCTATAAAATAGAAATTAATTTGTGTTTAGGACCAGAAATGGAAGAAAATGATATATAAAAAATAAATGTTACATTTCTATATAAAAAAGAAGCATTTTAATTAAAATATTCTGAAATATATACGCTTTTTCTATGATAATCAATGAAAATAATTATGATATCGATAAAATATTAATTAATTTGTGTTTAGGACCAGAAATGGAAGAAAATGATATATAAAAAATAAATTTTACATTTCTATTTAAAAAAGGAGCATTTATCTTGAAAAATTTATAAATATATAAACTTTTTCTATGATATTTATGAAAAAAATTATGATATCGAAGAAATATTAATCAAATCGAATAAAGGATCAAAAATAGAAGAAAATGATATATAAAAAATAAATTTTACATTTCTAGATAAAAAAGTAGCATTTTAATTAAAATATTCTGAAATATATACGCTTTTTCTATGATAATCAATGAAAATAATTATGATATCGATAAAATAGAAATTAATTTGTGTTTAGGACCAGAAATGGAAGAAAATGATATATAAAAAATAAATTTTACATTTCTATATAAAAAAGTAGCATTTTAATTAAAATATTCTGAAATATATACGCTTTTTCTATGATAATCAATGAAAATAATTATGATATCGATAAAATATTAATTAATTTGTGTTTAGGACCAGAAATGGAAGAAAATGATATATAAAAAATAAATTTTACATTTCTATATAAAAAAGTAGCATTTTAATTAAAATATTCTGAAATATATACGTTTTTTCTATGATAATCAATGAAAATAATTATGATATCTATAAAATAGAAATTAATTTGTGTTTAGGACCAGAAATGGAAGAAAATGATATATAAAAAATAAATGTTACATTTCTATATAAAAAAGAAGCATTTTAATTAAAATATTCTGAAATATATACGCTTTTTCTATGATAATCAATGAAAATAATTATGATATCGATAAAATATTAATTAATTTGTGTTTAGGACCAGAAATGGAAGAAAATGATATATAAAAAATAAATTTTACATTTCTATTTAAAAAAGGAGCATTTATCTTGAAAAATTTATAAATATATAAACTTTTTCTATGATATTTATGAAAAAAATTATGATATCGAAGAAATATTAATCAAATCGAATAAAGGATCAAAAATAGAAGAAAATGATATATAAAAAATAAATTTTACATTTCTAGATAAAAAAGTAGCATTTTAATTAAAATATTCTGAAATATATACGCTTTTTCTATGATAATCAATGAAAATAATTATGATATCGATAAAATAGAAATTAATTTGTGTTTAGGACCAGAAATGGAAGAAAATGATATATAAAAAATAAATTTTACATTTCTATTTAAAAAAGGAGCATTTTAATTAAAATATTCTGAAATATATACGCTTTTTCTATGATAATCAATGAAAATAATTATGATATCGATAAAATATTAATTAATTTGTGTTTAGGACCAGAAATGGAAGAAAATGATATATAAAAAATAAATTTTACATTTCTATTTAAAAAAGGAGCATTTATCTTGAAAAATTTATATATATATAAACTTTTTCTATGATAATCAATGAAAATAATTATGATATCGATAAAATATTAATTAATTTGTGTTTAGGACCAGAAATAGAAGAAAATGATATATAAAAAATAAATTTTACATTTCTATATAAAAAAGTAGCATTTTAATTAAAATATTCAGAAATATATACGCTTTTTCTATGATAATCAATGAAAATAATTATGATATCTATAAAATAGAAATTAATTTGTGTTTAGGACCAGAAATGGAAGAAAATGATATATAAAAAATAAATTTTACATTTCTATTTAAAAAAGGAGCATTTTAATTAAAATATTCTGAAATATAAACGCTTTTTCTATGATAATCAATGAAAATAATTATGATATCGATAAAATATTTATTAATTTGTGTTTAGGACCAGAAATGGAAGAAAATGATATATAAAAAATAAATTTTACATTTCTATTTAAAAAATGAGCATTTATCTTGAAAAATTTATAAATATATAAACTTTTTCTATGATATTTATGAAAAAAATTATGATATCGAAGAAATATTAATCAAATCGAATAAAGGATCAAAAATAGAAGAAAATGATATATAAAAAATAAATTTTACATTTCTATATAAAAAAGTAGCATTTTAATTAAAATATTCAGAAATATATACGCTTTTTCTATGATAATCAATGAAAATAATTATGATATCGATAAAATATTAATTAATTTGTGTTTAGGACCAGAAATGGAAGAAAATGATATATAAAAAATAAATTTTACATTTCTATTTAAAAAAGGAGCATTTATCTTGAAAAATTTATAAATAAATAATTTTTTCTATGATATATATGAAAAAAATTATGATATCAAAGAAATATTAATCAAATCGAATAAAGGATCAAAAATGGAAGAAAATGATATATAAAAAATAAATGTTACATTTCTATATAAAAAAGTAGCATTTTAATTAAAATATTCTGACATATATACGCTTTTTCTATCATAATCAATGAAAATAATTATGATATCGATAAAATAGAAATTAATTTGTGTTTAGGACCAGAAATGGAAGAAAATGATATATAAAAAATAAATGTTACATTTCTATATAAAAAAGTAGCATTTTAATTAAAATATTCTGAAATATATACGCTTTTTCTATGATAATCAATGAAAATAATTATGATATCGATAAAATATTAATTAATTTGTGTTTAGGACCAGAAATGGAAGAAAATGATATATAAAAAATAAATTTTACATTTCTATTTAAAAAAGGAGCATTTATCTTGAAAAATTTATATATATATAAACTTTTTCTATGATAATCAATGAAAATAATTATGATATCGATAAAATATTAATTAATTTGTGTTTAGGACCAGAAATAGAAGAAAATGATATATAAAAAATAAATTTTACATTTCTATATAAAAAAGTAGCATTTTAATTAAAATATTCAGAAATATATACGCTTTTTCTATGATAATCAATGAAAATAATTATGATATCGATAAAATATTAATTAATTTGTGTTTAGGACCAGAAATGGAAGAAAATGATATATAAAAAATAAATTTTACATTTCTATTTAAAAAAGGAGCATTTATCTTGAAAAATTTATATATATATAAACTTTTTCTATGATATTTATGAAAAAAATTATGATATCGAAGAAATATTAATCAAATCGAATAAAGGATCAAAAATGGAAAAAAATGATATATAAAAAATAAATTTTACATTTCTAGATAAAAAAGTAGCATTTTAATTAAAATATTCTGAAATATATACGCTTTTTCTATGATAATCAATGAAAATAATTATGATATCGATAAAATAGAAATTAATTTGTGTTTAGGACCAGAAATGGAAGAAAATGATATATAAAAAATAAATTTTACATTTCTATTTAAAAAAGGAGCATTTTAATTAAAATATTCTGAAATATAAACGCTTTTTCTATGATAATCAATGAAAATAATTATGATATCGATAAAATATTTATTAATTTGTGTTTAGGACCAGAAATGGAAGAAAATGATATATAAAAAATAAATTTTACATTTCTATTTAAAAAAGGAGCATTTATCTTGAAAAATTTATAAATATATAAACTTTTTCTATTATATTTATGAAAAAAATTATGATATCGAAGAAATATTAATCAAATCGAATAAAGGATCAAAAATGGAAAAAAATGATATATAAAAAATAAATGTTACATTTCTATTTAAAAAAGGAGCATTTTAATTAAAATATTCTGAAATATATACGCTTTTTCTATGATAATCAATGAAAATAATTATGATATCGATAAAATAGAAATTAATTTGTGTTTAGGACCAGAAATGGAAGAAAATGATATATAAAAAATAAATTTTACATTTCTATTTAAAAAAGGAGCATTTATCTTGAAAAATTTATAAATATATAAACTTTTTCTATTATATTTATGAAAAAAATTATGATATCGAAGAAATATTAATCAAATCGAATAAAGGATCAAAAATGGAAGAAAATGATATATAAAAAATAAATGTTACATTTCTATATAAAAAAGTAGCATTTTAATTAAAATATTCTGACATATATACGCTTTTTCTATGATAATCAATGAAAATAATTATGATATCGATAAAATAGAAATTAATTTGTGTTTAGGACCAGAAATGGAAGAAAATGATATATAAAAAATAAATTTTACATTTCTATTTAAAAAAGGAGCATTTATCTTGAAAAATTTATATATATATAAACTTTTTCTATGATAATCAATGAAAATAATTATGATATCGATAAAATATTAATTAATTTGTGTTTAGGACCAGAAATAGAAGAAAATGATATATAAAAAATAAATTTTACATTTCTATATAAAAAAGTAGCATTTTAATTAAAATATTCAGAAATATATACGCTTTTTCTATGATAATCAATGAAAATAATTATGATATCGATAAAATATTAATTAATTTGTGTTTAGGACCAGAAATGGAAGAAAATGATATATAAAAATTAAATGTTACATTTCTATATAAAAAAGTAGCATTTTAATTAAAATATTCTGAAATATATACGCTTTTTCTATGATAATCAATGAAAATAATTATGATATCTATAAAATAGAAATTAATTTGTGTTTAGGACCAGAAATGGAAGAAAATGATATATAAAAAATAAATTTTACATTTCTATTTAAAAAAGGAGCATTTTAATTAAAATATTCTGAAATATAAACGCTTTTTCTATGATAATCAATGAAAATAATTATGATATCGATAAAATATTAATTAATTTGTGTTTAGGACCAGAAATGGAAGAAAATGATATATAAAAAATAAATTTTACATTTCTATTTAAAAAAGGAGCATTTATCTTGAAAATTTTATATATATATAAACTTTTTCTATGATAATCAATGAAAATAATTATGATATCGATAAAATATTAATTAATTTGTGTTTAGGACCAGAAATGGAAGAAAATGATATATAAAAAATAAAATTTACATTTCTATATAAAAAAGTAGCATTTTAATTAAAATATTCTGAAATATATACGCTTTTTCTATGATAATCAATGAAAATAATTATGATATCGATAAAATATTAATTAATTTGTGTTTAGGACCAGAAATGGAAGAAAATGATATATAAAAAATAAATGTTACATTTCTATATAAAAAAGTAGCATTTTAATTAAAATATTCTGAAATATATACGCTTTTTCTATGATAATCAATGAAAATAATTATGATATCTATAAAATAGAAATTAATTTGTGTTTAGGACCAGAAATGGAAGAAAATGATATATAAAAAATAAATTTTACATTTCTATTTAAAAAAGGAGCATTTTAATTAAAATATTCTGAAATATAAACGCTTTTTCTATGATAATCAATGAAAATAATTATGATATCGATAAAATATTAATTAATTTGTGTTTAGGACCAGAAATGGAAGAAAATGATATATAAAAAATAAATGTTACATTTCTATATAAAAAAGTAGCATTTTAATTAAAATATTCTGAAATATATACGCTTTTTCTATGATAATCAATGAAAATAATTATGATATCGATAAAATATTTATTAATTTGTGTTTAGGACCAGAAATGGAAGAAAATGATATATAAAAAATAAATTTTACATTTCTATTTAAAAAAGGAGCATTTATCTTGAAAAATTTATAAATATATAAACTTTTTCTATGATATTTATGAAAAAAATTATGATATCGAAGAAATATTAATCAAATCGAATAAAGGATCAAAAATAGAAGAAAATGATATATAAAAAATAAATTTTACATTTCTATATAAAAAAGTAGCATTTTAATTAAAATATTCAGAAATATATACGCTTTTTCTATGATAATCAATGAAAATAATTATGATATCGATAAAATATTAATTAATTTGTGTTTAGGACCAGAAATGGAAGAAAATGATATATAAAAAATAAAATTTACATTTCTATATAAAAAAGTAGCATTTTAATTAAAATATTCTGAAATATATACGCTTTTTCTATGATAATCAATGAAAATAATTATGATATCGATAAAATATTAATTAATTTGTGTTTAGGACCAGAAATGGAAGAAAATGATATATAAAAAATAAATGTTACATTTCTATATAAAAAAGTAGCATTTTAATTAAAATATTCTGAAATATATACGCTTTTTCTATGATAATCAATGAAAATAATTATGATATCGATAAAATATTAATTAATTTGTGTTTAGGACCAGAAATGGAAGAAAATGATATATAAAAAATAAAATTTACATTTCTATATAAAAAAGTAGCATTTTAATTAAAATATTCTGAAATATATACGCTTTTTCTATGATAATCAATGAAAATAATTATGATATCGATAAAATATTAATTAATTTGTGTTTAGGACCAGAAATGGAAGAAAATGATATATAAAAAATAAATGTTACATTTCTATATAAAAAAGTAGCATTTTAATTAAAATATTCTGAAATATATACGCTTTTTCTATGATAATCAATGAAAATAATTATGATATCGATAAAATATTTATTAATTTGTGTTTAGGACCAGAAATGGAAGAAAATGATATATAAAAAATAAATTTTACATTTCTATTTAAAAAAGGAGCATTTATCTTGAAAAATTTATAAATATATAAACTTTTTCTATGATATTTATGAAAAAAATTATGATATCAAAGAAATATTAATCAAATCGAATAAAGGATCAAAAATGGAAAAAAATGATATATAAAAAATAAATTTTACATTTCTATATAAAAAAGTAGCATTTTAATTAAAATATTCTGAAATATATACGCTTTTTCTATGATAATCAATGAAAATAATTATGATATCGATAAAATATTTATTAATTTGTGTTTAGGACCAGAAATGGAAGAAAATGATATATAAAAAATAAATTTTACATTTCTATTTAAAAAAGGAGCATTTATCTTGAAAAATTTATAAATATATAAACTTTTTCTATGATATTTATGAAAAAAATTATGATATCGAAGAAATATTAATCAAATAGAATAAAGGATCAAAAATAGAAGAAAATGATATATAAAAAATAAATTTTACATTTCTATATAAAAAAGTAGCATTTTAATTAAAATATTCAGAAATATATACGCTTTTTCTATGATAATCAATGAAAATAATTATGATATCTATAAAATAGAAATTAATTTGTGTTTAGGACCAGAAATGGAAGAAAATGATATATAAAAAATAAATGTTACATTTCTATATAAAAAAGTAGCATTTTAATTAAAATATTCTGAAATATATACGCTTTTTCTATGATAATCAATGAAAATAATTATGATATCGATAAAATATTAATTAATTTGTGTTTAGGACCAGAAATGGAAGAAAATGATATATAAAAAATAAATGTTACATTTCTATATAAAAAAGTAGCATTTTAATTAAAATATTCTGAAATATATACGCTTTTTCTATGATAATCAATGAAAATAATTATGATATCTATAAAATAGAAATTAATTTGTGTTTAGGACCAGAAATGGAAGAAAATGATATATAAAAAATAAATTTTACATTTCTATTTAAAAAAGGAGCATTTTAATTAAAATATTCTGAAATATAAACGCTTTTTCTATGATAATCAATGAAAATAATTATGATATCGATAAAATATTAATTAATTTGTGTTTAGGACCAGAAATGGAAGAAAATGATATATAAAAAATAAATGTTACATTTCTATATAAAAAAGTAGCATTTTAATTAAAATATTCTGAAATATAAACGCTTTTTCTATGATAATCAATGAAAATAATTATGATATCTATAAAATAGAAATTAATTTGTGTTTAGGACCAGAAATGGAAGAAAATGATATATAAAAAATAAATTTTACATTTCTATTTAAAAAAGGAGCATTTTAATTAAAATATTCTGAAATATAAACGCTTTTTCTATGATAATCAATGAAAATAATTATGATATCTATAAAATAGAAATTAATTTGTGTTTAGGACCAGAAATGGAAGAAAATGATATATAAAAAATAAATTTTACATTTCTATTTAAAAAAGGAGCATTTTAATTAAAATATTCTGAAATATAAACGCTTTTTCTATGATAATCAATGAAAATAATTATGATATCGATAAAATATTAATTAATTTGTGTTTAGGACCAGAAATGGAAGAAAATGATATATAAAAAATAAATGTTACATTTCTATATAAAAAAGTAGCATTTTAATTAAAATATTCTGAAATATAAACGCTTTTTCTATGATAATCAATGAAAATAATTATGATATCTATAAAATAGAAATTAATTTGTGTTTAGGACCAGAAATGGAAGAAAATGATATATAAAAAATAAATTTTACATTTCTATTTAAAAAAGGAGCATTTTAATTAAAATATTCTGAAATATAAACGCTTTTTCTATGATAATCAATGAAAATAATTATGATATCTATAAAATAGAAATTAATTTGTGTTTAGGACCAGAAATGGAAGAAAATGATATATAAAAAATAAATTTTACATTTCTATTTAAAAAAGGAGCATTTATCTTGAAAAATTTATAAATATATAAACTTTTTCTATGATATTTATGAAAAAAATTATGATATCGAAGAAATATTAATCAAATCGAATAAAGGATCAAAAATAGAAGAAAATGATATATAAAAAATAAATTTTACATTTCTAGATAAAAAAGTAGCATTTTAATTAAAATATTCTGAAATATATACGCTTTTTCTATGATAATCAATGAAAATAATTATGATATCGATAAAATAGAAATTAATTTGTGTTTAGGACCAGAAATGGAAGAAAATGATATATAAAAAATAAATTTTACATTTCTATTTAAAAAAGGAGCATTTATCTTGAAAAATTTATAAATATATAAACTTTTTCTATGATAATCAATGAAAATAATTATGATATCGATAAAATATTAATTAATTTGTGTTTAGGACCAGAAATGGAAGAAAATGATATATAAAAAATAAATTTTACATTTCTATATAAAAAAGTAGCATTTTAATTAAAATATTCAGAAATATATACGCTTTTTCTATGATAATCAATGAAAATAATTATGATATCGATAAAATATTTATTAATTTGTGTTTAGGACCAGAAATGGAAGAAAATGATATATAAAAAATAAATTTTACATTTCTATTTAAAAAAGGAGCATTTATCTTGAAAAATTTATAAATATATAAACTTTTTCTATGATATTTATGAAAAAAATTATGATATCAAAGAAATATTAATCAAATCGAATAAAGGATCAAAAATGGAAAAAAATGATATATAAAAAATAAATTTTACATTTCTATATAAAAAAGTAGCATTTTAATTAAAATATTCTGAAATATATACGCTTTTTCTATGATAATCAATGAAAATAATTATGATATCGATAAAATATTTATTAATTTGTGTTTAGGACCAGAAATGGAAGAAAATGATATATAAAAATAAATTTTACATTTCTATTTAAAAAAGGAGCATTTATCTTGAAAAATTTATAAATATATAAACTTTTTCTATGATATTTATGAAAAAAATTATGATATCGAAGAAATATTAATCAAATCGAATAAAGGATCAAAAATAGAAGAAAATGATATATAAAAAATAAATTTTACATTTCTATATAAAAAAGTAGCATTTTAATTAAAATATTCAGAAATATATACGCTTTTTCTATGATAATCAATGAAAATAATTATGATATCTATAAAATAGAAATTAATTTGTGTTTAGGACCAGAAATGGAAGAAAATGATATATAAAAAATAAATGTTACATTTCTATATAAAAAAGTAGCATTTTAATTAAAATATTCTGAAATATATACGCTTTTTCTATGATAATCAATGAAAATAATTATGATATCGATAAAATATTAATTAATTTGTGTTTAGGACCAGAAATGGAAGAAAATGATATATAAAAAATAAATGTTACATTTCTATATAAAAAAGTAGCATTTTAATTAAAATATTCTGAAATATAAACGCTTTTTCTATGATAATCAATGAAAATAATTATGATATCTATAAAATAGAAATTAATTTGTGTTTAGGACCAGAAATGGAAGAAAATGATATATAAAAAATAAATGTTACATTTCTATATAAAAAAGTAGCATTTTAATTAAAATATTCTGAAATATATACGCTTTTTCTATGATAATCAATGAAAATAATTATTATATCTATAAAATAGAAATTAATTTGTGTTTAGGACCAGAAATGGAAGAAAATGATATATAAAAAATAAATTTTACATTTCTATTTAAAAAAGGAGCATTTTAATTAAAATATTCTGAAATATAAACGCTTTTTCTATGATAATCAATGAAAATAATTATGATATCTATAAAATAGAAATTAATTTGTGTTTAGGACCAGAAATGGAAGAAAATGATATATAAAAAATAAATTTTACATTTCTATTTAAAAAAGGAGCATTTATCTTGAAAAATTTATAAATATATAAACTTTTTCTATGATATTTATGAAAAAAATTATGATATCGAAGAAATATTAATCAAATCGAATAAAGGATCAAAAATAGAAGAAAATGATATATAAAAAATAAATTTTACATTTCTAGATAAAAAAGTAGCATTTTAATTAAAATATTCTGAAATATATACGCTTTTTCTATGATAATCAATGAAAATAATTATGATATCGATAAAATAGAAATTAATTTGTGTTTAGGACCAGAAATGGAAGAAAATGATATATAAAAATAAATTTTACATTTCTATTTAAAAAAGGAGCATTTATCTTGAAAAATTTATAAATATATAAACTTTTTCTATGATAATCAATGAAAATAATTATGATATCGATAAAATATTAATTAATTTGTGTTTAGGACCAGAAATGGAAGAAAATGATATATAAAAAATAAATTTTACATTTCTATATAAAAAAGTAGCATTTTAATTAAAATATTCAGAAATATATACGCTTTTTCTATGATAATCAATGAAAATAATTATGATATCGATAAAATATTTATTAATTTGTGTTTAGGACCAGAAATGGAAGAAAATGATATATAAAAAATAAATTTTACATTTCTATTTAAAAAGGAGCATTTATCTTGAAAAATTTATAAATATATAAACTTTTTCTATGATATTTATGAAAAAAATTATGATATCAAAGAAATATTAATCAAATCGAATAAAGGATCAAAAATGGAAAAAAATGATATATAAAAAATAAATTTTACATTTCTATATAAAAAAGTAGCATTTTAATTAAAATATTCTGAAATATATACGCTTTTTTCTATGATAATCAATGAAAATAATTATGATATCGATAAAATATTTATTAATTTGTGTTTAGGACCAGAAATGGAAGAAAATGATATATAAAAAATAAATTTTACATTTCTATTTAAAAAAGGAGCATTTATCTTGAAAAATTTATAAATATATAAACTTTTTCTATGATATTTATGAAAAAAATTATGATATCGAAGAAATATTAATCAAATCGAATAAAGGATCAAAAATAGAAGAAAATGATATATAAAAAATAAATTTTACATTTCTATTTAAAAAAGGAGCATTTTAATTAAAATATTCTGAAATATAAACGCTTTTTCTATGATAATCAATGAAAATAATTATGATATCGATAAAATATTAATTAATTTGTGTTTAGGACCAGAAATGGAAGAAAATGATATATAAAAAATAAATGTTACATTTCTATATAAAAAAGTAGCATTTTAATTAAAATATTCTGAAATATAAACGCTTTTTCTATGATAATCAATGAAAATAATTATGATATCTATAAAATAGAAATTAATTTGTGTTTAGGACCAGAAATGGAAGAAAATGATATATAAAAAATAAATTTTACATTTCTATTTAAAAAAGGAGCATTTTAATTAAAATATTCTGAAATATAAACGCTTTTTCTATGATAATCAATGAAAATAATTATGATATCTATAAAATAGAAATTAATTTGTGTTTAGGACCAGAAATGGAAGAAAATGATATATAAAAAATAAATTTTACATTTCTATTTAAAAAAGGAGCATTTATCTTGAAAAATTTATAAATATATAAACTTTTTCTATGATATTTATGAAAAAAATTATGATATCGAAGAAATATTAATCAAATCGAATAAAGGATCAAAAATAGAAGAAAATGATATATAAAAAATAAATTTTACATTTCTAGATAAAAAAGTAGCATTTTAATTAAAATATTCTGAAATATATACGCTTTTTCTATGATAATCAATGAAAATAATTATGATATCGATAAAATAGAAATTAATTTGTGTTTAGGACCAGAAATGGAAGAAAATGATATATAAAAAATAAATTTTACATTTCTATTTAAAAAAGGAGCATTTATCTTGAAAAATTTATAAATATATAAACTTTTTCTATGATAATCAATGAAAATAATTATGATATCGATAAAATATTAATTAATTTGTGTTTAGGACCAGAAATGGAAGAAAATGATATATAAAAAATAAATTTTACATTTCTATATAAAAAAGTAGCATTTTAATTAAAATATTCAGAAATATATACGCTTTTTCTATGATAATCAATGAAAATAATTATGATATCGATAAAATATTTATTAATTTGTGTTTAGGACCAGAAATGGAAGAAAATGATATATAAAAAATAAATTTTACATTTCTATTTAAAAAAGGAGCATTTATCTTGAAAAATTTATAAATATATAAACTTTTTCTATGATATTTATGAAAAAAATTATGATATCAAAGAAATATTAATCAAATCGAATAAAGGATCAAAAATGGAAAAAAATGATATATAAAAAATAAATTTTACATTTCTATATAAAAAGTAGCATTTTAATTAAAATATTCTGAAATATATACGCTTTTTCTATGATAATCAATGAAAATAATTATGATATCGATAAAATATTTATTAATTTGTGTTTAGGACCAGAAATGGAAGAAAATGATATATAAAAAATAAATTTTACATTTCTATTTAAAAAAGGAGCATTTATCTTGAAAAATTTATAAATATATAAACTTTTTCTATGATATTTATGAAAAAAATTATGATATCGAAGAAATATTAATCAAATCGAATAAAGGATCAAAAATAGAAGAAAATGATATATAAAAAATAAATTTTACATTTCTATATAAAAAAGTAGCATTTTAATTAAAATATTCAGAAATATATACGCTTTTTCTATGATAATCAATGAAAATAATTATGATATCTATAAAATAGAAATTAATTTGTGTTTAGGACCAGAAATGGAAGAAAATGATATATAAAAAATAAATGTTACATTTCTATATAAAAAAGTAGCATTTTAATTAAAATATTCTGAAATATATACGCTTTTTCTATGATAATCAATGAAAATAATTATGATATCGATAAAATATTAATTAATTTGTGTTTAGGACCAGAAATGGAAGAAAATGATATATAAAAAATAAATGTTACATTTCTATATAAAAAAGTAGCATTTTAATTAAAATATTCTGAAATATATACGCTTTTTCTATGATAATCAATGAAAATAATTATGATATCTATAAAATAGAAATTAATTTGTGTTTAGGACCAGAAATGGAAGAAAATGATATATAAAAAATAAATTTTACATTTCTATTTAAAAAAGGAGCATTTTAATTAAAATATTCTGAAATATAAACGCTTTTTCTATGATAATCAATGAAAATAATTATGATATCGATAAAATATTAATTAATTTGTGTTTAGGACCAGAAATGGAAGAAAATGATATATAAAAAATAAAATTTACATTTCTATATAAAAAAGTAGCATTTTAATTAAAATATTCTGAAATATATACGCTTTTTCTATGATAATCAATGAAAATAATTATGATATCGATAAAATATTAATTAATTTGTGTTTAGGACCAGAAATGGAAGAAAATGATATATAAAAAATAAATGTTACATTTCTATATAAAAAAGTAGCATTTTAATTAAAATATTCTGAAATATAAACGCTTTTTCTATGATAATCAATGAAAATAATTATGATATCTATAAAATAGAAATTAATTTGTGTTTAGGACCAGAAATGGAAGAAAATGATATATAAAAAATAAATTTTACATTTCTATTTAAAAAAGGAGCATTTTAATTAAAATATTCTGAAATATAAACGCTTTTTCTATGATAATCAATGAAAATAATTATGATATCTATAAAATAGAAATTAATTTGTGTTTAGGACCAGAAATGGAAGAAAATGATATATAAAAAATAAATTTTACATTTCTATTTAAAAAAGGAGCATTTTAATTAAAATATTCTGAAATATAAACGCTTTTTCTATGATAATCAATGAAAATAATTATGATATCGATAAAATATTAATTAATTTGTGTTTAGGACCAGAAATGGAAGAAAATGATATATAAAAAATAAATGTTACATTTCTATATAAAAAAGTAGCATTTTAATTAAAATATTCTGAAATATAAACGCTTTTTCTATGATAATCAATGAAAATAATTATGATATCTATAAAATAGAAATTAATTTGTGTTTAGGACCAGAAATGGAAGAAAATGATATATAAAAAATAAATTTTACATTTCTATTTAAAAAAGGAGCATTTTAATTAAAATATTCTGAAATATAAACGCTTTTTCTATGATAATCAATGAAAATAATTATGATATCTATAAAATAGAAATTAATTTGTGTTTAGGACCAGAAATGGAAGAAAATGATATATAAAAAATAAATTTTACATTTCTATTTAAAAAAGGAGCATTTATCTTGAAAAATTTATAAATATATAAACTTTTTCTATGATATTTATGAAAAAAATTATGATATCGAAGAAATATTAATCAAATCGAATAAAGGATCAAAAATAGAAGAAAATGATATATAAAAAATAAATTTTACATTTCTAGATAAAAAAGTAGCATTTTAATTAAAATATTCTGAAATATATACGCTTTTTCTATGATAATCAATGAAAATAATTATGATATCGATAAAATAGAAATTAATTTGTGTTTAGGACCAGAAATGGAAGAAAATGATATATAAAAAATAAATTTTACATTTCTATTTAAAAAAGGAGCATTTATCTTGAAAAATTTATAAATATATAAACTTTTTCTATGATAATCAATGAAAATAATTATGATATCGATAAAATATTAATTAATTTGTGTTTAGGACCAGAAATGGAAGAAAATGATATATAAAAAATAAATTTTACATTTCTATATAAAAAAGTAGCATTTTAATTAAAATATTCAGAAATATATACGCTTTTTCTATGATAATCAATGAAAATAATTATGATATCGATAAAATATTAATTAATTTGTGTTTAGGACCAGAAATGGAAGAAAATGATATATAAAAAATAAATTTTACATTTCTATTTAAAAAAGGAGCATTTTAATTAAAATATTCTGAAATATAAACGCTTTTTCTATGATAATCAATGAAAATAATTATGATATCTATAAAATAGAAATTAATTTGTGTTTAGGACCAGAAATGGAAGAAAATGATATATAAAAAATAAATTTTACATTTCTATTTAAAAAAGGAGCATTTATCTTGAAAAATTTATAAAAATATAAACTTTTTCTATGATATTTATGAAAAAAATTATGATATCAAAGAAATATTAATCAAATCGAATAAAGGATCAAAAATAGAAGAAAATGATATATAAAAAATAAATTTTACATTTCTAGATAAAAAAGTAGCATTTTAATTAAAATATTCTGAAATATATACGCTTTTTCTATGATAATCAATGAAAATAATTATGATATCGATAAAATAGAAATTAATTTGTGTTTAGGACCAGAAATGGAAGAAAATGATATATAAAAAATAAATTTTACATTTCTATTTAAAAAAGGAGCATTTATCTTGAAAAATTTATAAATATATAAACTTTTTCTATGATAATCAATGAAAATAATTATGATATCGATAAAATATTAATTAATTTGTGTTTAGGACCAGAAATGGAAGAAAATGATATATAAAAAATAAATTTTACATTTCTATATAAAAAAGTAGCATTTTAATTAAAATATTCAGAAATATATACGCTTTTTCTATGATAATCAATGAAAATAATTATGATATCGATAAAATATTAATTAATTTGTGTTTAGGACCAGAAATGGAAGAAAATGATATATAAAAAATAAAATTTACATTTCTATATAAAAAAGTAGCATTTTAATTAAAATATTCAGAAATATATACGCTTTTTCTATGATAATCAATGAAAATAATTATGATATCGATAAAATATTAATTAATTTGTGTTTAGGACCAGAAATGGAAGAAAATGATATATAAAAAATAAATTTTACATTTCTATATAAAAAAGTAGCATTTTAATTAAAATATTCTGAAATATATACGCTTTTTCTATGATAATCAATGAAAATAATTATGATATCTATAAAATAGAAATTAATTTGTGTTTAGGACCAGAAATGGAAGAAAATGATATATAAAAAATAAATTTTACATTTCTATTTAAAAAAGGAGCATTTTAATTAAAATATTCTGAAATATAAACGCTTTTTCTATGATAATCAATGAAAATAATTATGATATCGATAAAATAGAAATTAATTTGTGTTTAGGACCAGAAATGGAAGAAAATGATATATAAAAAATAAATGTTACATTTCTATATAAAAAAGTAGCATTTTAATTAAAATATTCTGAAATATATACGCTTTTTCTATGATAATCAATGAAAATAATTATGATATCTATAAAATAGAAATTAATTTGTGTTTAGGACCAGAAATGGAAGAAAATGATATATAAAAAATAAATTTTACATTTCTATTTAAAAAAGGAGCATTTTAATTAAAATATTCTGAAATATAAACGCTTTTTCTATGATAATCAATGAAAATAATTATGATATCGATAAAATATTAATTAATTTGTGTTTAGGACCAGAAATGGAAGAAAATGATATATAAAAAATAAATGTTACATTTCTATATAAAAAAGTAGCATTTTAATTAAAATATTCTGAAATATAAACGCTTTTTCTATGATAATCAATGAAAATAATTATGATATCTATAAAATAGAAATTAATTTGTGTTTAGGACCAGAAATGGAAGAAAATGATATATAAAAAATAAATTTTACATTTCTATTTAAAAAAGGAGCATTTTAATTAAAATATTCTGAAATATAAACGCTTTTTCTATGATAATCAATGAAAATAATTATGATATCTATAAAATAGAAATTAATTTGTGTTTAGGACCAGAAATGGAAGAAAATGATATATAAAAAATAAATTTTACATTTCTATTTAAAAAAGGAGCATTTTAATTAAAATATTCTGAAATATAAACGCTTTTTCTATGATAATCAATGAAAATAATTATGATATCGATAAAATATTAATTAATTTGTGTTTAGGACCAGAAATGGAAGAAAATGATATATAAAAAATAAATGTTACATTTCTATATAAAAAAGTAGCATTTTAATTAAAATATTCTGAAATATAAACGCTTTTTCTATGATAATCAATGAAAATAATTATGATATCTATAAAATAGAAATTAATTTGTGTTTAGGACCAGAAATGGAAGAAAATGATATATAAAAAATAAATTTTACATTTCTATTTAAAAAAGGAGCATTTTAATTAAAATATTCTGAAATATAAACGCTTTTTCTATGATAATCAATGAAAATAATTATGATATCTATAAAATAGAAATTAATTTGTGTTTAGGACCAGAAATGGAAGAAAATGATATATAAAAAATAAATTTTACATTTCTATTTAAAAAAGGAGCATTTATCTTGAAAAATTTATAAATATATAAACTTTTTCTATGATATTTATGAAAAAAATTATGATATCGAAGAAATATTAATCAAATCGAATAAAGGATCAAAAATAGAAGAAAATGATATATAAAAAATAAATTTTACATTTCTAGATAAAAAAGTAGCATTTTAATTAAAATATTCTGAAATATATACGCTTTTTCTATGATAATCAATGAAAATAATTATGATATCGATAAAATAGAAATTAATTTGTGTTTAGGACCAGAAATGGAAGAAAATGATATATAAAAAATAAATTTTACATTTCTATTTAAAAAAGGAGCATTTATCTTGAAAAATTTATAAATATATAAACTTTTTCTATGATAATCAATGAAAATAATTATGATATCGATAAAATATTAATTAATTTGTGTTTAGGACCAGAAATGGAAGAAAATGATATATAAAAAATAAATTTTACATTTCTATATAAAAAAGTAGCATTTTAATTAAAATATTCAGAAATATATACGCTTTTTCTATGATAATCAATGAAAATAATTATGATATCGATAAAATATTTATTAATTTGTGTTTAGGACCAGAAATGGAAGAAAATGATATATAAAAAATAAATTTTACATTTCTATTTAAAAAAGGAGCATTTATCTTGAAAAATTTATAAATATATAAACTTTTTCTATGATATTTATGAAAAAAATTATGATATCAAAGAAATATTAATCAAATCGAATAAAGGATCAAAAATGGAAAAAAATGATATATAAAAAATAAATTTTACATTTCTATATAAAAAAGTAGCATTTTAATTAAAATATTCTGAAATATATACGCTTTTTCTATGATAATCAATGAAAATAATTATGATATCGATAAAATATTTATTAATTTGTGTTTAGGACCAGAAATGGAAGAAAATGATATATAAAAAATAAATTTTACATTTCTATTTAAAAAAGGAGCATTTATCTTGAAAAATTTATAAATATATAAACTTTTTCTATGATATTTATGAAAAAAATTATGATATCGAAGAAATATTAATCAAATCGAATAAAGGATCAAAAATAGAAGAAAATGATATATAAAAAATAAATTTTACATTTCTATATAAAAAAGTAGCATTTTAATTAAAATATTCAGAAATATATACGCTTTTTCTATGATAATCAATGAAAATAATTATGATATCTATAAAATAGAAATTAATTTGTGTTTAGGACCAGAAATGGAAGAAAATGATATATAAAAAATAAATGTTACATTTCTATATAAAAAAGTAGCATTTTAATTAAAATATTCTGAAATATATACGCTTTTTCTATGATAATCAATGAAAATAATTATGATATCGATAAAATATTAATTAATTTGTGTTTAGGACCAGAAATGGAAGAAAATGATATATAAAAAATAAATGTTACATTTCTATATAAAAAAGTAGCATTTTAATTAAAATATTCTGAAATATAAACGCTTTTTCTATGATAATCAATGAAAATAATTATGATATCTATAAAATAGAAATTAATTTGTGTTTAGGACCAGAAATGGAAGAAAATGATATATAAAAAATAAATGTTACATTTCTATATAAAAAAGTAGCATTTTAATTAAAATATTCTGAAATATATACGCTTTTTCTATGATAATCAATGAAAATAATTATTATATCTATAAAATAGAAATTAATTTGTGTTTAGGACCAGAAATGGAAGAAAATGATATATAAAAAATAAATTTTACATTTCTATTTAAAAAAGGAGCATTTTAATTAAAATATTCTGAAATATAAACGCTTTTTCTATGATAATCAATGAAAATAATTATGATATCTATAAAATAGAAATTAATTTGTGTTTAGGACCAGAAATGGAAGAAAATGATATATAAAAAATAAATTTTACATTTCTATTTAAAAAAGGAGCATTTATCTTGAAAAATTTATAAATATATAAACTTTTTCTATGATATTTATGAAAAAAATTATGATATCGAAGAAATATTAATCAAATCGAATAAAGGATCAAAAATAGAAGAAAATGATATATAAAAAATAAATTTTACATTTCTAGATAAAAAAGTAGCATTTTAATTAAAATATTCTGAAATATATACGCTTTTTCTATGATAATCAATGAAAATAATTATGATATCGATAAAATAGAAATTAATTTGTGTTTAGGACCAGAAATGGAAGAAAATGATATATAAAAAATAAATTTTACATTTCTATTTAAAAAAGGAGCATTTATCTTGAAAAATTTATAAATATATAAACTTTTTCTATGATAATCAATGAAAATAATTATGATATCGATAAAATATTAATTAATTTGTGTTTAGGACCAGAAATGGAAGAAAATGATATATAAAAAATAAATTTTACATTTCTATATAAAAAAGTAGCATTTTAATTAAAATATTCAGAAATATATACGCTTTTTCTATGATAATCAATGAAAATAATTATGATATCGATAAAATATTTATTAATTTGTGTTTAGGACCAGAAATGGAAGAAAATGATATATAAAAAATAAATTTTACATTTCTATTTAAAAAAGGAGCATTTATCTTGAAAAATTTATAAATATATAAACTTTTTCTATGATATTTATGAAAAAAATTATGATATCAAAGAAATATTAATCAAATCGAATAAAGGATCAAAAATGGAAAAAAATGATATATAAAAAATAAATTTTACATTTCTATATAAAAAAGTAGCATTTTAATTAAAATATTCTGAAATATATACGCTTTTTCTATGATAATCAATGAAAATAATTATGATATCGATAAAATATTTATTAATTTGTGTTTAGGACCAGAAATGGAAGAAAATGATATATAAAAAATAAATTTTACATTTCTATTTAAAAAAGGAGCATTTATCTTGAAAAATTTATAAATATATAAACTTTTTCTATGATATTTATGAAAAAAATTATGATATCGAAGAAATATTAATCAAATCGAATAAAGGATCAAAAATAGAAGAAAATGATATATAAAAAATAAATTTTACATTTCTAGATAAAAAAGTAGCATTTTAATTAAAATATTCTGAAATATATACGCTTTTTCTATGATAATCAATGAAAATAATTATGATATCGATAAAATAGAAATTAATTTGTGTTTAGGACCAGAAATGGAAGAAAATGATATATAAAAAATAAATTTTACATTTCTATTTAAAAAAGGAGCATTTATCTTGAAAAATTTATAAATATATAAACTTTTTCTATGATAATCAATGAAAATAATTATGATATCGATAAAATATTAATTAATTTGTGTTTAGGACCAGAAATGGAAGAAAATGATATATAAAAAATAAATTTTACATTTCTATATAAAAAAGTAGCATTTTAATTAAAATATTCAGAAATATATACGCTTTTTCTATGATAATCAATGAAAATAATTATGATATCGATAAAATATTTATTAATTTGTGTTTAGGACCAGAAATGGAAGAAAATGATATATAAAAAATAAATTTTACATTTCTATTTAAAAAAGGAGCATTTTAATTAAAATATTCTGAAATATAAACGCTTTTTCTATGATAATCAATGAAAATAATTATGATATCTATAAAATAGAAATTAATTTGTGTTTAGGACCAGAAATGGAAGAAAATGATATATAAAAAATAAATTTTACATTTCTATTTAAAAAAGGAGCATTTATCTTGAAAAATTTATAAAAATATAAACTTTTTCTATGATATTTATGAAAAAAATTATGATATCGAAGAAATATTAATCAAATCGAATAAAGGATCAAAAATAGAAGAAAATGATATATAAAAAATAAATTTTACATTTCTAGATAAAAAAGTAGCATTTTAATTAAAATATTCTGAAATATATACGCTTTTTCTATGATAATCAATGAAAATAATTATGATATCGATAAAATAGAAATTAATTTGTGTTTAGGACCAGAAATGGAAGAAAATGATATATAAAAAATAAATTTTACATTTCTATTTAAAAAAGGAGCATTTATCTTGAAAAATTTATAAATATATAAACTTTTTCTATGATAATCAATGAAAATAATTATGATATCGATAAAATATTAATTAATTTGTGTTTAGGACCAGAAATGGAAGAAAATGATATATAAAAAATAAATTTTACATTTCTATATAAAAAAGTAGCATTTTAATTAAAATATTCAGAAATATATACGCTTTTTCTATGATAATCAATGAAAATAATTATGATATCGATAAAATATTAATTAATTTGTGTTTAGGACCAGAAATGGAAGAAAATGATATATAAAAAATAAAATTTACATTTCTATATAAAAAAGTAGCATTTTAATTAAAATATTCAGAAATATATACGCTTTTTCTATGATAATCAATGAAAATAATTATGATATCGATAAAATATTAATTAATTTGTGTTTAGGACCAGAAATGGAAGAAAATGATATATAAAAAATAAATTTTACATTTCTATATAAAAAAGTAGCATTTTAATTAAAATATTCTGAAATATATACGCTTTTTCTATGATAATCAATGAAAATAATTATGATATCTATAAAATAGAAATTAATTTGTGTTTAGGACCAGAAATGGAAGAAAATGATATATAAAAAATAAATTTTACATTTCTATTTAAAAAAGGAGCATTTTAATTAAAATATTCTGAAATATAAACGCTTTTTCTATGATAATCAATGAAAATAATTATGATATCGATAAAATATTTATTAATTTGTGTTTAGGACCAGAAATGGAAGAAAATGATATATAAAAAATAAATGTTACATTTCTATATAAAAAAGTAGCATTTTAATTAAAATATTCTGAAATATATACGCTTTTTCTATGATAATCAATGAAAATAATTATGATATCTATAAAATAGAAATTAATTTGTGTTTAGGACCAGAAATGGAAGAAAATGATATATAAAAAATAAATTTTACATTTCTATTTAAAAAAGGAGCATTTTAATTAAAATATTCTGAAATATAAACGCTTTTTCTATGATAATCAATGAAAATAATTATGATATCGATAAAATATTAATTAATTTGTGTTTAGGACCAGAAATGGAAGAAAATGATATATAAAAAATAAATGTTACATTTCTATATAAAAAAGTAGCATTTTAATTAAAATATTCTGAAATATAAACGCTTTTTCTATGATAATCAATGAAAATAATTATGATATCTATAAAATAGAAATTAATTTGTGTTTAGGACCAGAAATGGAAGAAAATGATATATAAAAAATAAATTTTACATTTCTATTTAAAAAAGGAGCATTTTAATTAAAATATTCTGAAATATAAACGCTTTTTCTATGATAATCAATGAAAATAATTATGATATCTATAAAATAGAAATTAATTTGTGTTTAGGACCAGAAATGGAAGAAAATGATATATAAAAAATAAATTTTACATTTCTATTTAAAAAAGGAGCATTTTAATTAAAATATTCTGAAATATAAACGCTTTTTCTATGATAATCAATGAAAATAATTATGATATCGATAAAATATTAATTAATTTGTGTTTAGGACCAGAAATGGAAGAAAATGATATATAAAAAATAAATGTTACATTTCTATATAAAAAAGTAGCATTTTAATTAAAATATTCTGAAATATAAACGCTTTTTCTATGATAATCAATGAAAATAATTATGATATCTATAAAATAGAAATTAATTTGTGTTTAGGACCAGAAATGGAAGAAAATGATATATAAAAAATAAATTTTACATTTCTATTTAAAAAAGGAGCATTTTAATTAAAATATTCTGAAATATAAACGCTTTTTCTATGATAATCAATGAAAATAATTATGATATCTATAAAATAGAAATTAATTTGTGTTTAGGACCAGAAATGGAAGAAAATGATATATAAAAAATAAATTTTACATTTCTATTTAAAAAAGGAGCATTTATCTTGAAAAATTTATAAATATATAAACTTTTTCTATGATATTTATGAAAAAAATTATGATATCGAAGAAATATTAATCAAATCGAATAAAGGATCAAAAATAGAAGAAAATGATATATAAAAAATAAATTTTACATTTCTAGATAAAAAAGTAGCATTTTAATTAAAATATTCTGAAATATATACGCTTTTTCTATGATAATCAATGAAAATAATTATGATATCGATAAAATAGAAATTAATTTGTGTTTAGGACCAGAAATGGAAGAAAATGATATATAAAAAATAAATTTTACATTTCTATTTAAAAAAGGAGCATTTATCTTGAAAAATTTATAAATATATAAACTTTTTCTATGATAATCAATGAAAATAATTATGATATCGATAAAATATTAATTAATTTGTGTTTAGGACCAGAAATGGAAGAAAATGATATATAAAAAATAAATTTTACATTTCTATATAAAAAAGTAGCATTTTAATTAAAATATTCAGAAATATATACGCTTTTTCTATGATAATCAATGAAAATAATTATGATATCGATAAAATATTTATTAATTTGTGTTTAGGACCAGAAATGGAAGAAAATGATATATAAAAAATAAATTTTACATTTCTATTTAAAAAAGGAGCATTTATCTTGAAAAATTTATAAATATATAAACTTTCTCTATGATATTTATGAAAAAAATTATGATATCAAAGAAATATTAATCAAATCGAATAAAGGATCAAAAATGGAAAAAAATGATATATAAAAAATAAATTTTACATTTCTATATAAAAAAGTAGCATTTTAATTAAAATATTCTGAAATATATACGCTTTTTCTATGATAATCAATGAAAATAATTATGATATCGATAAAATATTTATTAATTTGTGTTTAGGACCAGAAATGGAAGAAAATGATATATAAAAAATAAATTTTACATTTCTATTTAAAAAAGGAGCATTTATCTTGAAAAATTTATAAATATATAAACTTTTTCTATGATATTTATGAAAAAAATTATGATATCGAAGAAATATTAATCAAATCGAATAAAGGATCAAAAATAGAAGAAAATGATATATAAAAAATAAATTTTACATTTCTATATAAAAAAGTAGCATTTTAATTAAAATATTCAGAAATATATACGCTTTTTCTATGATAATCAATGAAAATAATTATGATATCTATAAAATAGAAATTAATTTGTGTTTAGGACCAGAAATGGAAGAAAATGATATATAAAAAATAAATGTTACATTTCTATATAAAAAAGTAGCATTTTAATTAAAATATTCTGAAATATATACGCTTTTTCTATGATAATCAATGAAAATAATTATGATATCGATAAAATATTAATTAATTTGTGTTTAGGACCAGAAATGGAAGAAAATGATATATAAAAAATAAATGTTACATTTCTATATAAAAAAGTAGCATTTTAATTAAAATATTCTGAAATATAAACGCTTTTTCTATGATAATCAATGAAAATAATTATGATATCTATAAAATAGAAATTAATTTGTGTTTAGGACCAGAAATGGAAGAAAATGATATATAAAAAATAAATGTTACATTTCTATATAAAAAAGTAGCATTTTAATTAAAATATTCTGAAATATATACGCTTTTTCTATGATAATCAATGAAAATAATTATTATATCTATAAAATAGAAATTAATTTGTGTTTAGGACCAGAAATGGAAGAAAATGATATATAAAAAATAAATTTTACATTTCTATTTAAAAAAGGAGCATTTTAATTAAAATATTCTGAAATATAAACGCTTTTTCTATGATAATCAATGAAAATAATTATGATATCTATAAAATAGAAATTAATTTGTGTTTAGGACCAGAAATGGAAGAAAATGATATATAAAAAATAAATTTTACATTTCTATTTAAAAAAGGAGCATTTATCTTGAAAAATTTATAAATATATAAACTTTTTCTATGATATTTATGAAAAAAATTATGATATCGAAGAAATATTAATCAAATCGAATAAAGGATCAAAAATAGAAGAAAATGATATATAAAAAATAAATTTTACATTTCTAGATAAAAAAGTAGCATTTTAATTAAAATATTCTGAAATATATACGCTTTTTCTATGATAATCAATGAAAATAATTATGATATCGATAAAATAGAAATTAATTTGTGTTTAGGACCAGAAATGGAAGAAAATGATATATAAAAAATAAATTTTACATTTCTATTTAAAAAAGGAGCATTTATCTTGAAAAATTTATAAATATATAAACTTTTTCTATGATAATCAATGAAAATAATTATGATATCGATAAAATATTAATTAATTTGTGTTTAGGACCAGAAATGGAAGAAAATGATATATAAAAAATAAATTTTACATTTCTATATAAAAAAGTAGCATTTTAATTAAAATATTCAGAAATATATACGCTTTTTCTATGATAATCAATGAAAATAATTATGATATCGATAAAATATTTATTAATTTGTGTTTAGGACCAGAAATGGAAGAAAATGATATATAAAAAATAAATTTTACATTTCTATTTAAAAAAGGAGCATTTATCTTGAAAAATTTATAAATATATAAACTTTTTCTATGATATTTATGAAAAAAATTATGATATCAAAGAAATATTAATCAAATCGAATAAAGGATCAAAAATGGAAAAAAATGATATATAAAAAATAAATTTTACATTTCTATATAAAAAAGTAGCATTTTAATTAAAATATTCTGAAATATATACGCTTTTTCTATGATAATCAATGAAAATAATTATGATATCGATAAAATATTTATTAATTTGTGTTTAGGACCAGAAATGGAAGAAAATGATATATAAAAAATAAATTTTACATTTCTATTTAAAAAAGGAGCATTTATCTTGAAAAATTTATAAATATATAAACTTTTTCTATGATATTTATGAAAAAAATTATGATATCGAAGAAATATTAATCAAATCGAATAAAGGATCAAAAATAGAAGAAAATGATATATAAAAAATAAATTTTACATTTCTATATAAAAAAGTAGCATTTTAATTAAAATATTCAGAAATATATACGCTTTTTCTATGATAATCAATGAAAATAATTATGATATCTATAAAATAGAAATTAATTTGTGTTTAGGACCAGAAATGGAAGAAAATGATATATAAAAAATAAATTTTACATTTCTATTTAAAAAAGGAGCATTTTAATTAAAATATTCTGAAATATAAACGCTTTTTCTATGATAATCAATGAAAATAATTATGATATCGATAAAATATTAATTAATTTGTGTTTAGGACCAGAAATGGAAGAAAATGATAGATAAAAAATAAATGTTACATTTCTATATAAAAAAGTAGCATTTTAATTAAAATATTCTGAAATATAAACGCTTTTTCTATGATAATCAATGAAAATAATTATGATATCTATAAAATAGAAATTAATTTGTGTTTAGGACCAGAAATGGAAGAAAATGATATATAAAAAATAAATTTTACATTTCTATTTAAAAAAGGAGCATTTTAATTAAAATATTCTGAAATATAAACGCTTTTTCTATGATAATCAATGAAAATAATTATGATATCTATAAAATAGAAATTAATTTGTGTTTAGGACCAGAAATGGAAGAAAATGATATATAAAAAATAAATTTTACATTTCTATTTAAAAAAGGAGCATTTATCTTGAAAAATTTATAAATATATAAACTTTTTCTATGATATTTATGAAAAAAATTATGATATCGAAGAAATATTAATCAAATCGAATAAAGGATCAAAAATAGAAGAAAATGATATATAAAAAATAAATTTTACATTTCTAGATAAAAAAGTAGCATTTTAATTAAAATATTCTGAAATATATACGCTTTTTCTATGATAATCAATGAAAATAATTATGATATCGATAAAATAGAAATTAATTTGTGTTTAGGACCAGAAATGGAAGAAAATGATATATAAAAAATAAATTTTACATTTCTATTTAAAAAAGGAGCATTTATCTTGAAAAATTTATAAATATATAAACTTTTTCTATGATAATCAATGAAAATAATTATGATATCGATAAAATATTAATTAATTTGTGTTTAGGACCAGAAATGGAAGAAAATGATATATAAAAAATAAATTTTACATTTCTATATAAAAAAGTAGCATTTTAATTAAAATATTCAGAAATATATACGCTTTTTCTATGATAATCAATGAAAATAATTATGATATCGATAAAATATTTATTAATTTGTGTTTAGGACCAGAAATGGAAGAAAATGATATATAAAAAATAAATTTTACATTTCTATTTAAAAAAGGAGCATTTATCTTGAAAAATTTATAAATATATAAACTTTTTCTATGATATTTATGAAAAAAATTATGATATCAAAGAAATATTAATCAAATCGAATAAAGGATCAAAAATGGAAAAAAATGATATATAAAAAATAAATTTTACATTTCTATATAAAAAAGTAGCATTTTAATTAAAATATTCTGAAATATATACGCTTTTTCTATGATAATCAATGAAAATAATTATGATATCGATAAAATATTTATTAATTTGTGTTTAGGACCAGAAATGGAAGAAAATGATATATAAAAAATAAATTTTACATTTCTATTTAAAAAAGGAGCATTTATCTTGAAAAATTTATAAATATATAAACTTTTTCTATGATATTTATGAAAAAAATTATGATATCGAAGAAATATTAATCAAATCGAATAAAGGATCAAAAATAGAAGAAAATGATATATAAAAAATAAATTTTACATTTCTATATAAAAAAGTAGCATTTTAATTAAAATATTCAGAAATATATACGCTTTTTCTATGATAATCAATGAAAATAATTATGATATCTATAAAATAGAAATTAATTTGTGTTTAGGACCAGAAATGGAAGAAAATGATATATAAAAAATAAATGTTACATTTCTATATAAAAAAGTAGCATTTTAATTAAAATATTCTGAAATATATACGCTTTTTCTATGATAATCAATGAAAATAATTATGATATCGATAAAATATTAATTAATTTGTGTTTAGGACCAGAAATGGAAGAAAATGATATATAAAAAATAAATGTTACATTTCTATATAAAAAAGTAGCATTTTAATTAAAATATTCTGAAATATATACGCTTTTTCTATGATAATCAATGAAAATAATTATGATATCTATAAAATAGAAATTAATTTGTGTTTAGGACCAGAAATGGAAGAAAATGATATATAAAAAATAAATTTTACATTTCTATTTAAAAAAGGAGCATTTTAATTAAAATATTCTGAAATATAAACGCTTTTTCTATGATAATCAATGAAAATAATTATGATATCGATAAAATATTAATTAATTTGTGTTTAGGACCAGAAATGGAAGAAAATGATATATAAAAAATAAAATTTACATTTCTATATAAAAAAGTAGCATTTTAATTAAAATATTCTGAAATATATACGCTTTTTCTATGATAATCAATGAAAATAATTATGATATCGATAAAATATTAATTAATTTGTGTTTAGGACCAGAAATGGAAGAAAATGATATATAAAAAATAAATGTTACATTTCTATATAAAAAAGTAGCATTTTAATTAAAATATTCTGAAATATAAACGCTTTTTCTATGATAATCAATGAAAATAATTATGATATCTATAAAATAGAAATTAATTTGTGTTTAGGACCAGAAATGGAAGAAAATGATATATAAAAAATAAATTTTACATTTCTATTTAAAAAAGGAGCATTTTAATTAAAATATTCTGAAATATAAACGCTTTTTCTATGATAATCAATGAAAATAATTATGATATCTATAAAATAGAAATTAATTTGTGTTTAGGACCAGAAATGGAAGAAAATGATATATAAAAAATAAATTTTACATTTCTATTTAAAAAAGGAGCATTTTAATTAAAATATTCTGAAATATAAACGCTTTTTCTATGATAATCAATGAAAATAATTATGATATCGATAAAATATTAATTAATTTGTGTTTAGGACCAGAAATGGAAGAAAATGATATATAAAAAATAAATGTTACATTTCTATATAAAAAAGTAGCATTTTAATTAAAATATTCTGAAATATAAACGCTTTTTCTATGATAATCAATGAAAATAATTATGATATCTATAAAATAGAAATTAATTTGTGTTTAGGACCAGAAATGGAAGAAAATGATATATAAAAAATAAATTTTACATTTCTATTTAAAAAAGGAGCATTTTAATTAAAATATTCTGAAATATAAACGCTTTTTCTATGATAATCAATGAAAATAATTATGATATCTATAAAATAGAAATTAATTTGTGTTTAGGACCAGAAATGGAAGAAAATGATATATAAAAAATAAATTTTACATTTCTATTTAAAAAAGGAGCATTTATCTTGAAAAATTTATAAATATATAAACTTTTTCTATGATATTTATGAAAAAAATTATGATATCGAAGAAATATTAATCAAATCGAATAAAGGATCAAAAATAGAAGAAAATGATATATAAAAAATAAATTTTACATTTCTAGATAAAAAAGTAGCATTTTAATTAAAATATTCTGAAATATATACGCTTTTTCTATGATAATCAATGAAAATAATTATGATATCGATAAAATAGAAATTAATTTGTGTTTAGGACCAGAAATGGAAGAAAATGATATATAAAAAATAAATTTTACATTTCTATTTAAAAAAGGAGCATTTATCTTGAAAAATTTATAAATATATAAACTTTTTCTATGATAATCAATGAAAATAATTATGATATCGATAAAATATTAATTAATTTGTGTTTAGGACCAGAAATGGAAGAAAATGATATATAAAAAATAAATTTTACATTTCTATATAAAAAAGTAGCATTTTAATTAAAATATTCAGAAATATATACGCTTTTTCTATGATAATCAATGAAAATAATTATGATATCGATAAAATATTAATTAATTTGTGTTTAGGACCAGAAATGGAAGAAAATGATATATAAAAAATAAAATTTACATTTCTATATAAAAAAGTAGCATTTTAATTAAAATATTCAGAAATATATACGCTTTTTCTATGATAATCAATGAAAATAATTATGATATCGATAAAATATTAATTAATTTGTGTTTAGGACCAGAAATGGAAGAAAATGATATATAAAAAATAAATTTTACATTTCTATATAAAAAAGTAGCATTTTAATTAAAATATTCTGAAATATATACGCTTTTTCTATGATAATCAATGAAAATAATTATGATATCTATAAAATAGAAATTAATTTGTGTTTAGGACCAGAAATGGAAGAAAATGATATATAAAAAATAAATTTTACATTTCTATTTAAAAAAGGAGCATTTATCTTGAAAAATTTATAAATATATAAACTTTTTCTATGATAATCAATGAAAATAATTATGATATCGATAAAATATTAATTAATTTGTGTTTAGGACCAGAAATGGAAGAAAATGATATATAAAAAATAAATTTTACATTTCTATATAAAAAAGTAGCATTTTAATTAAAATATTCTGAAATATATACGCTTTTTCTATGATAATCAATGAAAATAATTATGATATCTATAAAATAGAAATTAATTTGTGTTTAGGACCAGAAATGGAAGAAAATGATATATAAAAAATAAATTTTACATTTCTATATAAAAAAGGAGCATTTTAATTAAAATATTCTGAAATATAAACGCTTTTTCTATGATAATCAATGAAAATAATTATGATATCGATAAAATATTTATTAATTTGTGTTTAGGACCAGAAATGGAAGAAAATGATATATAAAAAATAAATGTTACATTTCTATTTAAAAAAGGAGCATTTATCTTGAAAAATTTATAAATATATAAACTTTTTCTATGATATTTATGAAAAAAATTATGATATCGAAGAAATATTAATCAAATCGAATAAAGGATCAAAAATGGAAGAAAATGATATATAAAAAATAAATTTTACATTTCTATTTAAAAAAGGAGCATTTATCTTGAAAAATTTATAAATATATAAACTTTTTCTATGATATTTATGAAAAAAATTATGATATCGATGAAATATTAATCAAATCGAATAAAGGATCAAAAATGGAAGAAAATGATATATAAAAAATAAATTTTACATTTCTATTTAAAAAAGGAGCATTTATCTTGAAAAATTTGTAAATATATAAACTTTTTCTATGATATTTATGAAAATAATTATGATATCGATAAAATAGAAATTAATTTGTGTTTAGGACCAGAAATGGAAGAAAATGATATATAAAAAATAAATGTTACATTTCTATATAAAAAAGTAGCATTTTAATTAAAATATTCTGAAATATATACGCTTTTTCTATGATAATCAATGAAAATAATTATGATATCGATAAAATATTAATTAATTTGTGTTTAGGACCAGAAATGGAAGAAAATGATATATAAAAAATAAATTTTACATTTCTATTTAAAAAAGGAGCATTTATCTTGAAAAATTTATAAATATATAAACTTTTTCTATTATATTTATAAAAAAAATTATGATATCGAAGAAATATTAATCAAATCGAATAAAGGATCAAAAATGGAAAAAAATGATATATAAAAAATAAATTTTACATTTCTAGATAAAAAAGTAGCATTTTAATTAAAATATTCTGAAATATAAACGCTTTTTCTATGATAATCAATGAAAATAATTATGATATCGATAAAATAGAAATTAATTTGTGTTTAGGACCAGAAATGGAAGAAAATGATATATAAAAAATAAATTTTACATTTCTATTTAAAAAAGGAGCATTTATCTTGAAAAATTTATAAATATATAAACTTTTTCTATTATATTTATGAAAAAAATTATGATATCGAAGAAATATTAATCAAATCGAATAAAGGATCAAAAATGGAAAAAAATGATATATAAAAAATAAATTTTACATTTCTAGATAAAAAAGTAGCATTTTAATTAAAATATTCTGAAATATAAACGCTTTTTCTATGATAATCAATGAAAATAATTATGATATCGATAAAATATTAATTAATTTGTGTTTAGGACCAGAAATGGAAGAAAATGATATATAAAAAATAAATTTCACATTTCTATTTAAAAAAGGAGCATTTATCTTGAAAAATTTATAAATATATAAACTTTTTCTATTATATTTATGAAAAAAATTATGATAAGGTAATGGCACCAATAGATGACATTTTAAGCGCTCTTGTCGCTATTTTCTTTTATAAAACCGAAACTATACGTCTCACAAAAAAAATCTTTTGGTTATTATAAAGCTTATCTTACCTTTTATCACCAGGATAAATATTTTAAACTTTTATATGAGTTTAATAGGAAATATAATTTTTTTTCAAAGTAATCAAATGGAACCTATAGATGACACCAAAAATTTTGGTGGAACCTCATGATGACAATTATGGAACCCAAAGATGACATCTACTTTTTTTCACTTCGCTTGCTCTCTTTATCTTCAACTTATTTATTTACAAAGTAAAACATCTTTCCAACACCTTGATATATTTATTGTGATTGATTTTATTTTTAGCTGATTATTATAATAAAATAAAAAATTGATTTTAAACAAATCTTTTTTTTAATTATGCATTTTTAATTATACATTGAGAACAGAGTAATTTAAAAAAAATTTCAAAAAAATAGTGTATGAAGTTCTGGAACAGAAAAATATTTTCTGACAATGAGAAACACAGCGTCACCTTTAGGTTCCTATATCAATTCAGACATGCAACTTGGTGGAATTATATAAAATTATCTCCTCTTTACAGCTATTAATATAATAGACAATTTTTTTAAAAACCTACTTATAGCTGACATTGCTGTCATCTATAGGAAAAACAATTTTTAGGGGCACCTATAGATAACACCGTTGATAAAAAAGATACTTTTAAAAATTAGGTGTTTAAATTGAAATGATTTATATCTATATTAAGTCTATTTTATAATGTAGTTATTAAATTCTTGATAAATATGAATATAAAAATATAAAATACTAATTAAGAACATTACTTCCTTAAGGTTATCTTTAAGATTTGTTGAAAAAATCAATTGTTGACGATTCGGTCTGCTTTTCAAGTTAAAAGAAAAAAAATAGGGCGACTTATTGTATTGTTGTAGGATATCTCAGATGGTGGAAAAACAAAACTATCATTTAAAAAAAAAAATTTCCGCGTATGTTTTAAAATTTGCTTATTTTTTTAGTTTAAATTCAAAAGTGTCATCTATAGGTGCCATGTCATCTATAGGTGCCATTACCTTATCGAAGAAATATTAATCAAATCGAATAAAGAATCAAAAATGGAAGAAAATGATATATAAAAAATAAATTTTACATTTCTATATAAAAAAGTAGCATTTTAATTAAAATATTCAGAAATATATACGCTTTTTCTATGATAATCAATGAAAATAATTATGATATCGATAAAATATTAATTAATTTGTGTTTAGGACCAGAAATGGAAGAAAATGATATATAAAAAATAAAATTTACATTTCTATATAAAAAAGTAGCATTTTAATTAAAATATTCTGAAATATATACGCTTTTTCTATGATAATCAATGAAAATAATTATGATATCGATAAAATATTTATTAATTTGTGTTTAGGACCAGAAATGGAAGAAAATGATATATAAAAAATAAATGTTACATTTCTATATAAAAAAGTAGCATTTTAATTAAAATATTCTGAAATATATACGCTTTTTCTATGATAATCAATGAAAATAATTATGATATCTATAAAATAGAAATTAATTTGTGTTTAGGACCAGAAATGGAAGAAAATGATATATAAAAAATAAATTTTACATTTCTAGATAAAAAAGTAGCATTTTAATTAAAATATTCAGAAATATATACGCTTTTTCTATGATAATCAATGAAAATAATTATGATATCGATAAAATAGAAATTAATTTGTGTTTAGGACCAGAAATGGAAGAAAATGATATATAAAAAATAAATGTTACATTTCTATTTAAAAAAGGAGCATTTATCTTGAAAAAGTTATAAATATATAAACTTTTTCTATGATATTTATGAAAAAAATTATGATATCGATAAAATAGAAATTAATTTGTGTTTAGGACCAGAAATGGAAGAAAATGATATATAAAAAATAAATTTTACATTTCTATTTAAAAAAGGAGCATTTATCTTGAAAAAGTTATAAATATATAAACTTTTTCTATGATATTTATGAAAAAAATTATGATATCGATAAAATAGAAATTAATTTGTGTTTAGGACCAGAAATGGAAGAAAATGATATATAAAAAATAAATTTTACATTTCTATATAAAAAAGTAGCATTTTAATTAAAATATTCAGAAATATAAACGCTTTTTCTATGATAATCAATGAAAATAATTAGGATATCGATAAAATATTAATTAATTTGTGTTTAGGACCAGAAATGGAAGAAAATGATATATAAAAAATAAATTTTACATTTCTATATAAAAAAGTAGCATTTTAATTAAAATATTCAGAAATATAAACGCTTTTTCTATGATAATCAATGAAAATAATTAGGATATCGATAAAATATTAATTAATTTGTGTTTAGGACCAGAAATGGAAGAAAATGAAATATAAAAAATAAATTTTACATTTCTATATAAAAAAGTAGCATTTTAATTAAAATATTCTGAAATATATACGCTTTTTCTATGATAATCAATGAAAATAATTATGATATCGATAAAATATTAATTAATTTGTGTTTAGGACCAGAAATGGAAGAAAATGATATATAAAAAATAAATTTTACATTTCTATATAAAAAAGTAGCATTTTAATTAAAATATTCAGAAATATAAACGCTTTTTCTATGATAATCAATGAAAATAATTAGGATATCGATAAAATATTAATTAATTTGTGTTTAGGACCAGAAATGGAAGAAAATGATATATAAAAAATAAATTTTACATTTCTATTTAAAAAAGGAGCATTTATCTTGAAAAATTTATAAATATATAAACTTTTTCTATGATATTTTTGAAAAAAATTATGATATCGAAGAAATATTAATCAAATCGAATAAAGGATCAAAAATGGAAGAAAATGATATATAAAAAATAAATGTTACATTTCTATATAAAAAAGTAGCATTTTAATTAAAATATTCTGAAATATAAACGCTTTTTCTATGATAATCAATGAAAATAATTATGATATCGATAAAATATTAATTAATTTGTGTTTAGGACCAGAAATGGAAGAAAATGATATATAAAAAATAAATTTTACATTTCTATATAAAAAAGTAGCATTTTAATTAAAATATTCAGAAATATATACGCTTTTTCTATGATAATCAATGAAAATAATTATGATATCGATAAAATATTAATTAATTTGTGTTTAGGACCAGAAATGGAAGAAAATGATATATAAAAAATAAATTTTACATTTCTATATAAAAAAGTAGCATTTTAATTAAAATATTCTGAAATATATACGCTTTTTCTATGATAATCAATGAAAATAATTATGATATCTATAAAATAGAAATTAATTTGTGTTTAGGACCAGAAATGGAAGAAAATGATATATAAAAAATAAATTTTACATTTCTATTTAAAAAAGGAGCATTTATCTTGAAAAATTTATAAATATATAAACTTTTTCTATGATATTTATGAAAAAAATTATGATATCAAAGAAATATTAATCAAATCGAATAAAGGATCAAAAATGGAAAAAAATGATATATAAAAAATAAATTTTACATTTCTATATAAAAAAGTAGCATTTTAATTAAAATATTCTGAAATATATACGCTTTTTCTATGATAATCAATGAAAATAATTATGATATCGATAAAATATTTATTAATTTGTGTTTAGGACCAGAAATGGAAGAAAATGATATATAAAAAATAAATTTTACATTTCTATTTAAAAAAGGAGCATTTATCTTGAAAAATTTATAAATATATAAACTTTTTCTATGATATTTATGAAAAAAATTATGATATCGAAGAAATATTAATCAAATAGAATAAAGGATCAAAAATAGAAGAAAATGATATATAAAAAATAAATTTTACATTTCTATATAAAAAAGTAGCATTTTAATTAAAATATTCAGAAATATATACGCTTTTTCTATGATAATCAATGAAAATAATTATGATATCTATAAAATAGAAATTAATTTGTGTTTAGGACCAGAAATGGAAGAAAATGATATATAAAAAATAAATGTTACATTTCTATATAAAAAAGTAGCATTTTAATTAAAATATTCTGAAATATATACGCTTTTTCTATGATAATCAATGAAAATAATTATGATATCGATAAAATATTAATTAATTTGTGTTTAGGACCAGAAATGGAAGAAAATGATATATAAAAAATAAATGTTACATTTCTATATAAAAAAGTAGCATTTTAATTAAAATATTCTGAAATATATACGCTTTTTCTATGATAATCAATGAAAATAATTATGATATCTATAAAATAGAAATTAATTTGTGTTTAGGACCAGAAATGGAAGAAAATGATATATAAAAAATAAATTTTACATTTCTATTTAAAAAAGGAGCATTTTAATTAAAATATTCTGAAATATAAACGCTTTTTCTATGATAATCAATGAAAATAATTATGATATCGATAAAATATTAATTAATTTGTGTTTAGGACCAGAAATGGAAGAAAATGATATATAAAAAATAAATGTTACATTTCTATATAAAAAAGTAGCATTTTAATTAAAATATTCTGAAATATAAACGCTTTTTCTATGATAATCAATGAAAATAATTATGATATCTATAAAATAGAAATTAATTTGTGTTTAGGACCAGAAATGGAAGAAAATGATATATAAAAAATAAATTTTACATTTCTATTTAAAAAAGGAGCATTTTAATTAAAATATTCTGAAATATAAACGCTTTTTCTATGATAATCAATGAAAATAATTATGATATCTATAAAATAGAAATTAATTTGTGTTTAGGACCAGAAATGGAAGAAAATGATATATAAAAAATAAATTTTACATTTCTATTTAAAAAAGGAGCATTTTAATTAAAATATTCTGAAATATAAACGCTTTTTCTATGATAATCAATGAAAATAATTATGATATCGATAAAATATTAATTAATTTGTGTTTAGGACCAGAAATGGAAGAAAATGATATATAAAAAATAAATGTTACATTTCTATATAAAAAAGTAGCATTTTAATTAAAATATTCTGAAATATAAACGCTTTTTCTATGATAATCAATGAAAATAATTATGATATCTATAAAATAGAAATTAATTTGTGTTTAGGACCAGAAATGGAAGAAAATGATATATAAAAAATAAATTTTACATTTCTATTTAAAAAAGGAGCATTTTAATTAAAATATTCTGAAATATAAACGCTTTTTCTATGATAATCAATGAAAATAATTATGATATCTATAAAATAGAAATTAATTTGTGTTTAGGACCAGAAATGGAAGAAAATGATATATAAAAAATAAATTTTACATTTCTATTTAAAAAAGGAGCATTTATCTTGAAAAATTTATAAATATATAAACTTTTTCTATGATATTTATGAAAAAAATTATGATATCGAAGAAATATTAATCAAATCGAATAAAGGATCAAAAATAGAAGAAAATGATATATAAAAAATAAATTTTACATTTCTAGATAAAAAAGTAGCATTTTAATTAAAATATTCTGAAATATATACGCTTTTTCTATGATAATCAATGAAAATAATTATGATATCGATAAAATAGAAATTAATTTGTGTTTAGGACCAGAAATGGAAGAAAATGATATATAAAAAATAAATTTTACATTTCTATTTAAAAAAGGAGCATTTATCTTGAAAAATTTATAAATATATAAACTTTTTCTATGATAATCAATGAAAATAATTATGATATCGATAAAATATTAATTAATTTGTGTTTAGGACCAGAAATGGAAGAAAATGATATATAAAAAATAAATTTTACATTTCTATATAAAAAAGTAGCATTTTAATTAAAATATTCAGAAATATATACGCTTTTTCTATGATAATCAATGAAAATAATTATGATATCGATAAAATATTTATTAATTTGTGTTTAGGACCAGAAATGGAAGAAAATGATATATAAAAAATAAATTTTACATTTCTATTTAAAAAAGGAGCATTTATCTTGAAAAATTTATAAATATATAAACTTTTTCTATGATATTTATGAAAAAAATTATGATATCAAAGAAATATTAATCAAATCGAATAAAGGATCAAAAATGGAAAAAAATGATATATAAAAAATAAATTTTACATTTCTATATAAAAAAGTAGCATTTTAATTAAAATATTCTGAAATATATACGCTTTTTCTATGATAATCAATGAAAATAATTATGATATCGATAAAATATTTATTAATTTGTGTTTAGGACCAGAAATGGAAGAAAATGATATATAAAAAATAAATTTTACATTTCTATTTAAAAAAGGAGCATTTATCTTGAAAAATTTATAAATATATAAACTTTTTCTATGATATTTATGAAAAAAATTATGATATCGAAGAAATATTAATCAAATCGAATAAAGGATCAAAAATAGAAGAAAATGATATATAAAAAATAAATTTTACATTTCTATATAAAAAAGTAGCATTTTAATTAAAATATTCAGAAATATATACGCTTTTTCTATGATAATCAATGAAAATAATTATGATATCTATAAAATAGAAATTAATTTGTGTTTAGGACCAGAAATGGAAGAAAATGATATATAAAAAATAAATGTTACATTTCTATATAAAAAAGTAGCATTTTAATTAAAATATTCTGAAATATATACGCTTTTTCTATGATAATCAATGAAAATAATTATGATATCGATAAAATATTAATTAATTTGTGTTTAGGACCAGAAATGGAAGAAAATGATATATAAAAAATAAATGTTACATTTCTATATAAAAAAGTAGCATTTTAATTAAAATATTCTGAAATATAAACGCTTTTTCTATGATAATCAATGAAAATAATTATGATATCTATAAAATAGAAATTAATTTGTGTTTAGGACCAGAAATGGAAGAAAATGATATATAAAAAATAAATGTTACATTTCTATATAAAAAAGTAGCATTTTAATTAAAATATTCTGAAATATATACGCTTTTTCTATGATAATCAATGAAAATAATTATTATATCTATAAAATAGAAATTAATTTGTGTTTAGGACCAGAAATGGAAGAAAATGATATATAAAAAATAAATTTTACATTTCTATTTAAAAAAGGAGCATTTTAATTAAAATATTCTGAAATATAAACGCTTTTTCTATGATAATCAATGAAAATAATTATGATATCTATAAAATAGAAATTAATTTGTGTTTAGGACCAGAAATGGAAGAAAATGATATATAAAAAATAAATTTTACATTTCTATTTAAAAAAGGAGCATTTATCTTGAAAAATTTATAAATATATAAACTTTTTCTATGATATTTATGAAAAAAATTATGATATCGAAGAAATATTAATCAAATCGAATAAAGGATCAAAAATAGAAGAAAATGATATATAAAAAATAAATTTTACATTTCTAGATAAAAAAGTAGCATTTTAATTAAAATATTCTGAAATATATACGCTTTTTCTATGATAATCAATGAAAATAATTATGATATCGATAAAATAGAAATTAATTTGTGTTTAGGACCAGAAATGGAAGAAAATGATATATAAAAAATAAATTTTACATTTCTATTTAAAAAAGGAGCATTTATCTTGAAAAATTTATAAATATATAAACTTTTTCTATGATAATCAATGAAAATAATTATGATATCGATAAAATATTAATTAATTTGTGTTTAGGACCAGAAATGGAAGAAAATGATATATAAAAAATAAATTTTACATTTCTATATAAAAAAGTAGCATTTTAATTAAAATATTCAGAAATATATACGCTTTTTCTATGATAATCAATGAAAATAATTATGATATCGATAAAATATTTATTAATTTGTGTTTAGGACCAGAAATGGAAGAAAATGATATATAAAAAATAAATTTTACATTTCTATTTAAAAAAGGAGCATTTATCTTGAAAAATTTATAAATATATAAACTTTTTCTATGATATTTATGAAAAAAATTATGATATCAAAGAAATATTAATCAAATCGAATAAAGGATCAAAAATGGAAAAAAATGATATATAAAAAATAAATTTTACATTTCTATATAAAAAAGTAGCATTTTAATTAAAATATTCTGAAATATATACGCTTTTTCTATGATAATCAATGAAAATAATTATGATATCGATAAAATATTTATTAATTTGTGTTTAGGACCAGAAATGGAAGAAAATGATATATAAAAAATAAATTTTACATTTCTATTTAAAAAAGGAGCATTTATCTTGAAAAATTTATAAATATATAAACTTTTTCTATGATATTTATGAAAAAAATTATGATATCGAAGAAATATTAATCAAATCGAATAAAGGATCAAAAATAGAAGAAAATGATATATAAAAAATAAATTTTACATTTCTATATAAAAAAGTAGCATTTTAATTAAAATATTCAGAAATATATACGCTTTTTCTATGATAATCAATGAAAATAATTATGATATCTATAAAATAGAAATTAATTTGTGTTTAGGACCAGAAATGGAAGAAAATGATATATAAAAAATAAATTTTACATTTCTATTTAAAAAAGGAGCATTTTAATTAAAATATTCTGAAATATAAACGCTTTTTCTATGATAATCAATGAAAATAATTATGATATCGATAAAATATTAATTAATTTGTGTTTAGGACCAGAAATGGAAGAAAATGATATATAAAAAATAAATGTTACATTTCTATATAAAAAAGTAGCATTTTAATTAAAATATTCTGAAATATAAACGCTTTTTCTATGATAATCAATGAAAATAATTATGATATCTATAAAATAGAAATTAATTTGTGTTTAGGACCAGAAATGGAAGAAAATGATATATAAAAAATAAATTTTACATTTCTATTTAAAAAAGGAGCATTTTAATTAAAATATTCTGAAATATAAACGCTTTTTCTATGATAATCAATGAAAATAATTATGATATCTATAAAATAGAAATTAATTTGTGTTTAGGACCAGAAATGGAAGAAAATGATATATAAAAAATAAATTTTACATTTCTATTTAAAAAAGGAGCATTTATCTTGAAAAATTTATAAATATATAAACTTTTTCTATGATATTTATGAAAAAAATTATGATATCGAAGAAATATTAATCAAATCGAATAAAGGATCAAAAATAGAAGAAAATGATATATAAAAAATAAATTTTACATTTCTAGATAAAAAAGTAGCATTTTAATTAAAATATTCTGAAATATATACGCTTTTTCTATGATAATCAATGAAAATAATTATGATATCGATAAAATAGAAATTAATTTGTGTTTAGGACCAGAAATGGAAGAAAATGATATATAAAAAATAAATTTTACATTTCTATTTAAAAAAGGAGCATTTATCTTGAAAAATTTATAAATATATAAACTTTTTCTATGATAATCAATGAAAATAATTATGATATCGATAAAATATTAATTAATTTGTGTTTAGGACCAGAAATGGAAGAAAATGATATATAAAAAATAAATTTTACATTTCTATATAAAAAAGTAGCATTTTAATTAAAATATTCAGAAATATATACGCTTTTTCTATGATAATCAATGAAAATAATTATGATATCGATAAAATATTTATTAATTTGTGTTTAGGACCAGAAATGGAAGAAAATGATATATAAAAAATAAATTTTACATTTCTATTTAAAAAAGGAGCATTTATCTTGAAAAATTTATAAATATATAAACTTTTTCTATGATATTTATGAAAAAAATTATGATATCAAAGAAATATTAATCAAATCGAATAAAGGATCAAAAATGGAAAAAAATGATATATAAAAAATAAATTTTACATTTCTATATAAAAAAGTAGCATTTTAATTAAAATATTCTGAAATATATACGCTTTTTCTATGATAATCAATGAAAATAATTATGATATCGATAAAATATTTATTAATTTGTGTTTAGGACCAGAAATGGAAGAAAATGATATATAAAAAATAAATTTTACATTTCTATTTAAAAAAGGAGCATTTATCTTGAAAAATTTATAAATATATAAACTTTTTCTATGATATTTATGAAAAAAATTATGATATCGAAGAAATATTAATCAAATCGAATAAAGGATCAAAAATAGAAGAAAATGATATATAAAAAATAAATTTTACATTTCTATATAAAAAAGTAGCATTTTAATTAAAATATTCAGAAATATATACGCTTTTTCTATGATAATCAATGAAAATAATTATGATATCTATAAAATAGAAATTAATTTGTGTTTAGGACCAGAAATGGAAGAAAATGATATATAAAAAATAAATGTTACATTTCTATATAAAAAAGTAGCATTTTAATTAAAATATTCTGAAATATATACGCTTTTTCTATGATAATCAATGAAAATAATTATGATATCGATAAAATATTAATTAATTTGTGTTTAGGACCAGAAATGGAAGAAAATGATATATAAAAAATAAATGTTACATTTCTATATAAAAAAGTAGCATTTTAATTAAAATATTCTGAAATATATACGCTTTTTCTATGATAATCAATGAAAATAATTATGATATCTATAAAATAGAAATTAATTTGTGTTTAGGACCAGAAATGGAAGAAAATGATATATAAAAAATAAATTTTACATTTCTATTTAAAAAAGGAGCATTTTAATTAAAATATTCTGAAATATAAACGCTTTTTCTATGATAATCAATGAAAATAATTATGATATCGATAAAATATTAATTAATTTGTGTTTAGGACCAGAAATGGAAGAAAATGATATATAAAAAATAAAATTTACATTTCTATATAAAAAAGTAGCATTTTAATTAAAATATTCTGAAATATATACGCTTTTTCTATGATAATCAATGAAAATAATTATGATATCGATAAAATATTAATTAATTTGTGTTTAGGACCAGAAATGGAAGAAAATGATATATAAAAAATAAATGTTACATTTCTATATAAAAAAGTAGCATTTTAATTAAAATATTCTGAAATATAAACGCTTTTTCTATGATAATCAATGAAAATAATTATGATATCTATAAAATAGAAATTAATTTGTGTTTAGGACCAGAAATGGAAGAAAATGATATATAAAAAATAAATTTTACATTTCTATTTAAAAAAGGAGCATTTTAATTAAAATATTCTGAAATATAAACGCTTTTTCTATGATAATCAATGAAAATAATTATGATATCTATAAAATAGAAATTAATTTGTGTTTAGGACCAGAAATGGAAGAAAATGATATATAAAAAATAAATTTTACATTTCTATTTAAAAAAGGAGCATTTTAATTAAAATATTCTGAAATATAAACGCTTTTTCTATGATAATCAATGAAAATAATTATGATATCGATAAAATATTAATTAATTTGTGTTTAGGACCAGAAATGGAAGAAAATGATATATAAAAAATAAATGTTACATTTCTATATAAAAAAGTAGCATTTTAATTAAAATATTCTGAAATATAAACGCTTTTTCTATGATAATCAATGAAAATAATTATGATATCTATAAAATAGAAATTAATTTGTGTTTAGGACCAGAAATGGAAGAAAATGATATATAAAAAATAAATTTTACATTTCTATTTAAAAAAGGAGCATTTATCTTGAAAAATTTATAAATATATAAACTTTTTCTATGATATTTATGAAAAAAATTATGATATCGAAGAAATATTAATCAAATCGAATAAAGGATCAAAAATAGAAGAAAATGATATATAAAAAATAAATTTTACATTTCTAGATAAAAAAGTAGCATTTTAATTAAAATATTCTGAAATATATACGCTTTTTCTATGATAATCAATGAAAATAATTATGATATCGATAAAATAGAAATTAATTTGTGTTTAGGACCAGAAATGGAAGAAAATGATATATAAAAAATAAATTTTACATTTCTATTTAAAAAAGGAGCATTTATCTTGAAAAATTTATAAATATATAAACTTTTTCTATGATAATCAATGAAAATAATTATGATATCGATAAAATATTAATTAATTTGTGTTTAGGACCAGAAATGGAAGAAAATGATATATAAAAAATAAATTTTACATTTCTATATAAAAAAGTAGCATTTTAATTAAAATATTCAGAAATATATACGCTTTTTCTATGATAATCAATGAAAATAATTATGATATCGATAAAATATTAATTAATTTGTGTTTAGGACCAGAAATGGAAGAAAATGATATATAAAAAATAAATTTTACATTTCTATTTAAAAAAGGAGCATTTTAATTAAAATATTCTGAAATATAAACGCTTTTTCTATGATAATCAATGAAAATAATTATGATATCTATAAAATAGAAATTAATTTGTGTTTAGGACCAGAAATGGAAGAAAATGATATATAAAAAATAAATTTTACATTTCTATTTAAAAAAGGAGCATTTTAATTAAAATATTCTGAAATATATACGCTTTTTCTATGATAATCAATGAAAATAATTATGATATCTATAAAATAGAAATTAATTTGTGTTTAGGACCAGAAATGGAAGAAAATGATATATAAAAAATAAATGTTACATTTCTATATAAAAAAGTAGCATTTTAATTAAAATATTCTGAAATATATACGCTTTTTCTATGATAATCAATGAAAATAATTATGATATCTATAAAATAGAAATTAATTTGTGTTTAGGACCAGAAATGGAAGAAAATGATATATAAAAAATAAATTTTACATTTCTATTTAAAAAAGGAGCATTTTAATTAAAATATTCTGAAATATAAACGCTTTTTCTATGATAATCAATGAAAATAATTATGATATCGATAAAATATTAATTAATTTGTGTTTAGGACCAGAAATGGAAGAAAATGATATATAAAAAATAAAATTTACATTTCTATATAAAAAAGTAGCATTTTAATTAAAATATTCTGAAATATATACGCTTTTTCTATGATAATCAATGAAAATAATTATGATATCGATAAAATATTAATTAATTTGTGTTTAGGACCAGAAATGGAAGAAAATGATATATAAAAAATAAATGTTACATTTCTATATAAAAAAGTAGCATTTTAATTAAAATATTCTGAAATATAAACGCTTTTTCTATGATAATCAATGAAAATAATTATGATATCTATAAAATAGAAATTAATTTGTGTTTAGGACCAGAAATGGAAGAAAATGATATATAAAAAATAAATTTTACATTTCTATTTAAAAAAGGAGCATTTTAATTAAAATATTCTGAAATATAAACGCTTTTTCTATGATAATCAATGAAAATAATTATGATATCTATAAAATAGAAATTAATTTGTGTTTAGGACCAGAAATGGAAGAAAATGATATATAAAAAATAAATTTTACATTTCTATTTAAAAAAGGAGCATTTTAATTAAAATATTCTGAAATATAAACGCTTTTTCTATGATAATCAATGAAAATAATTATGATATCGATAAAATATTAATTAATTTGTGTTTAGGACCAGAAATGGAAGAAAATGATATATAAAAAATAAATGTTACATTTCTATATAAAAAAGTAGCATTTTAATTAAAATATTCTGAAATATAAACGCTTTTTCTATGATAATCAATGAAAATAATTATGATATCTATAAAATAGAAATTAATTTGTGTTTAGGACCAGAAATGGAAGAAAATGATATATAAAAAATAAATTTTACATTTCTATTTAAAAAAGGAGCATTTATCTTGAAAAATTTATAAATATATAAACTTTTTCTATGATATTTATGAAAAAAATTATGATATCGAAGAAATATTAATCAAATCGAATAAAGGATCAAAAATAGAAGAAAATGATATATAAAAAATAAATTTTACATTTCTAGATAAAAAAGTAGCATTTTAATTAAAATATTCTGAAATATATACGCTTTTTCTATGATAATCAATGAAAATAATTATGATATCGATAAAATAGAAATTAATTTGTGTTTAGGACCAGAAATGGAAGAAAATGATATATAAAAAATAAATTTTACATTTCTATTTAAAAAAGGAGCATTTATCTTGAAAAATTTATAAATATATAAACTTTTTCTATGATAATCAATGAAAATAATTATGATATCGATAAAATATTAATTAATTTGTGTTTAGGACCAGAAATGGAAGAAAATGATATATAAAAAATAAAATTTACATTTCTATATAAAAAAGTAGCATTTTAATTAAAATATTCTGAAATATATACGCTTTTTCTATGATAATCAATGAAAATAATTATGATATCGATAAAATATTAATTAATTTGTGTTTAGGACCAGAAATGGAAGAAAATGATATATAAAAAATAAATGTTACATTTCTATATAAAAAAGTAGCATTTTAATTAAAATATTCTGAAATATAAACGCTTTTTCTATGATAATCAATGAAAATAATTATGATATCTATAAAATAGAAATTAATTTGTGTTTAGGACCAGAAATGGAAGAAAATGATATATAAAAAATAAATTTTACATTTCTATTTAAAAAAGGAGCATTTTAATTAAAATATTCTGAAATATAAACGCTTTTTCTATGATAATCAATGAAAATAATTATGATATCTATAAAATAGAAATTAATTTGTGTTTAGGACCAGAAATGGAAGAAAATGATATATAAAAAATAAATTTTACATTTCTATTTAAAAAAGGAGCATTTTAATTAAAATATTCTGAAATATAAACGCTTTTTCTATGATAATCAATGAAAATAATTATGATATCGATAAAATATTAATTAATTTGTGTTTAGGACCAGAAATGGAAGAAAATGATATATAAAAAATAAATGTTACATTTCTATATAAAAAAGTAGCATTTTAATTAAAATATTCTGAAATATAAACGCTTTTTCTATGATAATCAATGAAAATAATTATGATATCTATAAAATAGAAATTAATTTGTGTTTAGGACCAGAAATGGAAGAAAATGATATATAAAAAATAAATTTTACATTTCTATTTAAAAAAGGAGCATTTATCTTGAAAAATTTATAAATATATAAACTTTTTCTATGATATTTATGAAAAAAATTATGATATCGAAGAAATATTAATCAAATCGAATAAAGGATCAAAAATAGAAGAAAATGATATATAAAAAATAAATTTTACATTTCTAGATAAAAAAGTAGCATTTTAATTAAAATATTCTGAAATATATACGCTTTTTCTATGATAATCAATGAAAATAATTATGATATCGATAAAATAGAAATTAATTTGTGTTTAGGACCAGAAATGGAAGAAAATGATATATAAAAAATAAATTTTACATTTCTATTTAAAAAAGGAGCATTTATCTTGAAAAATTTATAAATATATAAACTTTTTCTATGATAATCAATGAAAATAATTATGATATCGATAAAATATTAATTAATTTGTGTTTAGGACCAGAAATGGAAGAAAATGATATATAAAAAATAAATTTTACATTTCTATATAAAAAAGTAGCATTTTAATTAAAATATTCAGAAATATATACGCTTTTTCTATGATAATCAATGAAAATAATTATGATATCGATAAAATATTAATTAATTTGTGTTTAGGACCAGAAATGGAAGAAAATGATATATAAAAAATAAATTTTACATTTCTATTTAAAAAAGGAGCATTTTAATTAAAATATTCTGAAATATAAACGCTTTTTCTATGATAATCAATGAAAATAATTATGATATCTATAAAATAGAAATTAATTTGTGTTTAGGACCAGAAATGGAAGAAAATGATATATAAAAAATAAATTTTACATTTCTATTTAAAAAAGGAGCATTTATCTTGAAAAATTTATAAAAATATAAACTTTTTCTATGATATTTATGAAAAAAATTATGATATCGAAGAAATATTAATCAAATCGAATAAAGGATCAAAAATAGAAGAAAATGATATATAAAAAATAAATTTTACATTTCTAGATAAAAAAGTAGCATTTTAATTAAAATATTCTGAAATATATACGCTTTTTCTATGATAATCAATGAAAATAATTATGATATCGATAAAATAGAAATTAATTTGTGTTTAGGACCAGAAATGGAAGAAAATGATATATAAAAAATAAATTTTACATTTCTATTTAAAAAAGGAGCATTTATCTTGAAAAATTTATAAATATATAAACTTTTTCTATGATAATCAATGAAAATAATTATGATATCGATAAAATATTAATTAATTTGTGTTTAGGACCAGAAATGGAAGAAAATGATATATAAAAAATAAATTTTACATTTCTATATAAAAAAGTAGCATTTTAATTAAAATATTCAGAAATATATACGCTTTTTCTATGATAATCAATGAAAATAATTATGATATCGATAAAATATTAATTAATTTGTGTTTAGGACCAGAAATGGAAGAAAATGATATATAAAAAATAAAATTTACATTTCTATATAAAAAAGTAGCATTTTAATTAAAATATTCAGAAATATATACGCTTTTTCTATGATAATCAATGAAAATAATTATGATATCGATAAAATATTAATTAATTTGTGTTTAGGACCAGAAATGGAAGAAAATGATATATAAAAAATAAATTTTACATTTCTATATAAAAAAGTAGCATTTTAATTAAAATATTCTGAAATATATACGCTTTTTCTATGATAATCAATGAAAATAATTATGATATCTATAAAATAGAAATTAATTTGTGTTTAGGACCAGAAATGGAAGAAAATGATATATAAAAAATAAATTTTACATTTCTATTTAAAAAAGGAGCATTTTAATTAAAATATTCTGAAATATAAACGCTTTTTCTATGATAATCAATGAAAATAATTATGATATCGATAAAATATTTATTAATTTGTGTTTAGGACCAGAAATGGAAGAAAATGATATATAAAAAATAAATGTTACATTTCTATATAAAAAAGTAGCATTTTAATTAAAATATTCTGAAATATATACGCTTTTTCTATGATAATCAATGAAAATAATTATGATATCTATAAAATAGAAATTAATTTGTGTTTAGGACCAGAAATGGAAGAAAATGATATATAAAAAATAAATTTTACATTTCTATTTAAAAAAGGAGCATTTTAATTAAAATATTCTGAAATATAAACGCTTTTTCTATGATAATCAATGAAAATAATTATGATATCGATAAAATATTAATTAATTTGTGTTTAGGACCAGAAATGGAAGAAAATGATATATAAAAAATAAATGTTACATTTCTATATAAAAAAGTAGCATTTTAATTAAAATATTCTGAAATATAAACGCTTTTTCTATGATAATCAATGAAAATAATTATGATATCTATAAAATAGAAATTAATTTGTGTTTAGGACCAGAAATGGAAGAAAATGATATATAAAAAATAAATTTTACATTTCTATTTAAAAAAGGAGCATTTTAATTAAAATATTCTGAAATATAAACGCTTTTTCTATGATAATCAATGAAAATAATTATGATATCTATAAAATAGAAATTAATTTGTGTTTAGGACCAGAAATGGAAGAAAATGATATATAAAAAATAAATTTTACATTTCTATTTAAAAAAGGAGCATTTTAATTAAAATATTCTGAAATATAAACGCTTTTTCTATGATAATCAATGAAAATAATTATGATATCGATAAAATATTAATTAATTTGTGTTTAGGACCAGAAATGGAAGAAAATGATATATAAAAAATAAATGTTACATTTCTATATAAAAAAGTAGCATTTTAATTAAAATATTCTGAAATATAAACGCTTTTTCTATGATAATCAATGAAAATAATTATGATATCTATAAAATAGAAATTAATTTGTGTTTAGGACCAGAAATGGAAGAAAATGATATATAAAAAATAAATTTTACATTTCTATTTAAAAAAGGAGCATTTTAATTAAAATATTCTGAAATATAAACGCTTTTTCTATGATAATCAATGAAAATAATTATGATATCTATAAAATAGAAATTAATTTGTGTTTAGGACCAGAAATGGAAGAAAATGATATATAAAAAATAAATTTTACATTTCTATTTAAAAAAGGAGCATTTATCTTGAAAAATTTATAAATATATAAACTTTTTCTATGATATTTATGAAAAAAATTATGATATCGAAGAAATATTAATCAAATCGAATAAAGGATCAAAAATAGAAGAAAATGATATATAAAAAATAAATTTTACATTTCTAGATAAAAAAGTAGCATTTTAATTAAAATATTCTGAAATATATACGCTTTTTCTATGATAATCAATGAAAATAATTATGATATCGATAAAATAGAAATTAATTTGTGTTTAGGACCAGAAATGGAAGAAAATGATATATAAAAAATAAATTTTACATTTCTATTTAAAAAAGGAGCATTTATCTTGAAAAATTTATAAATATATAAACTTTTTCTATGATAATCAATGAAAATAATTATGATATCGATAAAATATTAATTAATTTGTGTTTAGGACCAGAAATGGAAGAAAATGATATATAAAAAATAAATTTTACATTTCTATATAAAAAAGTAGCATTTTAATTAAAATATTCAGAAATATATACGCTTTTTCTATGATAATCAATGAAAATAATTATGATATCGATAAAATATTTATTAATTTGTGTTTAGGACCAGAAATGGAAGAAAATGATATATAAAAAATAAATTTTACATTTCTATTTAAAAAAGGAGCATTTATCTTGAAAAATTTATAAATATATAAACTTTTTCTATGATATTTATGAAAAAAATTATGATATCAAAGAAATATTAATCAAATCGAATAAAGGATCAAAAATGGAAAAAAATGATATATAAAAAATAAATTTTACATTTCTATATAAAAAAGTAGCATTTTAATTAAAATATTCTGAAATATATACGCTTTTTCTATGATAATCAATGAAAATAATTATGATATCGATAAAATATTTATTAATTTGTGTTTAGGACCAGAAATGGAAGAAAATGATATATAAAAAATAAATTTTACATTTCTATTTAAAAAAGGAGCATTTATCTTGAAAAATTTATAAATATATAAACTTTTTCTATGATATTTATGAAAAAAATTATGATATCGAAGAAATATTAATCAAATCGAATAAAGGATCAAAAATAGAAGAAAATGATATATAAAAAATAAATTTTACATTTCTATATAAAAAAGTAGCATTTTAATTAAAATATTCAGAAATATATACGCTTTTTCTATGATAATCAATGAAAATAATTATGATATCTATAAAATAGAAATTAATTTGTGTTTAGGACCAGAAATGGAAGAAAATGATATATAAAAAATAAATGTTACATTTCTATATAAAAAAGTAGCATTTTAATTAAAATATTCTGAAATATATACGCTTTTTCTATGATAATCAATGAAAATAATTATGATATCGATAAAATATTAATTAATTTGTGTTTAGGACCAGAAATGGAAGAAAATGATATATAAAAAATAAATGTTACATTTCTATATAAAAAAGTAGCATTTTAATTAAAATATTCTGAAATATAAACGCTTTTTCTATGATAATCAATGAAAATAATTATGATATCTATAAAATAGAAATTAATTTGTGTTTAGGACCAGAAATGGAAGAAAATGATATATAAAAAATAAATGTTACATTTCTATATAAAAAAGTAGCATTTTAATTAAAATATTCTGAAATATATACGCTTTTTCTATGATAATCAATGAAAATAATTATTATATCTATAAAATAGAAATTAATTTGTGTTTAGGACCAGAAATGGAAGAAAATGATATATAAAAAATAAATTTTACATTTCTATTTAAAAAAGGAGCATTTTAATTAAAATATTCTGAAATATAAACGCTTTTTCTATGATAATCAATGAAAATAATTATGATATCTATAAAATAGAAATTAATTTGTGTTTAGGACCAGAAATGGAAGAAAATGATATATAAAAAATAAATTTTACATTTCTATTTAAAAAAGGAGCATTTATCTTGAAAAATTTATAAATATATAAACTTTTTCTATGATATTTATGAAAAAAATTATGATATCGAAGAAATATTAATCAAATCGAATAAAGGATCAAAAATAGAAGAAAATGATATATAAAAAATAAATTTTACATTTCTAGATAAAAAAGTAGCATTTTAATTAAAATATTCTGAAATATATACGCTTTTTCTATGATAATCAATGAAAATAATTATGATATCGATAAAATAGAAATTAATTTGTGTTTAGGACCAGAAATGGAAGAAAATGATATATAAAAAATAAATTTTACATTTCTATTTAAAAAAGGAGCATTTATCTTGAAAAATTTATAAATATATAAACTTTTTCTATGATAATCAATGAAAATAATTATGATATCGATAAAATATTAATTAATTTGTGTTTAGGACCAGAAATGGAAGAAAATGATATATAAAAAATAAATTTTACATTTCTATATAAAAAAGTAGCATTTTAATTAAAATATTCAGAAATATATACGCTTTTTCTATGATAATCAATGAAAATAATTATGATATCGATAAAATATTTATTAATTTGTGTTTAGGACCAGAAATGGAAGAAAATGATATATAAAAAATAAATTTTACATTTCTATTTAAAAAAGGAGCATTTATCTTGAAAAATTTATAAATATATAAACTTTTTCTATGATATTTATGAAAAAAATTATGATATCAAAGAAATATTAATCAAATCGAATAAAGGATCAAAAATGGAAAAAAATGATATATAAAAAATAAATTTTACATTTCTATATAAAAAAGTAGCATTTTAATTAAAATATTCTGAAATATATACGCTTTTTCTATGATAATCAATGAAAATAATTATGATATCGATAAAATATTTATTAATTTGTGTTTAGGACCAGAAATGGAAGAAAATGATATATAAAAAATAAATTTTACATTTCTATTTAAAAAAGGAGCATTTATCTTGAAAAATTTATAAATATATAAACTTTTTCTATGATATTTATGAAAAAAATTATGATATCGAAGAAATATTAATCAAATCGAATAAAGGATCAAAAATAGAAGAAAATGATATATAAAAAATAAATTTTACATTTCTATATAAAAAAGTAGCATTTTAATTAAAATATTCAGAAATATATACGCTTTTTCTATGATAATCAATGAAAATAATTATGATATCTATAAAATAGAAATTAATTTGTGTTTAGGACCAGAAATGGAAGAAAATGATATATAAAAAATAAATTTTACATTTCTATTTAAAAAAGGAGCATTTTAATTAAAATATTCTGAAATATAAACGCTTTTTCTATGATAATCAATGAAAATAATTATGATATCGATAAAATATTAATTAATTTGTGTTTAGGACCAGAAATGGAAGAAAATGATAGATAAAAAATAAATGTTACATTTCTATATAAAAAAGTAGCATTTTAATTAAAATATTCTGAAATATAAACGCTTTTTCTATGATAATCAATGAAAATAATTATGATATCTATAAAATAGAAATTAATTTGTGTTTAGGACCAGAAATGGAAGAAAATGATATATAAAAAATAAATTTTACATTTCTATTTAAAAAAGGAGCATTTTAATTAAAATATTCTGAAATATAAACGCTTTTTCTATGATAATCAATGAAAATAATTATGATATCTATAAAATAGAAATTAATTTGTGTTTAGGACCAGAAATGGAAGAAAATGATATATAAAAAATAAATTTTACATTTCTATTTAAAAAAGGAGCATTTATCTTGAAAAATTTATAAATATATAAACTTTTTCTATGATATTTATGAAAAAAATTATGATATCGAAGAAATATTAATCAAATCGAATAAAGGATCAAAAATAGAAGAAAATGATATATAAAAAATAAATTTTACATTTCTAGATAAAAAAGTAGCATTTTAATTAAAATATTCTGAAATATATACGCTTTTTCTATGATAATCAATGAAAATAATTATGATATCGATAAAATAGAAATTAATTTGTGTTTAGGACCAGAAATGGAAGAAAATGATATATAAAAAATAAATTTTACATTTCTATTTAAAAAAGGAGCATTTATCTTGAAAAATTTATAAATATATAAACTTTTTCTATGATAATCAATGAAAATAATTATGATATCGATAAAATATTAATTAATTTGTGTTTAGGACCAGAAATGGAAGAAAATGATATATAAAAAATAAATTTTACATTTCTATATAAAAAAGTAGCATTTTAATTAAAATATTCAGAAATATATACGCTTTTTCTATGATAATCAATGAAAATAATTATGATATCGATAAAATATTTATTAATTTGTGTTTAGGACCAGAAATGGAAGAAAATGATATATAAAAAATAAATTTTACATTTCTATTTAAAAAAGGAGCATTTATCTTGAAAAATTTATAAATATATAAACTTTTTCTATGATATTTATGAAAAAAATTATGATATCAAAGAAATATTAATCAAATCGAATAAAGGATCAAAAATGGAAAAAAATGATATATAAAAAATAAATTTTACATTTCTATATAAAAAAGTAGCATTTTAATTAAAATATTCTGAAATATATACGCTTTTTCTATGATAATCAATGAAAATAATTATGATATCGATAAAATATTTATTAATTTGTGTTTAGGACCAGAAATGGAAGAAAATGATATATAAAAAATAAATTTTACATTTCTATTTAAAAAAGGAGCATTTATCTTGAAAAATTTATAAATATATAAACTTTTTCTATGATATTTATGAAAAAAATTATGATATCGAAGAAATATTAATCAAATCGAATAAAGGATCAAAAATAGAAGAAAATGATATATAAAAAATAAATTTTACATTTCTATATAAAAAAGTAGCATTTTAATTAAAATATTCAGAAATATATACGCTTTTTCTATGATAATCAATGAAAATAATTATGATATCTATAAAATAGAAATTAATTTGTGTTTAGGACCAGAAATGGAAGAAAATGATATATAAAAAATAAATGTTACATTTCTATATAAAAAAGTAGCATTTTAATTAAAATATTCTGAAATATATACGCTTTTTCTATGATAATCAATGAAAATAATTATGATATCGATAAAATATTAATTAATTTGTGTTTAGGACCAGAAATGGAAGAAAATGATATATAAAAAATAAATGTTACATTTCTATATAAAAAAGTAGCATTTTAATTAAAATATTCTGAAATATATACGCTTTTTCTATGATAATCAATGAAAATAATTATGATATCTATAAAATAGAAATTAATTTGTGTTTAGGACCAGAAATGGAAGAAAATGATATATAAAAAATAAATTTTACATTTCTATTTAAAAAAGGAGCATTTTAATTAAAATATTCTGAAATATAAACGCTTTTTCTATGATAATCAATGAAAATAATTATGATATCGATAAAATATTAATTAATTTGTGTTTAGGACCAGAAATGGAAGAAAATGATATATAAAAAATAAAATTTACATTTCTATATAAAAAAGTAGCATTTTAATTAAAATATTCTGAAATATATACGCTTTTTCTATGATAATCAATGAAAATAATTATGATATCGATAAAATATTAATTAATTTGTGTTTAGGACCAGAAATGGAAGAAAATGATATATAAAAAATAAATGTTACATTTCTATATAAAAAAGTAGCATTTTAATTAAAATATTCTGAAATATAAACGCTTTTTCTATGATAATCAATGAAAATAATTATGATATCTATAAAATAGAAATTAATTTGTGTTTAGGACCAGAAATGGAAGAAAATGATATATAAAAAATAAATTTTACATTTCTATTTAAAAAAGGAGCATTTTAATTAAAATATTCTGAAATATAAACGCTTTTTCTATGATAATCAATGAAAATAATTATGATATCTATAAAATAGAAATTAATTTGTGTTTAGGACCAGAAATGGAAGAAAATGATATATAAAAAATAAATTTTACATTTCTATTTAAAAAAGGAGCATTTTAATTAAAATATTCTGAAATATAAACGCTTTTTCTATGATAATCAATGAAAATAATTATGATATCGATAAAATATTAATTAATTTGTGTTTAGGACCAGAAATGGAAGAAAATGATATATAAAAAATAAATGTTACATTTCTATATAAAAAAGTAGCATTTTAATTAAAATATTCTGAAATATAAACGCTTTTTCTATGATAATCAATGAAAATAATTATGATATCTATAAAATAGAAATTAATTTGTGTTTAGGACCAGAAATGGAAGAAAATGATATATAAAAAATAAATTTTACATTTCTATTTAAAAAAGGAGCATTTTAATTAAAATATTCTGAAATATAAACGCTTTTTCTATGATAATCAATGAAAATAATTATGATATCTATAAAATAGAAATTAATTTGTGTTTAGGACCAGAAATGGAAGAAAATGATATATAAAAAATAAATTTTACATTTCTATTTAAAAAAGGAGCATTTATCTTGAAAAATTTATAAATATATAAACTTTTTCTATGATATTTATGAAAAAAATTATGATATCGAAGAAATATTAATCAAATCGAATAAAGGATCAAAAATAGAAGAAAATGATATATAAAAAATAAATTTTACATTTCTAGATAAAAAAGTAGCATTTTAATTAAAATATTCTGAAATATATACGCTTTTTCTATGATAATCAATGAAAATAATTATGATATCGATAAAATAGAAATTAATTTGTGTTTAGGACCAGAAATGGAAGAAAATGATATATAAAAAATAAATTTTACATTTCTATTTAAAAAAGGAGCATTTATCTTGAAAAATTTATAAATATATAAACTTTTTCTATGATAATCAATGAAAATAATTATGATATCGATAAAATATTAATTAATTTGTGTTTAGGACCAGAAATGGAAGAAAATGATATATAAAAAATAAATTTTACATTTCTATATAAAAAAGTAGCATTTTAATTAAAATATTCAGAAATATATACGCTTTTTCTATGATAATCAATGAAAATAATTATGATATCGATAAAATATTAATTAATTTGTGTTTAGGACCAGAAATGGAAGAAAATGATATATAAAAAATAAAATTTACATTTCTATATAAAAAAGTAGCATTTTAATTAAAATATTCAGAAATATATACGCTTTTTCTATGATAATCAATGAAAATAATTATGATATCGATAAAATATTAATTAATTTGTGTTTAGGACCAGAAATGGAAGAAAATGATATATAAAAAATAAATTTTACATTTCTATATAAAAAAGTAGCATTTTAATTAAAATATTCTGAAATATATACGCTTTTTCTATGATAATCAATGAAAATAATTATGATATCTATAAAATAGAAATTAATTTGTGTTTAGGACCAGAAATGGAAGAAAATGATATATAAAAAATAAATTTTACATTTCTATTTAAAAAAGGAGCATTTTAATTAAAATATTCTGAAATATAAACGCTTTTTCTATGATAATCAATGAAAATAATTATGATATCGATAAAATATTTATTAATTTGTGTTTAGGACCAGAAATGGAAGAAAATGATATATAAAAAATAAATGTTACATTTCTATTTAAAAAAGGAGCATTTATCTTGAAAAATTTATAAATATATAAACTTTTTCTATGATATTTATGAAAAAAATTATGATATCGAAGAAATATTAATCAAATCGAATAAAGGATCAAAAATGGAAGAAAATGATATATAAAAAATAAATTTTACATTTCTATTTAAAAAAGGAGCATTTATCTTGAAAAATTTATAAATATATAAACTTTTTCTATGATATTTATGAAAAAAATTATGATATCGATGAAATATTAATCAAATCGAATAAAGGATCAAAAATGGAAGAAAATGATATATAAAAAATAAATTTTACATTTCTATTTAAAAAAGGAGCATTTATCTTGAAAAATTTGTAAATATATAAACTTTTTCTATGATATTTATGAAAATAATTATGATATCGATAAAATAGAAATTAATTTGTGTTTAGGACCAGAAATGGAAGAAAATGATATATAAAAAATAAATGTTACATTTCTATATAAAAAAGTAGCATTTTAATTAAAATATTCTGAAATATATACGCTTTTTCTATGATAATCAATGAAAATAATTATGATATCGATAAAATATTAATTAATTTGTGTTTAGGACCAGAAATGGAAGAAAATGATATATAAAAAATAAATTTTACATTTCTATTTAAAAAAGGAGCATTTATCTTGAAAAATTTATAAATATATAAACTTTTTCTATTATATTTATAAAAAAAATTATGATATCGAAGAAATATTAATCAAATCGAATAAAGGATCAAAAATGGAAAAAAATGATATATAAAAAATAAATTTTACATTTCTAGATAAAAAAGTAGCATTTTAATTAAAATATTCTGAAATATAAACGCTTTTTCTATGATAATCAATGAAAATAATTATGATATCGATAAAATAGAAATTAATTTGTGTTTAGGACCAGAAATGGAAGAAAATGATATATAAAAAATAAATTTTACATTTCTATTTAAAAAAGGAGCATTTATCTTGAAAAATTTATAAATATATAAACTTTTTCTATTATATTTATGAAAAAAATTATGATATCGAAGAAATATTAATCAAATCGAATAAAGGATCAAAAATGGAAAAAAATGATATATAAAAAATAAATTTTACATTTCTAGATAAAAAAGTAGCATTTTAATTAAAATATTCTGAAATATAAACGCTTTTTCTATGATAATCAATGAAAATAATTATGATATCGATAAAATATTAATTAATTTGTGTTTAGGACCAGAAATGGAAGAAAATGATATATAAAAAATAAATTTCACATTTCTATTTAAAAAAGGAGCATTTATCTTGAAAAATTTATAAATATATAAACTTTTTCTATTATATTTATGAAAAAAATTATGATAAGGTAATGGCACCAATAGATGACATTTTAAGCGCTCTTGTCGCTATTTTCTTTTATAAAACCGAAACTATACGTCTCACAAAAAAAATCTTTTGGTTATTATAAAGCTTATCTTACCTTTTATCACCAGGATAAATATTTTAAACTTTTATATGAGTTTAATAGGAAATATAATTTTTTTTCAAAGTAATCAAATGGAACCTATAGATGACACCAAAAATTTTGGTGGAACCTCATGATGACAATTATGGAACCCAAAGATGACATCTACTTTTTTTCACTTCGCTTGCTCTCTTTATCTTCAACTTATTTATTTACAAAGTAAAACATCTTTCCAACACCTTGATATATTTATTGTGATTGATTTTATTTTTAGCTGATTATTATAATAAAATAAAAAATTGATTTTAAACAAATCTTTTTTTTAATTATGCATTTTTAATTATACATTGAGAACAGAGTAATTTAAAAAAAATTTCAAAAAAATAGTGTATGAAGTTCTGGAACAGAAAAATATTTTCTGACAATGAGAAACACAGCGTCACCTTTAGGTTCCTATATCAATTCAGACATGCAACTTGGTGGAATTATATAAAATTATCTCCTCTTTACAGCTATTAATATAATAGACAATTTTTTTAAAAACCTACTTATAGCTGACATTGCTGTCATCTATAGGAAAAACAATTTTTAGGGGCACCTATAGATAACACCGTTGATAAAAAAGATACTTTTAAAAATTAGGTGTTTAAATTGAAATGATTTATATCTATATTAAGTCTATTTTATAATGTAGTTATTAAATTCTTGATAAATATGAATATAAAAATATAAAATACTAATTAAGAACATTACTTCCTTAAGGTTATCTTTAAGATTTGTTGAAAAAATCAATTGTTGACGATTCGGTCTGCTTTTCAAGTTAAAAGAAAAAAAATAGGGCGACTTATTGTATTGTTGTAGGATATCTCAGATGGTGGAAAAACAAAACTATCATTTAAAAAAAAAAATTTCCGCGTATGTTTTAAAATTTGCTTATTTTTTTAGTTTAAATTCAAAAGTGTCATCTATAGGTGCCATGTCATCTATAGGTGCCATTACCTTATCGAAGAAATATTAATCAAATCGAATAAAGAATCAAAAATGGAAGAAAATGATATATAAAAAATAAATTTTACATTTCTATATAAAAAAGTAGCATTTTAATTAAAATATTCAGAAATATATACGCTTTTTCTATGATAATCAATGAAAATAATTATGATATCGATAAAATATTAATTAATTTGTGTTTAGGACCAGAAATGGAAGAAAATGATATATAAAAAATAAAATTTACATTTCTATATAAAAAAGTAGCATTTTAATTAAAATATTCTGAAATATATACGCTTTTTCTATGATAATCAATGAAAATAATTATGATATCGATAAAATATTTATTAATTTGTGTTTAGGACCAGAAATGGAAGAAAATGATATATAAAAAATAAATGTTACATTTCTATATAAAAAAGTAGCATTTTAATTAAAATATTCTGAAATATATACGCTTTTTCTATGATAATCAATGAAAATAATTATGATATCTATAAAATAGAAATTAATTTGTGTTTAGGACCAGAAATGGAAGAAAATGATATATAAAAAATAAATTTTACATTTCTAGATAAAAAAGTAGCATTTTAATTAAAATATTCAGAAATATATACGCTTTTTCTATGATAATCAATGAAAATAATTATGATATCGATAAAATAGAAATTAATTTGTGTTTAGGACCAGAAATGGAAGAAAATGATATATAAAAAATAAATGTTACATTTCTATTTAAAAAAGGAGCATTTATCTTGAAAAAGTTATAAATATATAAACTTTTTCTATGATATTTATGAAAAAAATTATGATATCGATAAAATAGAAATTAATTTGTGTTTAGGACCAGAAATGGAAGAAAATGATATATAAAAAATAAATTTTACATTTCTATTTAAAAAAGGAGCATTTATCTTGAAAAAGTTATAAATATATAAACTTTTTCTATGATATTTATGAAAAAAATTATGATATCGATAAAATAGAAATTAATTTGTGTTTAGGACCAGAAATGGAAGAAAATGATATATAAAAAATAAATTTTACATTTCTATATAAAAAAGTAGCATTTTAATTAAAATATTCAGAAATATAAACGCTTTTTCTATGATAATCAATGAAAATAATTAGGATATCGATAAAATATTAATTAATTTGTGTTTAGGACCAGAAATGGAAGAAAATGATATATAAAAAATAAATTTTACATTTCTATATAAAAAAGTAGCATTTTAATTAAAATATTCAGAAATATAAACGCTTTTTCTATGATAATCAATGAAAATAATTAGGATATCGATAAAATATTAATTAATTTGTGTTTAGGACCAGAAATGGAAGAAAATGAAATATAAAAAATAAATTTTACATTTCTATATAAAAAAGTAGCATTTTAATTAAAATATTCTGAAATATATACGCTTTTTCTATGATAATCAATGAAAATAATTATGATATCGATAAAATATTAATTAATTTGTGTTTAGGACCAGAAATGGAAGAAAATGATATATAAAAAATAAATTTTACATTTCTATATAAAAAAGTAGCATTTTAATTAAAATATTCAGAAATATAAACGCTTTTTCTATGATAATCAATGAAAATAATTAGGATATCGATAAAATATTAATTAATTTGTGTTTAGGACCAGAAATGGAAGAAAATGATATATAAAAAATAAATTTTACATTTCTATTTAAAAAAGGAGCATTTATCTTGAAAAATTTATAAATATATAAACTTTTTCTATGATATTTTTGAAAAAAATTATGATATCGAAGAAATATTAATCAAATCGAATAAAGGATCAAAAATGGAAGAAAATGATATATAAAAAATAAATGTTACATTTCTATATAAAAAAGTAGCATTTTAATTAAAATATTCTGAAATATAAACGCTTTTTCTATGATAATCAATGAAAATAATTATGATATCGATAAAATATTAATTAATTTGTGTTTAGGACCAGAAATGGAAGAAAATGATATATAAAAAATAAATTTTACATTTCTATATAAAAAAGTAGCATTTTAATTAAAATATTCAGAAATATATACGCTTTTTCTATGATAATCAATGAAAATAATTATGATATCGATAAAATATTAATTAATTTGTGTTTAGGACCAGAAATGGAAGAAAATGATATATAAAAAATAAATTTTACATTTCTATATAAAAAAGTAGCATTTTAATTAAAATATTCTGAAATATATACGCTTTTTCTATGATAATCAATGAAAATAATTATGATATCTATAAAATAGAAATTAATTTGTGTTTAGGACCAGAAATGGAAGAAAATGATATATAAAAAATAAATTTTACATTTCTATTTAAAAAAGGAGCATTTTAATTAAAATATTCTGAAATATAAACGCTTTTTCTATGATAATCAATGAAAATAATTATGATATCGATAAAATATTTATTAATTTGTGTTTAGGACCAGAAATGGAAGAAAATGATATATAAAAAATAAATTTTACATTTCTATTTAAAAAAGGAGCATTTATCTTGAAAAATTTATAAATATATAAACTTTTTCTATGATATTTATGAAAAAAATTATGATATCGAAGAAATATTAATCAAATCGAATAAAGGATCAAAAATGGAAGAAAATGATATATAAAAAATAAATTTTACATTTCTATTTAAAAAAGCAGCATTTATCTTGAAAAATTTATAAATATATAAACTTTTTCTATGATATTTATGAAAAAAATTATGATATCGATGAAATATTAATCAAATCGAATAAAGGATCAAAAATGGAAGAAAATGATATATAAAAAATAAATTTTACATTTCTATTTAAAAAAGGAGCATTTATCTTGAAAAATTTGTAAATATATAAACTTTTTCTATGATATTTATGAAAAAAATTATGATATCGAAGAAATATTAATCAAATCGAATAAAGGATCAAAAATGGAAGAAAATGATATATAAAAAATAAATGTTACATTTCTATATAAAAAAGTAGCATTTTAATTAAAATATTCTGAAATATAAACGCTTTTTCTATGATAATCAATGAAAATAATTATGATATCGATAAAATATTAATTAATTTGTGTTTAGGACCAGAAATGGAAGAAAATGATATATAAAAAATAAAATATACATTTCTATATAAAAAAGTAGCATTTTAATTAAAATATTCTGAAATATATACGCTTTTTCTATGATAATCAATGAAAATAATTATGATATCGATAAAATATTAATTAATTTGTGTTTAGGACCAGAAATGGAAGAAAATGATATATAAAAAATAAATGTTACATTTCTATATAAAAAAGTAGCATTTTAATTAAAATATTCTGAAATATATACGCTTTTTCTATGATAATCAATGAAAATAATTATGATATCGATAAAATATTTATTAATTTGTGTTTAGGACCAGAAATGGAAGAAAATGATATATAAAAAATAAATTTTACATTTCTATTTAAAAAAGGAGCATTTATCTTGAAAAATTTATAAATATATAAACTTTTTCTATGATATTTATGAAAAAAATTATGATATCGAAGAAATATTAATCAAATCGAATAAAGGATCAAAAATAGAAGAAAATGATATATAAAAAATAAATTTTACATTTCTATATAAAAAAGTAGCATTTTAATTAAAATATTCAGAAATATATACGCTTTTTCTATGATAATCAATGAAAATAATTATGATATCGATAAAATATTTATTAATTTGTGTTTAGGACCAGAAATGGAAGAAAATGATATATAAAAAATAAATTTTACATTTCTATTTAAAAAAGGAGCATTTATCTTGAAAAATTTATAAATATATAAACTTTTTCTATGATATTTATGAAAAAAATTATGATATCAAAGAAATATTAATCAAATCAAATAAAGGATCAAAAATGGAAAAAAATATATATAAAAAATAAATTTTACATTTCTATTTAAAAAAGGAGCATTTTAATTAAAATATTCTGAAATATAAACGCTTTTTCTATGATAATCAATGAAAATAATTATGATATCGATAAAATATTTATTAATTTGTGTTTAGGACCAGAAATGGAAGAAAATGATATATAAAAAATAAATTTTACATTTCTATTTAAAAAAGGAGCATTTATCTTGAAAAATTTATAAATATATAAACTTTTTCTATGATATTTATGAAAAAAATTATGATATCAAAGAAATATTAATCAAATCGAATAAAGGATCAAAAATGGAAAAAAATGATATATAAAAAATAAATTTTACATTTCTATTTAAAAAAGGAGCATTTTAATTAAAATATTCTGAAATATAAACGCTTTTTCTATGATAATCAATGAAAATAATTATGATATCGATAAAATATTTATTAATTTGTGTTTAGGACCAGAAATGGAAGAAAATGATATATAAAAAATAAATTTTACATTTCTATTTAAAAAAGGAGCATTTATCTTGAAAAATTTGTAAATATATAAACTTTTTCTATGATATTTATGAAAATAATTATGATATCGATAAAATAGAAATTAATTTGTGTTTAGGACCAGAAATGGAAGAAAATGATATATAAAAAATAAATGTTACATTTCTATATAAAAAAGTAGCATTTTAATTAAAATATTCTGAAATATATACGCTTTTTCTATGATAATCAATGAAAATAATTATGATATCGATAAAATATTAATTAATTTGTGTTTAGGACCAGAAATGGAAGAAAATGATATATAAAAAATAAATTTTACATTTCTATTTAAAAAAGGAGCATTTTAATTAAAATATTCTGAAATATAAACGCTTTTTCTATGATAATCAATGAAAATAATTATGATATCGATAAAATAGAAATTAATTTGTGTTTAGGACCAGAAATGGAAGAAAATGATATATAAAAAATAAATTTTACATTTCTATTTAAAAAAGGAGCATTTATCTTGAAAAATTTATAAATATATAAACTTTTTCTATTATATTTATGAAAAAAATTATGATATCGAAGAAATATTAATCAAATCGAATAAAGGATCAAAAATGGAAAAAAATGATATAAAAAAATAAATTTTACATTTCTAGATAAAAAAGTAGCATTTTAATTAAAATATTCTGAAATATAAACGCTTTTTCTATGATAATCAATTTAAATAATTATGATATCGATAAAATATTAATTAATTTGTGTTTAGGACCAGAAATGGAAGAAAATGATATATAAAAAATAAATTTCACATTTCTATTTAAAAAAGGAGCATTTATCTTGAAAAATTTATAAATATATAAACTTTTTCTATTATATTTATGAAAAAAATTATGATATCGAAGAAATATTAATCAAATCGAATAAAGAATCAAAAATGGAAGAAAATGATATATAAAAAATAAATTTTACATTTCTATATAAAAAAGTAGCATTTTAATTAAAATATTCAGAAATATATACGCTTTTTCTATGATAATCAATGAAAATAATTATGATATCGATAAAATATTAATTAATTTGTGTTTAGGACCAGAAATGGAAGAAAATGATATATAAAAAATAAATGTTACATTTCTATATAAAAAAGTAGCATTTTAATTAAAATATTCAGAAATATATACGCTTTTTCTATGATAATCAATGAAAATAATTATGATATCGATAAAATATTAATTAATTTGTGTTTAGGACCAGAAATGGAAGAAAATGATATATAAAAAATAAATGTTACATTTCTATATAAAAAAGTAGCATTTTAATTAAAATATTCAGAAATATATACGCTTTTTCTATGATAATCAATGAAAATAATTATGATATCGATAAAATAGAAATTAATTTGTGTTTAGGACCAGAAATGGAAGAAAATGATATATAAAAAATAAATGTTACATTTCTATTTAAAAAAGGAGCATTTATCTTGAAAAAGTTATAAATATATAAACTTTTTCTATGATATTTATGAAAAAAATTATGATATCGATAAAATAGAAATTAATTTGTGTTTAGGACCAGAAATGGAAGAAAATGATATATAAAAAATAAATTTTACATTTCTATTTAAAAAAGGAGCATTTATCTTGAAAAAGTTATAAATATATAAACTTTTTCTATGATATTTATGAAAAAAATTATGATATCGATAAAATAGAAATTAATTTGTGTTTAGGACCAGAAATGGAAGAAAATGATATATAAAAAATAAATTTTACATTTCTATTTAAAAAAGGAGCATTTTAATTAAAATATTCTGAAATATAAACGCTTTTTCTATGATAATCAATGAAAATAATTAGGATATCGATAAAATATTAATTAATTTGTGTTTAGGACCAGAAATGGAAGAAAATGATATATAAAAAATAAATTTTACATTTCTATATAAAAAAGTAGCATTTTAATTAAAATATTCAGAAATATAAACGCTTTTTCTATGATAATCAATGAAAATAATTAGGATATCGATAAAATATTAATTAATTTGTGTTTAGGACCAGAAATGGAAGAAAATGAAATATAAAAAATAAATTTTACATTTCTATATAAAAAAGTAGCATTTTAATTAAAATATTCTGAAATATATACGCTTTTTCTATGATAATCAATGAAAATAATTATGATATCGATAAAATATTAATTAATTTGTGTTTAGGACCAGAAATGGAAGAAAATGATATATAAAAAATAAATTTTACATTTCTATATAAAAAAGTAGCATTTTAATTAAAATATTCAGAAATATAAACGCTTTTTCTATGATAATCAATGAAAATAATTAGGATATCGATAAAATATTAATTAATTTGTGTTTAGGACCAGAAATGGAAGAAAATGATATATAAAAAATAAATTTTACATTTCTATTTAAAAAAGGAGCATTTATCTTGAAAAATTTATAAATATATAAACTTTTTCTATGATATTTTTGAAAAAAATTATGATATCGAAGAAATATTAATCAAATCGAATAAAGGATCAAAAATGGAAGAAAATGATATATAAAAAATAAATGTTACATTTCTATATAAAAAAGTAGCATTTTAATTAAAATATTCTGAAATATAAACGCTTTTTCTATGATAATCAATGAAAATAATTAGGATATCGATAAAATATTAATTAATTTGTGTTTAGGACCAGAAATGGAAGAAAATGATATATAAAAAATAAATTTTACATTTCTATATAAAAAAGTAGCATTTTAATTAAAATATTCAGAAATATATACGCTTTTTCTATGATAATCAATGAAAATAATTATGATATCGATAAAATATTAATTAATTTGTGTTTAGGACCAGAAATGGAAGAAAATGATATATAAAAAATAAATTTTACATTTCTATATAAAAAAGTAGCATTTTAATTAAAATATTCTGAAATATATACGCTTTTTCTATGATAATCAATGAAAATAATTATGATATCTATAAAATAGAAATTAATTTGTGTTTAGGACCAGAAATGGAAGAAAATGATATATAAAAAATAAATTTTACATTTCTATTTAAAAAAGGAGCATTTTAATTAAAATATTCTGAAATATAAACGCTTTTTCTATGATAATCAATGAAAATAATTATGATATCGATAAAATATTTATTAATTTGTGTTTAGGACCAGAAATGGAAGAAAATGATATATAAAAAATAAATTTTACATTTCTATTTAAAAAAGGAGCATTTATCTTGAAAAATTTATAAATATATAAACTTTTTCTATGATATTTATGAAAAAAATTATGATATCGAAGAAATATTAATCAAATCGAATAAAGGATCAAAAATGGAAGAAAATGATATATAAAAAATAAATTTTACATTTCTATTTAAAAAAGGAGCATTTATCTTGAAAAATTTATAAATATATAAACTTTTTCTATGATATTTATGAAAAAAATTATGATATCGATGAAATATTAATCAAATCGAATAAAGGATCAAAAATGGAAGAAAATGATATATAAAAAATAAATTTTACATTTCTATTTAAAAAAGGAGCATTTATCTTGAAAAATTTGTAAATATATAAACTTTTTCTATGATATTTATGAAAAAAATTATGATATCGAAGAAATATTAATCAAATCGAATAAAGGATCAAAAATGGAAGAAAATGATATATAAAAAATAAATGTTACATTTCTATATAAAAAAGTAGCATTTTAATTAAAATATTCTGAAATATAAACGCTTTTTCTATGATAATCAATGAAAATAATTATGATATCGATAAAATATTAATTAATTTGTGTTTAGGACCAGAAATGGAAGAAAATGATATATAAAAAATAAATTTTACATTTCTATATAAAAAAGTAGCATTTTAATTAAAATATTCAGAAATATAAACGCTTTTTCTATGATAATCAATGAAAATAATTAGGATATCGATAAAATATTAATTAATTTGTGTTTAGGACCAGAAATGGAAGAAAATGATATATAAAAAATAAATTTTACATTTCTATTTAAAAAAGGAGCATTTTAATTAAAATATTCTGAAATATAAACGCTTTTTCTATGATAATCAATGAAAATAATTATGATATCGATAAAATATTAATTAATTTGTGTTTAGGACCAGAAATGGAAGAAAATGATATATAAAAAATAAATTTCACATTTCTATTTAAAAAAGGAGCATTTATCTTGAAAAATTTATAAATATATAAACTTTTTCTATTATATTTATGAAAAAAATTATGATATCGAAGAAATATTAATCAAATCGAATAAAGGATCAAAAATGGAAAAAAATGATATATAAAAAATAAATTTTACATTTCTAGATAAAAAAGTAGCATTTTAATTAAAATATTCAGAAATATAAACGCTTTTTCTATGATAATCAATGAAAATAATTAGGATATCGATAAAATATTAATTAATTTGTGTTTAGGACCAGAAATGGAAGAAAATGATATATAAAAAATAAATTTTACATTTCTATATAAAAAAGTAGCATTTTAATTAAAATATTCAGAAATATAAACGCTTTTTCTATGATAATCAATGAAAATAATTAGGATATCGATAAAATATTAATTAATTTGTGTTTAGGACCAGAAATGGAAGAAAATGATATATAAAAAATAAATTTTACATTTCTATTTAAAAAAGGAGCATTTTAATTAAAATATTCTGAAATATAAACGCTTTTTCTATGATAATCAATGAAAATAATTAGGATATCGATAAAATATTAATTAATTTGTGTTTAGGACCAGAAATGGAAGAAAATGATATATAAAAAATAAATGTTACATTTCTATATAAAAAAGTAGCATTTTAATTAAAATATTCTGAAATATAAACGCTTTTTCTATGATAATCAATGAAAATAATTATGATATCGATAAAATAGAAATTAATTTGTGTTTAGGACCAGAAATGGAAGAAAATGATATATAAAAAATAAATTTTACATTTCTATTTAAAAAAGGAGCATTTATCTTGAAAAATTTATAAATATATAAACTTTTTCTATGATAATTATGAAAAAAATTATGATATCGAAGAAATATTAATCAAATCGAATAAAGGATCAAAAATGGAAGAAAATGATATATAAAAAATAAATGTTACATTTCTATATAAAAAAGTAGCATTTTAATTAAAATATTCAGAAATATAAACGCTTTTTCTATGATAATCAATGAAAATAATTAGGATATCGATAAAATATTAATTAATTTGTGTTTAGGACCAGAAATGGAAGAAAATGATATATAAAAAATAAATTTTACATTTCTATTTAAAAAAGGAGCATTTATCTTGAAAAATTTATAAATATATAAACTTTTTCTATGATATTTATGAAAAAAATTATGATATCGAAGAAATATTAATCAAATCGAATAAAGGATCAAAAATGGAAGAAAATGATATATAAAAAATAAATGTTACATTTCTATATAAAAAAGTAGCATTTTAATTAAAATATTCTGAAATATAAACGCTTTTTCTATGATAATCAATGAAAATAATTAGGATATCGATAAAATATTAATTAATTTGTGTTTAGGACCAGAAATGGAAGAAAATGATATATAAAAAATAAATTTTACATTTCTATATAAAAAAGTAGCATTTTAATTAAAATATTCAGAAATATATACGCTTTTTCTATGATAATCAATGAAAATAATTATGATATCGATAAAATATTAATTAATTTGTGTTTAGGACCAGAAATGGAAGAAAATGATATATAAAAAATAAATTTTACATTTCTATATAAAAAAGTAGCATTTTAATTAAAATATTCTGAAATATATACGCTTTTTCTATGATAATCAATGAAAATAATTATGATATCTATAAAATAGAAATTAATTTGTGTTTAGGACCAGAAATGGAAGAAAATGATATATAAAAAATAAATTTTACATTTCTATTTAAAAAAGGAGCATTTTAATTAAAATATTCTGAAATATAAACGCTTTTTCTATGATAATCAATGAAAATAATTATGATATCGATAAAATATTTATTAATTTGTGTTTAGGACCAGAAATGGAAGAAAATGATATATAAAAAATAAATTTTACATTTCTATTTAAAAAAGGAGCATTTATCTTGAAAAATTTATAAATATATAAACTTTTTCTATGATATTTATGAAAAAAATTATGATATCGAAGAAATATTAATCAAATCGAATAAAGGATCAAAAATGGAAGAAAATGATATATAAAAAATAAATTTTACATTTCTATTTAAAAAAGGAGCATTTATCTTGAAAAATTTATAAATATATAAACTTTTTCTATGATATTTATGAAAAAAATTATGATATCGATGAAATATTAATCAAATCGAATAAAGGATCAAAAATGGAAGAAAATGATATATAAAAAATAAATTTTACATTTCTATTTAAAAAAGGAGCATTTATCTTGAAAAATTTGTAAATATATAAACTTTTTCTATGATATTTATGAAAAAAATTATGATATCGAAGAAATATTAATCAAATCGAATAAAGGATCAAAAATGGAAGAAAATGATATATAAAAAATAAATGTTACATTTCTATATAAAAAAGTAGCATTTTAATTAAAATATTCTGAAATATAAACGCTTTTTCTATGATAATCAATGAAAATAATTATGATATCGATAAAATATTAATTAATTTGTGTTTAGGACCAGAAATGGAAGAAAATGATATATAAAAAATAAATTTTACATTTCTATATAAAAAAGTAGCATTTTAATTAAAATATTCAGAAATATAAACGCTTTTTCTATGATAATCAATGAAAATAATTAGGATATCGATAAAATATTAATTAATTTGTGTTTAGGACCAGAAATGGAAGAAAATGATATATAAAAAATAAATTTTACATTTCTATTTAAAAAAGGAGCATTTTAATTAAAATATTCTGAAATATAAACGCTTTTTCTATGATAATCAATGAAAATAATTATGATATCGATAAAATATTAATTAATTTGTGTTTAGGACCAGAAATGGAAGAAAATGATATATAAAAAATAAATTTCACATTTCTATTTAAAAAAGGAGCATTTATCTTGAAAAATTTATAAATATATAAACTTTTTCTATTATATTTATGAAAAAAATTATGATATCGAAGAAATATTAATCAAATCGAATAAAGGATCAAAAATGGAAAAAAATGATATATAAAAAATAAATTTTACATTTCTAGATAAAAAAGTAGCATTTTAATTAAAATATTCTGAAATATAAACGCTTTTTCTATGATAATCAATGAAAATAATTATGATATCGATAAAATATTAATTAATTTGTGTTTAGGACCAGAAATGGAAGAAAATGATATATAAAAAATAAATTTCACATTTCTATTTAAAAAAGGAGCATTTATCTTGAAAAATTTATAAATATATAAACTTTTTCTATTATATTTATGAAAAAAATTATGATATCGAAGAAATATTAATCAAATCGAATAAAGGATCAAAAATGGAAGAAAATGATATATAAAAAATAAATTTTACATTTCTATATAAAAAAGTAGCATTTTAATTAAAATATTCAGAAATATATACGCTTTTTCTATGATAATCAATGAAAATAATTATGATATCTATAAAATAGAAATTAATTTGTGTTTAGGACCAGAAATGGAAGAAAATGATATATAAAAAATAAATTTTACATTTCTATATAAAAAAGTAGCATTTTAATTAAAATATTCTGAAATATATACGCTTTTTCTATGATAATCAATGAAAATAATTATGATATCGATAAAATAGAAATTAATTTGTGTTTAGGACCAGAAATGGAAGAAAATGATATATAAAAAATAAATTTTACATTTCTATTTAAAAAAGGAGCATTTATCTTGAAAATTTATAAATATATAAACTTTTTCTATTATATTTATGAAAAAAATTATGATATCGAAGAAATATTAATCAAATCGAATAAAGGATAAAAAATGGAAAAAAATGATATATAAAAAATAAATTTTACATTTCTAGATAAAAAAGTAGCATTTTAATTAAAATATTCTGAAATATAAACGCTTTTTCTATGATAATCAATGAAAATAATTAGGATATCGATAAAATATTAATTAATTTGTGTTTAGGACAAGAAATGGAAGAAAATGATATATAAAAAATAAATGTTACATTTCTATATAAAAAAGTAGCATTTTAATTAAAATATTCTGAAATATATACGCTTTTTATATGATAATCAATGAAAATAATTATGATATCGATAAAATATTAATTAATTTGTGTTTAGGACCAGAAATGGAAGAAAATGATATATAAAAAATAAATTTTACATTTCTATATAAAAAAGTAGCATTTTAATTAAAATATTCAGAAATATAAACGCTTTTTCTATGATAATCAATGAAAATAATTAGGATATCGATAAAATAGAAATTAATTTGTGTTTAGGACCAGAAATGGAAGAAAATGATATATAAAAAATAAATTTCACATTTCTATTTAAAAAAGGAGCATTTATCTTGAAAAATTTATAAATATATAAACTTTTTCTATGATAATTATGAAAAAAATTATGATATCGAAGAAATATTAATCAAATCGAATAAAGGATCAAAAATGGAAGAAAATGATATATAAAAAATAAATGTTACATTTCTATATAAAAAAGTAGCATTTTAATTAAAATATTCAGAAATATAAACGCTTTTTCTATGATAATCAATGAAAATAATTAGGATATCGATAAAATATTAATTAATTTGTGTTTAGGACCAGAAATGGAAGAAAATGATATATAAAAAATAAATTTTACATTTCTATTTAAAAAAGGAGCATTTATCTTGAAAAATTTATAAATATATAAACTTTTTCTATGATATTTATGAAAAAAAATATGATATCGAAGAAATATTAATCAAATCGAATAAAGGATCAAAAATGGAAGAAAATGATATATAAAAAATAAATGTTACATTTCTATATAAAAAAGTAGCATTTTAATTAAAATATTCAGAAATATAAACGCTTTTTCTATGATAATCAATGAAAATAATTAGGATATCGATAAAATATTAATTAATTTGTGTTTAGGACCAGAAATGGAAGAAAATGATATATAAAAAATAAATTTTACATTTCTATTTAAAAAAGGAGCATTTATCTTGAAAAATTTATAAATATATAAACTTTTTCTATGATATTTATGAAAAAAATTATGATATCGAAGAAATATTAATCAAATCGAATAAAGGATCAAAAATGGAAGAAAATGATATATAAAAAATAAATGTTACATTTCTATATAAAAAAGTAGCATTTTAATTAAAATATTCTGAAATATAAACGCTTTTTCTATGATAATCAATGAAAATAATTAGGATATCGATAAAATATTAATTAATTTGTGTTTAGGACCAGAAATGGAAGAAAATGATATATAAAAAATAAATGTTACATTTCTATATAAAAAAGTAGCATTTTAATTAAAATATTCTGAAATATATACGCTTTTTATATGATAATCAATGAAAATAATTATGATATCGATAAAATATTAATTAATTTGTGTTTAGGACCAGAAATGGAAGAAAATGATATATAAAAAATAAATTTTACATTTCTATATAAAAAAGTAGCATTTTAATTAAAATATTCAGAAATATAAACGCTTTTTCTATGATAATCAATGAAAATAATTAGGATATCGATAAAATATTAATTAATTTGTGTTTAGGACCAAAAATGGAAGAAAATGATATATAAAAAATAAATTTTTTATTTCTATTTAAAAAAGGAGCATTTATCTTGAAAAATTTATAAATATATAAACTTTTTCTATGATATTTATGAAAAAAATTATGATATCGAAGAAATATTAATCAAATCGAATAAAGGATCAAAAATGGAAGAAAATGATATATAAAAAATAAATGTTACATTTCTATATAAAAAAGTAGCATTTTAATTAAAATATTCAGAAATATAAACGCTTTTTCTATGATAATCAATGAAAATAATTAGGATATCGATAAAATATTAATTAATTTGTGTTTAGGACCAGAAATGGAAGAAAATGATATATAAAAAATAAATTTTACATTTCTATTTAAAAAAGGAGCATTTTAATTAAAATATTCTGAAATATAAACGCTTTTTCTATGATAATCAATGAAAATAATTAGGATATCGATAAAATATTAATTAATTTGTGTTTAGGACCAGAAATGGAAGAAAATGATATATAAAAAATAAATGTTACATTTCTATATAAAAAAGTAGCATTTTAATTAAAATATTCTGAAATATATACGCTTTTTATATGATAATCAATGAAAATAATTATGATATCGATAAAATATTAATTAATTTGTGTTTAGGACCAGAAATGGAAGAAAATGATATATAAAAAATAAATTTTACATTTCTATATAAAAAAGTAGCATTTTAATTAAAATATTCAGAAATATAAAGGCTTTTTCTATGATAATCAATGAAAATAATTAGGATATCGATAAAATATTAATTAATTTGTGTTTAGGACCAGAAATGGAAGAAAATGATATATAAAAAATAAATTTTACATTTCTATTTAAAAAAGGAGCATTTATCTTGAAAAATTTATAAATATATAAACTTTTTCTATGATAATTATGAAAAAAATTATGATATCGAAGAAATATTAATCAAATCGAATAAAGGATCAAAAATGGAAGAAAATGATATATAAAAAATAAATGTTACATTTCTATATAAAAAAGTAGCATTTTAATTAAAATATTCAGAAATATAAACGCTTTTTCTATGATAATCAATGAAAATAATTAGGATATCGATAAAATATTAATTAATTTGTGTTTAGGACCAGAAATGGAAGAAAATGATATATAAAAAATAAATTTTACATTTCTATTTAAAAAAGGAGCATTTATCTTGAAAAATTTATAAATATATAAACTTTTTCTATGATATTTATGAAAAAAATTATGATATCGAAGAAATATTAATCAAATCGAATAAAGGATCAAAAATGGAAGAAAATGATATATAAAAAATAAATGTTACATTTCTATATAAAAAAGTAGCATTTTAATTAAAATATTCTGAAATATATACGCTTTTTCTATGATAATCAATGAAAATAATTATGATATCGATAAAATATTAATTAATTTGTGTTTAGGACCAGAAATGGAAGAAAATGATATATAAAAAATAAATTTTACATTTCTATATAAAAAAGTAGCATTTTAATTAAAATATTCAGAAATATAAACGCTTTTTCTATGATAATCAATGAAAATAATTAGGATATCGATAAAATATTAATTAATTTGTGTTTAGGACCAGAAATGAAAGAAAATGATATATAAAAAATAAATGTTACATTTCTATATAAAAAAGTAGCATTTTAATTAAAATATTCTGAAATATATACGCTTTTTCTATGATAATCAATGAAAATAATTATGATATCGATAAAATATTAATTAATTTGTGTTTAGGACCAAAAATGGAAGAAAATGATATATAAAAAATAAATTTTTTATTTCTATTTAAAAAAGGAGCATTTATCTTGAAAAATTTATAAATATATAAACTTTTTCTATGATATTTATGAAAAAAATTATGATATCGAAGAAATATTAATCAAATCGAATAAAGGATCAAAAATGGAAGAAAATGATATATAAAAAATAAATGTTACATTTCTATATAAAAAAGTAGCATTTTAATTAAAATATTCTGAAATATAAACGCTTTTTCTATGATAATCAATGAAAATAATTAGGATATCGATAAAATATTAATTAATTTGTGTTTAGGACCAGAAATGGAAGAAAATGATATATAAAAAATAAATTTTACATTTCTATTTAAAAAAGGAGCATTTATCTTGAAAAATTTATAAATATATAAACTTTTTCTATGATAATTATGAAAAAAATCATGATATCGAAGAAATATTAATCAAATCGAATAAAGGATCAAAAATGGAAGAAAATGATATATAAAAAATAAATGTTACATTTCTATATAAAAAAGTAGCATTTTAATTAAAATATTCTGAAATATATACGCTTTTTCTATGATAATCAATGAAAATAATTATGATATCGATAAAATATTAATTAATTTGTGTTTAGGACCAGAAATGGAAGAAAATGATATATAAAAAATAAATTTTACATTTCTATATAAAAAAGTAGCATTTTAATTAAAATATTCTGAAATATAAACGCTTTTTCTATGATAATCAATGAAAATAATTATGATATCGATAAAATATTAATTAATTTGTGTTTAGGACCAGAAATGGAAGAAAATGATATATAAAAAATAAATTTTACATTTCTATATAAAAAAGTAGCATTTTAATTAAAATATTCAGAAATATATACGCTTTTTCTATGATAATCAATGAAAATAATTATGATATCGATAAAATAGAAATTAATTTGTGTTTAGGACCAGAAATGGAAGAAAATGATATATAAAAAATAAATTTTACATTTCTATATAAAAAAGGAGCATTTATCTTGAAAAATTTATAAATATATAAACTTTTTCTATGATAATTATGAAAAAAATTATGATATCGAAGAAATATTAATCAAATCGAATAAAGGATCAAAAATGGAAGAAAATGATATATAAAAAATAAATGTTACATTTCTATATAAAAAAGTAGCATTTTAATTAAAATATTCTTAAATATAAACGCTTTTTCTATGATAATTAATGAAAATAATTATGATATCGATAAAATATTAATTAATTTGTGTTTAGGACCAGAAATGGAAGAAAATGATATATAAAAAATAAATTTTACATTTCTATATAAAAAAGGAGCATTTATCTTGAAAAATTTATAAATATATAAACTTTTTCTATGATAATTATGAAAAAAATTATGATATCGAAGAAATATTAATCAAATCGAATAAAGGATCAAAAATGGAAGAAAATGATATATAAAAAATAAATGTTACATTTCTATATAAAAAAGTAGCATTTTAATTAAAATATTCTGAAATATATACGCTTTTTCTATGATAATCAATGAAAATAATTATGATATCGATAAAATAGAAATTAATTTGTGTTTAGGACCAGAAATGGAAGAAAATGATATATAAAAAATAAATTTTACATTTCTATATAAAAAAGTAGCATTTTAATTAAAATATTCTGAAATATAAACGCTTTTTCTATGATAATCAATGAAAATAATTATGATATCGATAAAATAGAAATTAATTTGTGTTTAGGACCAGAAATGGAAGAAAATGATATATAAAAAATAAATTTTACATTTCTATTTAAAAAAGGAGCATTTTAATTAAAATATTCTGAAATATAAACGCTTTTTCTATGATAATCAATGAAAATAATTAGGATATCGATAAAATATTAATTAATTTGTGTTTAGGACCAGAAATGGAAGAAAATGATATATAAAAAATAAATTTTACATTTCTATATAAAAAAGGAGCATTTATCTTGAAAAATTTATAAATATATAAACTTTTTCTATGATAATTATCAAAAAAATTATGATATCGAAGAAATATTAATCAAATCGAATAAAGGATCAAAAATGGAAGAAAATGATATATAAAAAATAAATGTTACATTTCTATATAAAAAAGTAGCATTTTAATTAAAATATTCTGAAATATAAACGCTTTTTCTATGATAATCAATGAAAATAATTATGAAATCGATAAAATATTAATTAATTTGTGTTTAGGACCAGAAATGGAAGAAAATATTATATAAAAAATAAATTTTACATTTCTATATAAAAAAGTAGCATTTTAATTAAAATATTCTGAAATATAAACGCTTTTTCTATGATTATCAATGAAAATAATTAGGATATCGATAAAATATTAATTAATTTGTGTTTAGGACCAGAAATGGAAGAAAATGATATATAAAAAATAAATTTTACATTTCTATTTAAAAAAGGAGCATTTTAATTAAAATATTCTGAAATATAAACGCTTTTTCTATGATAATCAATGAAAATAATTAGGATATCGATAAAATATTAATTAATTTGTGTTTAGGACCAGAAATGGAAGAAAATGATATATAAAAAATAAATTTTACATTTCTATATAAAAAAGGAGCATTTATCTTGAAAAATTTATAAATATATAAACTTTTTCTATGATAATTATCAAAAAAATTATGATATCGAAGAAATATTAATCAAATCGAATAAAGGATCAAAAATGGAAGAAAATGATATATAAAAAATAAATGTTACATTTCTATATAAAAAAGTAGCATTTTAATTAAAATATTCTGAAATATAAACGCTTTTTCTATGATAATCAATGAAAATAATTATGAAATCGATAAAATATTAATTAATTTGTGTTTAGGACCAGAAATGGAAGAAAATATTATATAAAAAATAAATTTTACATTTCTATATAAAAAAGTAGCATTTTAATTAAAATATTCTGAAATATAAACGCTTTTTCTATGATAATCAATGAAAATAATTATTATATCGATAAAATAGAAATTAATTTGTGTTTAGGACCAGAAATGGAAGAAAATGATATATAAAAAATAAATTTTACATTTCTATTTAAAAAAGGAGCATTTATCTTGAAAAATTTATAAATATATAAACTTTTTCTATGATATTTATGAAAAAAATTATGATATCGAAGAAATATTAATCAAATCGAATAAAGGATCAAAAATGGAAAAAAATGATATATAAAAAATAAATTTTACATTTCTAGATAAAAAAGTAGCATTTTAATTAAAATATTCTGAAATATAAACGCTTTTTCTATGATAATCAATGAAAATAATTATGATATCGATAAAATATTAATTAATTTGTGTTTAGGATCAGAAATGGAAGAAAATGATATATAAAAAACAAATTTTACATTTCTATTTAAAAAAGGAGCATTTATCTTGAAAAATTTATAAATATATAATCTTTTTCTATGATATTTATGAAAAAAATTATGAAATCGAAGAAATATTAATCAAATCGAATAAAGGATCAAAAATGGAAGAAAATGATATATAAAAAATAAATTTTACATTTCTATTTAAAAAAGGAGCATTTATCTTGAAAAATTCATAAATATATAAACTTTTTCTATTATATTTATGAAAAAAATTATGATATCGAAGAAATATTAATCAAATCGAATAAAGGATCAAAAATGGAAGAAAATGATATATAAAAAATAAATTTTACATTTCTATTTAAAAAAGGAGCATTTATCTTGAAAAATTTATAAATATATAAACCTTTTTTATGATATTTATGAAAAAAATTATGATATCGAAGAAATATTAATCAAATCGAATAAAGGATCAAAAATGGAAGAAAATGATATATAAAAAATAAATTTTACATTTCTATTTAAAAAAGGAGCATTTATCTTGAAAAATTTATAAATATATAAACTTTTTCTATGATATTTATGAAAAAAATTATGATATCGAAGAAATATTAATCAAATCGAATAAAGGATCAAAAATGGAAGAAAATGATATATAAAAAATAAATTTTACATTTCTATATAAACAAGTAGCATTTTACTTAAAATATTCTGAAATAATTTCGCTTTTTCTATGATAAT